>JAOUZG010044037.1:8973172-9025781 GCA_026289955.1 Argiope argentata | reverse complement strand
TCATTTTACGGAAGAAAATTAATAGGCAAATGTGTTCGATTTTTTTTCCCAAATGACTTTTAAGTTAGGGAGTGACACATTGCGATCAGATAACTTCCTAAAATGAAATTTATTAAGTCTCATTAATAATAAAAGGGTTAAAAAATTCATAGTTAGTATATTTGTTCTTTTTTAGCAAGAAAAGATTTACAGTTTAGCTCTTTAGAGCATATAAAAGCCTTCTTATTTTGTTGTGGGATAAAAGCTTAATTCGCAATACCACAAATACCACTAAAAAGAATATTACGCACTTATTGCTCAAGAGAACTGTGGTCATCCTTTTCCCACATTCTTCCCTTTCTCCACTAAAGATTTATTGTCCGATTCTCGCAATACGGAGGAAAATTCCTTTTCACGTAGCCATTGACTCATTGGAAGTAGGGAAGAATTGTTAAATATGACCAAAACAGGGAAAACCGTGTCATAGGAAATGTATTTTGTGGTAACAAGTCCCTTTTTCTGCCCACTTTCAATTTTTATGATAAACTTTCTGTTTTATTCCTTATTGGTGATGGTCATTTTGGTTATTTCTGAAAACTGTGAAAGGAAAGGTTATTTTTCTAAACAAACCATGATGACGATATAAGCTATTGTTAAGCAAGAGAATGAGTTAATGAATTAATGACAACACAGAGAGAGATTTTTTTGTGATAAATACTGACTTAAAAGTCTTTAAAACTGTATTTGCAAATTTCTTTTTTATAATAATTTAGTTCCGATATTTGTGGAATTTTTGCTAAAAAATTGAACTAATAAATGAATGAAGCGATATAGATATTCAAAAATAAAAATGCCTAGTCCATTTTTTTCTTCATATTACAGAAGAAGAAAAAAATTTGAGCAGTTGGACAATATTTAAGGACAATTAAATGAATGAATGAAATATGCTGTTATGGTTCAAATTCTTAATTTATAATGCTGTATTTTAATTTAGTTAACTGTATTTTTATGCGGCATTTCCTTTCATCAAAATATACATAGATATTTATTAATTTGACAAACAGAGACGCAAATATCTATAAAATTTTATTCGGCAGTTTGTTTGTTTTCTGATAGTCTATTTCTCATATTTGTGGAATTTTACACAAAAAAATTTGAACTAATGAATTAAGTGTTACAAACATTTGGAATTAATTTATGCCTATTAGAATTCTTTTCCTTCATGTTAAGCAAAAAGAAAAAAAAAATTAGATAAGGTAAATAAGATTTAAAAGTATTTAAATGAATGGATCTTTACGAATACAGAAATCTTATATTTTAAATTCTTAACGTTTTCTTCGATCATTTAATTTATTTAATTTCGTTTTATGTGGTATATAAATTAATGAAAATGCACAGGAATTTATTATTTTGCAACAAATAGAAACTGAAATGTCTATAGAATTTTATTTCCCGATTTCTTTTTCTTAATAATTTATTCTATATGTTTGTGGAATTTTATGCAAAAAAGCAGAATTAATAAATGAATGAAGATTTGCAATTAGAAATAAAAATTATACTCAGTAGAATTATTTCTTTTTTGCGAAGTGAAAAGAAAAATTATTAAATCAGATGGAAAAATATCTACGGGAAACTAAATGAATAAATGTTTACGAATGCTCGTTTTTGTTTAAGTGTTTATGCTCTTAAATTATGAATGTTTTATACAGTATCTTAATTAATTTTATTTTATTTTTATGTGGCATTTTAGCGAATAAAACTAGAAAGATATATTTATTTTTTTCTGGCAAATACAAACGTAAATTTCTATAAAACTTTATGCCACTGCTTCTTTTTTTTTAAATTATTTTTTCTAAATATTTATGTAATTTTACGTAAAAATGTGGAATTAATAAATAAGATATTTTACAAATATTTTAAATAAAAATTATACCCAGCAGAGTTCTTTTGTTCATGCTACGTTAAAGGGGAAAAAATCTTGTAGAACAGTATTTACAGACAATAACATGAATGAATCTATACGAATATATTTTCTTAAGGTTTCAATCTATTTGTTTTTAATATTCAATTTATTAATGTTTTATGAGATATTACTATTTATTTTATTCTATTCTTTAGCGGTATTTTAATTTATGTAATTTCATTTTTAGGTGGTATTCTAATTAATGAAAATATGCAGAGAGATGAATTTTTTGTCAAATAGAAACGTAAACATCTATAAAATTTATTTTACGATTTTTTTTATTTATAAAAACTTATTCCTCTGATTTGAGGAATTTTACGAAAAAAAATCGAATTTTTAAATGACGGAAGCGTTACAGGCATTTAAAATAAAATTATACTTAATAGAATTCATTTTTTCATGCTAAGAGAAAGGGAAAAAATCAAATGGACAGATAAGATGTATTTAAACGAACGAATCTTTACGAATATTTGTTCTTAATGTCTAAATTCTGAAAGTTTTAGACGATATTTCAATTCATTCAATTTTATTTTTATGTGGCGTTTTAATTAATGAAAATGAACAGGCATTTACTTTTTTATGACAAATAAAAAATATCTATAAAATATAATTCATCAGTTTTATTTTTCATAATTTATTCTACATATTGGTGGAATTTTTAGCAGAAAAAGTTAAAATAATAAATCAATAAGGTAATGCAAGTAGTCGAAATATAATTATGCCATGTAATTCTTTTTTAATTTTCTCTAATTATTTTTTTTTCATTCAAAGCGAAAGAAAAAAAAAGAGATAAAAATTAAAACCGCTATGCATATTTCAGAGCATAATTTCATGAACGGCCAAGCACCAAGTGCCCGTGCAAAATAAATTATATTTTTATTCCTTTTAATTGTTTCATCGAATGAGTCACTTTAGTATTAAAAACGATCCAAAAAATTTTGTAACGCATTTATTGTTAAAAAAAATATCACACTTCCTATTTATTTCATTTCATATAATCACGCTCTCAAAATGACATTTTTCAGGGTTTTATTTGCAGTAGTCATCAGCTTATGTTTTTTAATCACATATTTTTTTTAATGCAGTGGCATCATATTATTAAAAGCTCATTTTTTTGTGATGTTCGCGCAGATAATAAAATTTTTACTTTTCACCTACAGATTTGTGTTGACTCCAGATTCACAGCTTTTACAAACAATTAAATGAACAAATCTTTACGAATATATGTTAAAAGTACATTTTCTTAAAAACCGAAAGATGACAGAAGATTTGAAGTCATTTTTTTTCTCTACTATAAACATTTCTTTAGTTTTCTTACCGAGGAAAAATTATATTTAGTGACATTTATACCTACGAGTAGTCACGACCTTTCCTTTATTATTTTTTTCAAAGAATAACTTGTAACTAAAGTAAACAAAATTTTAAACAAATCTTCAAACATTTCACAAAAGCTACGTAATTACGTGAATAATCTAGTTTTCAAAACTCTTTTTCTTGCACGGCAAAAGTTTCATTCAGTACAAGAAACGTGCTGAAATCCGTTTCCATTCAAGAATTTCGAAATATTTTCGCGAAGCTCCATTTCACAAATTGGCACAATTTCTCAAGAATACCGTCTTCTTGTTATCTTCAAAGCAAGAGCCTCTTTTGTTGTTATCTTGAGTATACAATTTAGACGTAAATAACGTAGTATTTTATTACTGAGGATACTTTTATATGGTTATTATATTTTAGTTCTTCAATTACTGAAGTTTTATGGTTTATAAATGCATAATGTATTAAAGAGATTCTTAAAATTAATTGATGATGGTGAGGATGATGCTTGGCTCACTTCACAACGGAAAGAGGGGTACAGTAGCTTCTGAGGGTACAGACCCCTCAGCACTCGAAGGTAGGAGTCTTACTTCAAACTCATATGGGAATGAAACACACACACACTCGCTTGCACATCCCCTTTTTACATTCTCACATCTCACAGATAGTACACAGAAGAACAACCCTGCCCTAACCAGGATTTGAACCCAGGACACCCAGATCACGAGGAAAACTACCTCTGTGTTCAAATTTAAATATTTCAATAAAAATAAGACGTTGATATAAAATTTAGTATAATAATATTACCATTTATCTTGAATATAAATGAGGTTTTATAAGATTTTTAACATTAATTAGTAAATTAAAAAGATGGAATATTTTGCGTAAAATGAAATTATCAAACTATTATTCCGTATAGTCAACTGAGTTGAAATAATACAGACTAGATTATCTTTGATATATTAATTTAAATATGTATTTCAATAAAAAAATAAATAAAGGAAGTTTTAAAAAAATTAAAGAATTTTCAATATTTAAATTAATAATGCTTTTTGTTTACATTTTCCTTTTTTTGGGGGGGGGGGGTGCCTTTAAAAAAAATTTCAATTTTTATTTTCTAAATATTTGGAGAATAATTAACAAATATTTTTTTTACAATGAAACTTTCATGCACGTATATACTTAGAACAATCAGGGGTTATTAATTCAATCAAAATAAGATTTGATTACGTACTTATTACTGTTGCCTGTTTAGCTCATTAAAAATTTTAAAAAATTTCACCATGTTGAAATAATTGATTTTGCATTATGCAGTTTTTTTAATAACTTGCGAATATCAATATTGCATACCGAAATATTCAATAAATAAAGTATTAGGTTAAAAAAATTTAAAAATAAATAAAATAAAATAAAATTACATCAATAATATAACAGAGTTTAGATTTTTTCGATATCAGATGGAAATAATTCTTTTTTTAATAAAAAAAATATTTATATTTTGAATTTTTTACATTCCCTTAAGATTTTTTACGACTAATACAAAAGAAAATTCAGAAAACATCAAATTATTAGCAAAAGAAAAAAAAATGTAAAATCACGCCCATCTTTTTTGATTTATAATGCATAAGAATATTATTATTTAACAAATTATTCTCATTATAAAGAGGTTTTTTTTTCAATTTTTCTTAAAAGAGTTTTTGTATCAGTAGTGAAGATTTTTGAACATTATTTATAATTTCTAAAGAAATTATTCATAAATTTCAATTAACATTCTAATAACAAATTAAAATAAAACCAACCTTAATGATCTAAATAAAAACGATATATGCAGACTAATGCATGGGAAATAACATATGGTAAAGAACTAAGAGATCTGATGAATATAAATTGTGTTAACTTGTTTTGATAATGACTGAAGCCGAAGTATCAACCATTTGCAAGTCTCGATTTCTGTAAAAAAATTGAAAAGTGAGCAAAATTATTGTTAATTGATTTCTGAAGGGAATCAAAATGTAACTAAAAAAGGAGGGTTAAAAATATGTGTTTGTCTAATAAGCACACATTTGATTGGTATACATCTTTTGAATTATAATTTTTTTTCTGTTTTCATGAAACTAACTCTTGAAATAAAATCCCTGTTGGCTCAGGATTTTATATCCCACGATTCTTTTTCTATACGAATTAAAGAATGCTAAATCGATTTGTGATCTTATATAAATAATTGTCATAATTTATTGTTCAAATTTTATCCTTTCTTTTGTTATAATAATTCTAAAAGGAGTATTTGCACTTTAAACGTAAAAATGGAAGTTTTGTTTTTTCACAAGATCCCGAATTCGCTTATTTGAATATTTAATATTTTACATTTTAAATCTTATGATTAATAATATTTAAAGTATATAAAATGAGACCATTGTATTATCCCTTTTACAAGCCATAATCAAATGAATTGGTTTTATTGTCATTTCATCAATATATAATTGTTTTCAAAAGTTTTCTTCAGAGAATTCTGTATTGTTTTCTTTCCTGCAGTTTTTATTTTTAGTTACATCGATAATTCTCAGAAACACGCGTCATAATATTATTGATCTATTTGGAAGTATACATCTATACTAAAATCTTGTTTCTCAACGTGTTTATTTGATGAGTCACTTTTACTTTTCACCTCTTTAAGTATGGACTTGTTTTTAGTTTACATCAAATATTTCTTGTTGAATGTATCTTATGGAAATTTTTGGTTTCAAAATTATTTTCCTCTTGCTTCATAATAGATGTTAAACAACATGTTGTATGTTCACATCTATATAAATAAGAATGAATAGCCAAATGTGTTGCTAAGCGCAAAAGTCGAGAACGGCTCGATCAATTACGATATTTTTTTAAAAAATATTTTCGTTAGGACACAAGAAAAGTTCTTATAATGAAAAAAAAATTAAAAAAATGTGAGGAAAATAGTAAAAACGACACTTTTTTTTACTTTCCCGGCACAAATATTATTTCTCCATCACAAATGAGTAACACTTTCCTTTTTTCACCACGCTAATGAGGTTAGGCTTAGCATGTTTTCGACTAATTATTTCAAACGATTCTGTTTATTTTCTTATGGCTTGAGGCATGTAAAATAAATCATTGTTAGATAATCGATTTTTCGAACTCACCTTGAAGTACTTTTGAATTGAGATACAACATAATAAATAAAATTAAAAATTTATAATTTATATTGCGTCATCCCAATTGGCGTAGAAAATTCACCCCATTTGTGTTTCTCCAATTGGCGTTGAAAATGCAAGCAAGTGCAGCGTTTTGTTATATTTATAATACTGTTGTAGCTATCTGAACCTCGGTCTATTAATAAAATAGACTTGATTTTAAAGAAATAAGGATTTGATTTGAGGTTTTGCTTTATTTCAGGTACGTACTGTAAATAAATAGTTTTTAGGTTAATTGTTTGCTCTTCCATGCGTAAAAAGTCCCGGTTAAAAGCTAGTTTGTTATAAACGAGTTTATTTTGACAAATTGCAGAGACCTTTCAAAGTAACGTCAAAACCGAATGACCAAAATGAATAATCACCAATCGTCATGGCATTATGGTGACTTCCTACCAATATACATGTGACACAATAATGTAAAGAAGGATTTTGTCATGTATTGAAAAATAAGGCATCTGTTTATAATTTATATCTTTGTTTTTTTTAATGTTCTTGCAAATATATAAAACAAGATTGTATTGCTTTATGGAACATTTGAACTATAAAAAGGGTTTGCATTTAGTTTCTTACAAACATTCTTGACATTTCGGAAAAGCGAAAAATGAAACTAATGATTTATTCATATTTATATTATATTATCTTGTAATAATAATAATACTGAAGTTTTTAATTTATTAGAAATTCCTTATTTATCTTATTGAAAATTAGAACGATAAAAAAAATTAATATATTCGTATCAAGAACATTATAGTCAAGTTGTTTTGAAAAGTATTATATATCTGTA
This sequence comes from Argiope argentata, assembly GCA_026289955.1. Classification (NCBI taxonomy): domain Eukaryota; kingdom Metazoa; phylum Arthropoda; class Arachnida; order Araneae; family Araneidae; genus Argiope; species Argiope argentata. Next base: position 9,018,532 of record JAOUZG010044037.1, on the reverse strand, counting down.
GAGGATTATTTCTTCATAATACATCTATAATCTCTATTTAAAAAAATTAAAGAAAAATAAAACAAAATACAAAGCTATTTCTTTCAATTAACATTTAAGGTTTCACCATAACAAGTTTGATAAGTAAAACAGTCTTGACAAAGATTTAATAATTCAAAAAATCTAATTTTATATTTATGTGGATTTTATTTTTGATGGGAACAAAATTTTTGTACACTTAGGAATTGTCTTTCCATTAATACATTTAATCCACGTAAACAAAAAAAAATATTTTTCATTGTTTGAAATTACGATCGATGCTTCAATTTTCACTGACTCAAAAGAAATATTGTTGAAATTTATTTTCAAATTTTCTGTAAAATAATACTGGTGTTTCCTTACATTAAATTGCTATTACTTTCTGAAGATGTTGCCTAAGTGGACCCAGTGGCGTAGATATTCATCATTAATCATAATTCCTTTCTTTTTCGGTGCTGCATGAGGAATGTTGAAGCTACTATCGATACTGCAAAATGATAGCGTTTGCAATGGTGCTAAATTACAATATTACTGACTTGAATCTTTTATAAAAATAAACAAATTATAAAAATACATTCTATGAAACTTTATTAAATTTGAAATAGGTTTTTGAACCAGTGAGCTATGAGAACTAAAAAGAACATATTTTTATAACAGTGATGTTTGGAGATTTACCTACTTCAGACTTTTTTATCGTTTGTTAGAAAAAGTAATTTATTTTTCTTCCCGTAAAAATTTATTTAAAAGCATTTTAAAGCATCCGAATTAGATGCATCTAATATTGCATTGCTGATGCTATACTAGGTACATGGAATACCTAAATAAACATATTCATAAAAAAAAACTCCAAGGAAACGATAAAATTGATTTATAGTGTGAAAATCTGTAATACTAATAGTATAATATTAGTATAGTGTAAATTCTATAGTACTATTAGTATACTACTGATAACAAATTTAATATCAAATTATATATTATAATGATGATAAAAAATTTATTATAGGATTATATAGTATAGTGATAATAACAAATTTAGCATCGTATTCTATAATGTAGTGCTGCTGACAGATATAATATGGAATTCTATAGTATAGTGATGGTAACAAATATAATATAGAGTTCTATAGTAATAACAAATATAAAGTCGAATTATATAATGTAATAATGATAAGAAATATAATATCGAATTTCATAGATTATTGCTGTTAGCAATATAATATAGAATTCTATAATATAATGATCAGAAATATAATATTGAATTTCATAGTATATTGCTTTTAACAAATATAATATGGAATTCTATAGTATAATGATGATAACAGATATACTATCAAATTCCACTGCATATTTTTGATAGCAAATATAATATAGAGCTTTATATTGTAGCACCGATAACAAATATAATATAGAATTCTATTCTGTAGCACTGATAACAAATATAATATAGAGTTCTATTCTGTCGCACTGATCACAAATATAATATATTCTATACTGTAGCACTGATTACAAATATAATGTCAAACTCTATGGTATAGTATTAATTAATATTACATTTCAAAAGAAAAAAGTGCATTTCATAATTAATTCATTCTTTATTCCAAATAAAGGAAACCGGCAAAACAGAACAATTTCATGGATCCTTCTATATATCTGTTGTTTCGTATTTAGACAGGTGTAAATGCTAGTATAAGTGGTTTCCTCGAAACTTTTTTGCATATTCTCCTATATAAGAATTTCTTTTTCTTCGCTTAAAACTGAAGATTTAGACAATGAATGCATTGATATTATTGATGAATGATAGTTATGAATATTAATCTTACTCATGAATTTTATCGGATTTATCGCGAGAATGTTCATTTTAGAAGCCTTTGTGAGGCCCAATTTAAACAACATTTTAACAAAGAATTACCGCCATACATATGTTATCAAAATTGTTATATTAATACATATACATATGATACCATGCATATGTTGCAAAATATAAGTTTGAAGGATTTGGTTTAAAATTTGATAAGAATCTGTATTTAAATTTTAAACATTTTTATCAAATTTATCTGGATAAGTTTAAGCAGTTATCGAGTTTACTTTTGCTTGGAAAAACCAGACATACAGATTTTCAGTGAATGTATTCAAATTTATATCGAAAAATTAGGTCGTTATTCCAGATGCCAAATATCAGTCATCTAGATTAAAATGTTTTTGAGTTATCAATTTCACAGAGAATCAGACACAAGGCCAAAATGTGTTTTTTGGACTTTGAAATCAAGAGATTTCCCCAAAAAAATAATCATTTTTTTGGCAATTTCAATATTTTTCCTATATTTTCTATATGAGGAAATAAATATATGCTAGATGAAGCTGTATATTTCAAGTCTATAAATGCTTCCAAAATCCAATTTATTAGAGCCTCCTGTGATGTGTATAGATAAAATCCTTTACAATTTGTCTGCAACTCGACAAGGCATTTCTGAAACGTGTTATTCCATATGCAGGATTAATTTATCAAAATATTAGCAGCTTATTTCAAAATCCCCGCTAATTCATAGTCAAAATTTTGGATTTAGTCTATCAATATCTTGCACTAGGGATTTGATTCATAAATGGTGGAAACGTATGTTTTATGTCATTTTTTGTTAACTTTTTATTTGCCAAAGTCATAGTTTATATCTTGAAAGGAATTAGTAAAAACGAATGTCGTTTTTAAGATACAGATAATGACACATTTGCAATTTTATTTGTTTTAATATGGAAATTTTCACTTCAGTCCTTAAGGACTCAGTTACTTCAGCTATTCTTTCAAATTTTAACTAAATATACTTAAAATATTTCTCATTTAAAGCTTGTGTTAATTGTCGAATGATATTATGAAATATTTTATTTAATTTTAATTCAGCAGTTCAAATATTGTGGGATTTGCTCATGGATCATGGGATTTTGCTCAGCACGGTGGCATATTTTTTATATGTCTAAAGAATATTAAAACATTTTATAGAAACTGCTGTTATATGGCTTCTTTTTTTAAAAATTACTAGTACTGAAATTGAAAGATTAAAAGTAATTCTATGAAAAATACAATAATAATAATAAGTTTAAATTACTTACCCTTGTAATACCTCTCCCTCTCTATCTATTTGTCTATTAATTTATCTATATATATAAATGTGTGTGTGTGTGTATGTGTATGTGTGTGTGTGCGTGCGTGTGTGTGTGTGTGTGTGTGGTAACTTTAACCCACGACTTCATATGCATGAAAATTTTGATATTTATGTATGAGAACTGGCGATCTGATCACAATGAAAAATGTCATCAAACCGTATCATTATGGTGCTGACTAAAATAATAAAATAAATAATAGTATAAAAAACGGCAGCAATAGCGTTTCCTATCGTAAAGTTTCGATGAACTATACAACAAATTAAAGAACGCATATAAAAAATCAATAGATGTTGAAAAATGGATTGTACGCAAATAAAAGAAAACCAAATATAATGCAATACGCAAAATAGTCAAATAATACGCAAAATAATCAAAATTAATGAAAAAGGACCAAAGGAATACATAAAGCAGGAAAAAAATCAAGGGAAATCAACAGAAAAATATCATTATAGTAATACAATGTTGTATATTATAATTATAAATGACGGCAATGTAAACCAAACGAAGCGTTGCTGAAAAATAACAATTTCGCATAGCACCAAATGGTTATACATCAAAGCTTAGCCCACAAAACTAACCTTTAAAAAATTTATTTGCAGTGTGTACCTGAAAAAGAGCAAAAAAGCAAACCATTATTCAAATTTGTTTTGCTGAATTGTCTGGCCAAAACAAAATCGTCAAGGACAAACTGCGTATTTTTATTCAATGCATATTTGGGGCAACACAAATGAGTAAATTTTCTACGACAGTTGGTATCATACGGATTAGAAAATTTTAATTTCCTTTATAATATTTTATTTTGGTACTTTTCAGTTAGCCGGGTGGAAGCAAAAAATAGCCAAATAATGTAGGATTTTTCCAAACATTTTATAGTAATTTTGAAGCGAAAAATCGCCAAATAATGTAGAAATTAGCCAAATTTCTGCAGCAATTTTTCGTTTGCGCTCGGCTAACGGAAAAGTACCTTTATTTTTATTCAAAAATACTTTATAAGTAATCCGATAAATCAATTAATTAACAATGTTTTATTTTAAATGCCGAAAACACTAAGAAAATAAACAGAATCATTTGAAATAACCGGTCGGAAACATGTTAAGTCTTACTCATTTGGCGATGAGTAAATAGATATTTTTGGCGAGAAAGTTAGTTTTTAATTTAAAAAAATTACCACTCAGTTAACAGGAATAAATAATAGCCTATATTTTATTCTAGATCTATTGCTCTGTGAAATTTCATCCAATTTCATTCAGCCGTTCTAGCGTGATTGAGTAACATCATCTATACATCCATCCAAACTTTCAAAGATTGCCCAGCACCCATATTTCGACACAATATTATTAAAGCAGATGCCTGCTTTTATAAATATATTTTAATTGATTGAAAACGTATAGGAATTAGCTAATTATAATCTTGAAAATGTAGATGTTTTCCTGATATTTTATTATCCATTTAATAGTTTTCCTGGAATTTTAGTTATTTAATAATTAAAAAAATATATTTTGTACTTAACCCCCCCTCCTCATTTTATCAGTTTAAGACAGCTACTTAGCCTGCCTAGTTACGCATCTCACTAAAAAGAAATTATTTAATTTATTTTCCCCACCCATCCGTAAAACATTCTTTGAACTGAAACATTTTGCATTTATTTATTCCGATGGTAATACAATACTTCAATATTTTCAAAGCTTAACTGGCATTTAATTAATTAAATATAATAAAAATTTAACTTTATATCATACTACATCTAATCTTACATTTATGAAATATTGAATACAAAATTTCGTGGTATTCATAACAATGGAGCACCAATTTTGTAGTCTTATTTAAAATTTAAAGATTATTTAAACAGGACATTATAATTTATCCGTAAATTTAAAAGAAAAAGCAAAACAATTAATCATTGATAGCAAGACTATGAAAGATAAACCATTAAGTGTAAATTAATTACACTTAAATACTTCAATTTGTGACTGACAGTTTTAATATTTTATTGTTACTTACACTTTTTTGTTTTTACTTTCTTCTGTATGAAGTTTACGAAAAAGAAGTGTTATAATCGATAAGGAACTCGTGATTTTTTTTATTTCATTCTATCAGCAAATAAGGTGTTTAAAAATATACATTTGTAGTTCAATATTTGTGTGTTAAACACATTCCATACATTAAATGCAAAAGAAAATTGACAATGAACACATATAAATAGACTTTTTCTTAACTATCGATCGCTGATGGAAAGTGCTGAGTGGTATATTAATAGTTTATTCATTAGAGAATACATGAATAGGTTTCGAGATAACCATTCCCACTGGTTGTCCTAAAACAACTATTTTTCGACATTAACTTAAAGAAAACCCTTTTATTTTACTTTTTAAGTCATAAGTTGTTAATACCTTTCAGAATACAACACAAAACTTTTCTCTTTAAATATAAATGCGATACCAAAACACATGCACTTCTGTGCTATGTTTTCATTCATCACTAGAAACCGAAGAAATATCTTTCCGATTCCCTTTAGCGACCCGAATTAAAGTGACTGAAAAAGATCAATAGGAATTGTTTCTTCGACTGCCACTTATCTATTTTGTGAACAGGCAGAGACTTCGATTGATTGTTAACGACATTTTCTCCCCAGATGCGTCACGTGAAAAACAAAAAGTTGGTTCACTTTAATGGAAGTTTGGAAAGGGTTAATCCTATACAGCAAATCAATGCCGAATTGTTTTTGCTGTTTGTGCCATACCTTTCTAATGCTCCTAATTTTTCGATAATACGAATCTGAAATGGTTTCTGTAGTTCCAGCTGAGAAAAACTCCGAGGAAAAATGATTTTTTGTGTCTTTTATTGAAAATAAGCTACAACGTCGAGAATCATAATTTTGCTAGATTAGAAGTGGACTTACAGGAGAGTATACTTCTGCTTTTCTGACAAATAATTTTTATAAACAATTTTAATTCACTTTGAAATTAATAATAAAAAATGTTGTAAAGGACTTTTCACACACTAATCTGTTAGAATACCTGTACATTTCATAGTTGCCGTAAATAATATATTATTATAATATTTTCTTATATAGATTTTAGTTATTCGTTCAGTTCAAATAAATTTGGATTTCTTAGTGGTGGCGTCACCTGGAGGTTAATTCGGAAAACAATTGATTACATGATTATAATGTAAAGACAATAACAATTATTTGAATATTTCAACGAATAAGCTATAAATTAAAATTGTAATAAATGGATAATGACTTAAATAAAAAAATAATTTTATTAATTTGGAATTTTTAACAATTATTTTTCTGAAACTTCAATAAAAAATTAAACTTACTATTTAATCGAAAATATTGACAATCGATCATGTCGCTTTCAAAGAACGTACACGAGATTTAATTTTAAAAAACGGCACAACTTGGACAATTTTGAACTAAAGAGAGTTCAGTTATTTTCTTATCCATTTTTAAAAGTACAATGTTGAATGTTTATAAAATGTTTAATTTTTCTTTTAACAATGGCTATGACAAGTTGAGATGATAAGAACTCTTTACTTGGAATTTAATGATAATTATAGGTCAGATATTGTAAGATTTAGTTTCTTTTCCTTGTTTTGAAAAGTGTATTTTATCGTATAATTGTCATAGGCATGTCCGAGTTACGAAAAAAAAAGAGTCAACTTTGTTCTTTTAGTTTTAAAATGTCATCACAACAATAGTAACATCTGTGCGTATAAATAACGTGCAGAATATATTTTATGCTGTTGGTAGATTGAAAAATATATGTGATGTATTGAAAGTATTGAATGTAAAAAATAATAATTTTGAGACCATGATTCCTAAAACAAGGGATTATGAGTTAAAAAATGTAAAAAATTAATTAAATTGAAAATATAATGCATTTTAGAAACATTATTAATAATTTATTTTTGTTCAGTTATTTATATGATCTATTTATTCTCTATTTCCAAAATCATTTTCCTCTAAAATTCCAGCTTCAATTCAAGTTCGAGAGATGTTATTAACATGCTTCATTTTTTTTCCCTTTTATCTGTAAAACAAAATGGATTCTTACTTTATAAAATTCAATAAACAATTTGAATATTGCCCCGAGCCAAAGATATTATCAGGAATTTATAAAGCCATGATTCAAAATCACTTTTGGCAATAGCAGTTTAAAATAATGAAAAGTCATTAAAATCAAAAATCAATTTCCATACTTTGTTTCCCCAGAAACGATGCTAATATTTTAACACTTGACGTTGAATTAATTTTTTATCACTATCCAATTTTATATAGATTTTAACTTTCACAAAATCATTAAATATTCATTTTATCTCAATTTTAATATAGACGCTTTAAAAACTTTTTATCATTATTTCAATCGTTGGATTGCTACATCAAAGTATATGCCATTATAACAAATCAATTTAATCCATAATTCAAACCAAAAATTATTTATAAAATAACTATTTTAAAAAAAACTACATGTAGTTTGAGATTTTATTAAATTACTTTTTCTTATTAATTATTATTGCTATATTAAGTATTAATATGTATCATTTAGCGATCAAATTTCTCTTTATAAAAAACTATTTGCCTTTTTTTGTTTGTAATTTAAATTATCAATTCTAAATAATGAATACTTTATCCTATAAAAGTTATTCGAGTTCATATGAATATTTTTTTCTCAAAGGCATAATTTTATAAAGGCAGTTTTCAAATCATTCAAAGGATTTATTTATTAATAAAACATGTTTATATTTTAAAGGTACAAATAAACATCGAAACAAAAAACTGAAATAAAGTATTAATATATGCCTAAAACGTGCAATGGAAATTTCAGTATGAAAAACCTAATTCGGCACTTATTTGTAGCTGGTGAATGAGTCTTTTTAAGTCAATAAATAAATATATTTATGAATCATCAGAAAATGCATCAGTAAACAATGCTTTATGTAAGCAATAAAGAACCACTTCGGATTAATACTGAAAAGGCCGTGAAAGAGCCTCGGCTCTACTATTAAAATTCTCGAAAATCTTATTCTTCCCTTAGTTATTATATTATCTTTATTATTATAAGAATATTTATCATGGTTTATTTGTCCATTACTTATTATAATATATTTATTATTATAAGATTATTTATGTCTTATTCTTCCATTACTTATTATAATATCTTTATTATTATAATATTATTTATTATGATTTATTCCTCTCGCGAGTGAAGGTCATGGTACGAACCTGCGACGCTAGGGCCGGTAGCCGAGTAACATAGCCACTACACCAAAAGTTGACTTCAGTATCGTAGGTGTTATCTGGCTTATAAGGCTAGTGCAGTACTCCTCCACCAGTGAGTCGGACGAGACGGACGATATTGAAAGAGCCAGGGATATGACCAGCGAGTGAGTTCGTTGGTGCATGGAATTAGCGACGGCTTTGGTGCATCGAGTAAGAGACGGCTTTGATGCTTCGAGTGAGCGACGGCTTCATATTTGGTTGCTGAGTCGAGTGAGTGACGTCTTTGCTGGCTGGTATATGACGCCACGACAGATCAGAAAGTTACGCGTGTCAAAATCATCAATGTCGCGAGTGAAGGTCGTGGTACGAACCTGCGACGCTAGGGCCGGTAGCCGAGTAATATAGCCACTACACCAAAAGTCGACTTCAGCATCGTAGATGTTATCTGGCTTATAAGGCTAGAGCCACATCTCCATTACTTATAAATCCAATCCTTATTCTTGATTATTCCATTACTTATTATAATTTATTTATTACCACCAGTAACATGTTCATAAGTACTGAAATAATGACATTATTTTCCTATCGAAATTCAAGCTGGCGTAAAAAGGGATTTTAAAATAAATTTCATCCAGGCATATCTTAATATGTTTAAAATTAGAAATAGTTTGAGTGGCATAAGGTTAATAATAAAACTTCACTTAAAACAGAAAATAAAAATTAACTTTTTTGACATTAATGTACTTAAGAATTTGTGAAGGTGTATCTCAGAGAATCTATGTATCTTCTAATTCTTTTTTCAAGGTCTATAGGTGATATAAATCAATTTGCTGGTGAATAAATTCTTAATCTCTAAAAGGGGAATTTTGGTAGAAAAATATGAATTAGTCTCCGCTTACTCTCATTCATTTCATTCATGAATATAATTTGTAATTCTTTTTAGTTGTCAGTTTGATTTATAGTGGAAACCTCATAAGCCAGATAAAATTGACCGGACACGAGTGTCACTTTTGTCTAGTAGCTCGTTACTCGGTTACAAACTCTAACGTTGCGACTTCGGTCCTAACCTACATATTCTCCAGAGTTACTTATTTTTGGACAAACTTATTTATTAAAAGACGTGTACTGGAACTGATATAATTAATTATCTTTCATCTACTTCTCATTATAAAAGCCATCCACATTGTTTCATTCATAATAATAATTTAGTGTATAGTAACAAATATTATTGAAATTCTATATAAAAGTTTGTTACATAAGATTGGAGCTAGTATCAAAATCAATTTGCATACTTTCGTCAATATCTGAAGCTGACAGGGTAATAAAACTTCATATATACCCTGGAGTCAACTTTTAATACATAAGCTAATAGGTTTAAAAATGCCTTTCACAGAAGTTTTGAAAAATATTTAGTTAATCTGTAATGCCAGTTCACTATTTTCTTTCATGTGAAGAAGTTATTATCTGGTAAGCATTTACCTAACATGAAGATGGTCGTACACAGGGTTGGATAGGATAAATATTAAAAGATAAGATTAAATATTATATAATAATGATTAATATTGATTTTAGCCGAGGTATGAAAAACGTAACATTTATTTGTGTAAATGGTTTTCATGTTAACCCATCGAGCGTCGGCTGTCTAGCGCAAGTTTGTTCTTAAAACGGCGGCGGTCAAAATAAAGGTTGAACACAATTTACAAGAGAAGAAATTGTCAGGACGTTCCTAAACCGGCATGGTGTGTTTTGCTTTCCCCCGAGCAGTAACAGCGGGGGGTAATCTACCCCGCTTTTTAACAATAATACCACCCGAAATGCGAGGAATCGTGTGTCCCAGGGAACAGAGTGACAATTTGAGTCGTAAATCTGTCGAAGCACGACAATTACCGGGCGGTTTTTCAGATAAGAATTTGGTTTTCTCTCTGAGAACTAAGATCTTCTCTTTTAATTTGTAATGTTTTCAGAAAATATAATTTGTTCAAAAATAAATTTAAAAAATCCAGCAATATGATTTTATAAATTTGTGTAAAAAATTGAAAAAAATGTTTAATGAATTATTTAGAGGAATTATTATTCATCAAATTGCATTACGAACATAATACTTTCTTTTTGCCAACACTCAGAGAATCTTACTTAGTTTTTCCCGATATTTAGTTTTAAGCATTTTGCTGGCATATTTGGCATTGGAAATTAAAATAAAAGGATATATATGGTACACTGATTAAAATAGAATATAAAAAATTTATTAATATTTTTTAATACTTAATATTAAAAATACTACGTTCATTTTTGAAAATATATAGCTGTTATCAAAAATTTTAAAATAAAAATGTGGAAATTTTTTTCAATTTTTTTTAATAAAACAATCTTTTGTCAATGTATAGCAAGTAAATATTTTAGTAACAATATGTTTATTAAAATATTATTAATTTGGATATTTTTGACTTATTATCTTATTTTGAAATAATTAAGATGTAAGTTGAGATAATAAGTTTTTAAAGTTAATTTTAATATTGAAATAAGAAAAAATAATAAAGCATCCATTTGTGAAAATGGCTTATATCGTTTAAAAATTATCATTTCATTCTTATTTTTAGTAGGTGAATATTTTGAATGTCAATTTATTATATCATTCTTAAACGTCCCAATTATTTGTAAAAATTACTCACAGTTTGCACAGTAATATTTTCATAAATCCATGCATTTCTCTGCCAACAAATATTGCTAAAAACCTTTTCTTTATTTAACTTACGCAATGGAATCAAAATTTCAATTGTATCCACTTTATTAAATTACAACATTATGAATTTTTGTGAAACTTCATAAATTGTGAAATCTTGTAGATAAAAAGGAGACAGCTGCAAGTATCGACCAATTAAAAATTACCCCTTTCAGAACGTTTCTTCCATGTTCATCGTGCTTGGATAATTTCAAAAATTTCATTTACAATATTTCTCTGCATGTGAATTTCAAAAGATGGATGCTCAATAAAATAATAATAATAAACACTTTAGAGTACGTAATCATATCTTCAGCAAAAACCGTGAGTGAAAAATTAGGTTTTTAGTTCATTGAAATAATAAAAATAATTGCTACACATTTTAGTCCATTAATTAAAACAAACAAAAATTATAGATATTAATGAATCTATAATAGTTTTGCCAGTTTGTGAAGGATGATCAGAGTTTTTCATTTAAGTGATTTTTACTTCCAGTCATAAAACTCAGATGGAAGAAAAGTGGCTTAAAAATGGCAATACAAAAATTTGAATATTGTGCTAAATCATAATTAATTTATATATAAAGATAAATACAGAGGATCGTGAATTTTTTATTATAGAATTAATTGGTAAAATCTGGGTTTGGGAATGATGTTGCTGTGGTAAAGCAGCAAGTTATTGGTGGTCTAGTCATAGATGTATCATCGGAGTTCTCTTGATGTTAAAATCTTCTTATCATTTGTAATTATTTTTTTATCAAAGCAAAAATAATATTCACAAATATCTTTTAAAAATTTAAAAGCTAATATTTTCGTAAATTATTAATTCTTAAAGCATGTTAAAAATTTTAATTAAAAATTTTCCGGTGTAACTCTAAAAAAAATAAATTAACTAATTGGAAATTTGTGTATTAATTTATCTAATTGAAATATATTTTACATCAATCGTGCAGATAATAAAATTTTTATTTTTCGCTTACAGATTTTTGTTGATGCCAAAAAACCTCATCCCAAAAATAATACCATGTTCTGGCATGATAAAAAGGTCTTTCACATGAGGGCAAAGGGATCTCTAAATAAATCCGTTATCACTTTTATTTGCCTCTGCTTTCATATTGGTCACATGGTCAAATTCTAATTTCTCATTGGTATTTTTATAACAGTTTGACTTATGTAATCATTCAATAGGATTCTTATTTTTAGATTTTAATTCCAAAGGTTATTAATTTTTCCTGGCTATAATTTTCTTTTTGAAAGGTCTAGAAACTCGAGTGAAGTGCACTGCTTAGGGAACTTGAGTTGACCTTACGAATATTTTTTAATTAAATAAGTGTTGATTACCTTTATGAAATATATATCATCAAGCTTTTTTATTATATTACTGAAATTTACTATTGATATCTTGCACTAAATTTAATTAACATTATATTTATGCGAAAATTGTTGAGCTTAATATGGATTTAAATTCTAACGATTCTGACTGTGATGAATTAATTTTATCTTCTGAAGATTAATACTCTAAATCGGAAAGTGAATCTGATGATGATACTTTAAATGCAGCTCGCTGTAGGTGTCCTATTGGCTGGCAAGGACCTTCCAATGCTCCTCCAAATTTTCAATTTACTTCGACTCTTAGTATCAGTGCATGGGTAAAAAAATTTCCCTTGGGATTTAGATGATTCGATGATGTTTTTCAGAATTTTTTTTCGTAACACAGTGATAAATTACATTATGGAAGAAGCAAATAAATGTGTTGAAGCCTTTTTCAACAAATCCAATTTGACAACATCCTTGAAAGTATTAAATTGGAAAAATACAGATATAAAAAAAACTACATCTACTTTTTGGTTTCCTTTTACGGCAAGGAATAATGCCCAAATCTGCTGAAACATGGTACTATAGTATAAGATCTATTTTAAGCACAACTTTCTTGTTATTTTATTAGGCTTAAAATTTCTTCTAGACGACATTTTAAAATATTTATATGGTACTGATTATCAGCAGCAATGTTACAGATATATAAAAACACTGTAATTTTTAATTTTTAATTTGTAATGGCATTTTTTTACTTTAATTTTTAAGCATGCATGTAAATCAGTACTCATGATTAAGTTCTGAATTCGCAGCCTTGTAATAGGTTTAAATAGAATGTATGTAATTCAGCCTTTATTGCATTTGTTTAATTTCATTAATATCTAAGACTAACTTTGTTTTAATGCAAAGTATTAATTGTAATTGGATATTTATTCATTATTAATTATTATTAATATTATTAATTATTATTAATATTATTGAGTATTAATATTATTCATTATTATTAATATTATTAATTATTAATATTATTAATTATTATTAATATTATTCATTATTATTAATTATAATTGGACATTTACTCATTTCATTATTCAAAGCAATATGAAATTCAATAATCGAATTTTGTTGAATACAAATAAATGTTTATATAATAATTTTCCGTTTATTATAAACTAGCCGCATTTGGCGACCAGCCGATTCTTCAATATTTATTCGGTGAAAAGGGTTCGATGAATTTTAACTAAGTCTCATAATAAGTTTTCCAGCAAAATATTTTTTAAGCTCTAAATTTCGATAGCCATATGATTCACTTGCATTATTATATAGGCCCTAATCTGTCCTATCTTTGAACTCCGCGTCTCTCTCTGATTTTCTATCAGTGCACGCAAAATTCAGTTTTAAATTAAAATTGAAATGAAGCTTCCATTAATATAAAGATTTCTTTACTCAATCTAAGTATGTCATTAAATAAAACTAAGAATTGAGAGCAGAGTAGTTGATGTTTTATGTTCACTACAGAAATTGAAAAGTTATAATTTTTTTATAATTTATAATATCTCAAAGAATTGTTCAGCAAAAATTTCCCAAATTAAATGAAACATTCAGTTTTTAATTTTATTTTTAGATGTATATAAATGATCTCAATTTTAATGATACATATTTTTTGGTTTATAAATATATTTAAAAAAATTATGGTTTCAATTCCTTTGGTCTTATACATTCATATTCTGTAAAATATTCTTAATATTTCAACTTCTCAGTAAATAAATAAACATTTCTATCTTCTTCAAATATGACTGATTTATTCAGTACTTATCTTCTTTATCAATTCTTGCACATTTAGAACAATCATCATTTTCATATTCTAGGCCAATTATTCTAGAGTAACCATGATTGGCTTCTTTAAGATCTTGATAAAGTGATCTGAAATCTCCAATTTTTATCGAATAGTTATATTGAAATTTGCATAGATCGATCAGCTTGGATAATTGATTTAGTTGATTGGAGTGCCACTTTTTTATTTTAAGGAGGACTTATTGTCTGTAGAATATTTTGTTAAATATGATTCACATAGCAGATGATATATGTAAAAATTTAAAAGTCGTAATTCATCACCATTTCTTCTCTCAATCTACTATTTTTATATTTCACTTAGAGCATTTGTTAAAAGATGTATGTCTCTCCCAAAAAAATTAAGAAATTAGATGTTGGGCTCCGATTACAGAAGATACCTTGTAGATGTTAAGCCATATTTTCCTTAAATAAAACTGTTTAATTGGATTAGTAATAAATGTATAGTAAAATATCACAGAAAACGTTTCCATGCATTTATTTCCCCAAAATACCATGTTTCATATTTGTTTCATTTTATGCAGACACGTGCCTAAAATGACATTTTTATATGTTTAATTTGGAATGATAGTTGATTTATTTTTTCTCACCTGAGAACATGATATTGTTTTGGTTAGAAAATTTTGATATCTCCGAAATATACGGGTAAATAATATTTTTATCTGATTTTATAAATTTTGCATTATTGATTTTTACGTATACTTGTTTGAAAGAAGATGCGTTTTCAAATAACTAACCTGGTTTTACCAGTATAGCTTTAATATTGCGTATGCTTAACGTTGAAAGCAGATGCATTTTTATTTCGCATGATTCATTAAAATGTGGAGATAATTTACAATCACGAAGGCGAATTCTTTGATTTGCACAATATATCTCCTTCACATAAGTAAAAGTAACAATTCAAAACATGTCTTCTTGTTTGAAAAATTTTAAAAAAAAATCACGAATGCAAATATATTTTATTTCTACTTATTATCAATTGCTTTTTGTTCGTCGTTTCTTTGAAATGACGTCATCTTCGAGTTCGTTTAAGATTTCTTACTTTTTAATAAATAATCTCGCTCTCAGAAGATTATCATTTGGTGGTTTTTTAAAAATTCTTTTTCTGTTTTAACTGTCACACTTTTATAATATATTTTTATTATGTATTTTTATTCATTTTAATTCTTTAATTGAATTAATAATTTTGATATTGCAAACGATCAAGAAATTTTTTTTCTTGCATTTATTGTTTAAAAAATATCACACGTCCTATTTATTTCATTTCATATAATCAAGTGATGAAAATTATATTTTTCTGTTTTGTTTTTGGTAGTAATTAACTTATTTTTTTTAATCAGAACTTCTGAAATCTATAGGCAGCATATTATTATAAGCTGATTTATTTTATATCCTCGAAAAGAAAAAAAATTATTTTTATTTTATGTGAAATAAATTGTTGAAAAAAAACGATTAAATTGAATGTTTAAAAATTCATTAAAAATAGAGTTTTAATTTATAGGTCAAAGCATCAGTATCATTGAAAAGCTAATTTTTTTAGCTTTAACTTGATGCAAAAATCAATTTTGTACTGTAATATTTTCGGAAGCTATAGAGAAAAAAATTCAAAATTTGGCTTATTTTTTAGTTAATTAAAATTTTATTTAAAAATAAAAAAAGGGGCTCTGACGTGCACATTCCCGGCACCCTAGGTATACATGTACCACATTTGGTAGCTGTTGGTCAAACGGTCTGTCTTGTACAGCGCGAACACACACACATTGTGCTTTATTATATGTAAAGATATATATAATATATATACTTTCATATACTAAACTTTTTTAATAATCCGCATTATTTCTGTGTATTTTTTTTTTTTTCATTTATGCTTTTAGTAGTCCATCACAAGACACAAAACTTCCTCTCATATGAATTTGGTTTGATTTTTTATAGAGATTTCACATATATATTTATAATAGAAATGTATATTTGAAATACATAGTTTAAAAAAAATGTTTTTATATTTATAATTTTTTATAAAAATAAAAATATTTCTTTTCTTTTTTTATTATTTTCTTTATATTATAAATATATATAATTTCCAAAAAAATATTTTTTATATTTATAAAAGAAACAGTTTTTTTTCCATCTGCCCCCCTCCTCCCGAAAAGAAAGAAAACTATGATTTGCGCAAAAGTAGTAAATAACGCATGCATTAACTTAGTAAAATAAAAAATAATATTAAACAGTAAAAAAAAGAACTATAGTTATCTAGATACATTAAATAAAAGCATTTATAAAAAGAATTAACAACATTTTTACTAAAGTTAAGTTTAAAAAGTCAACAATAAATAAATAATTATATCCAAAAATTTTCAAATTTGTCTTCCCTTGCGTAGTAAATGCTTGCCCAAATTCTACATACAAAGTTTAAGCAATAGTTACAATGACATTTATTTATAAATATTTTTGTCGCTAATTAATTGGGATGAAAACAAATTGATAAGGTTTTTTATAAATAAATATATAAGGTTTTTTTTAATTAATAAGAGTATTGTTAACAGTTCAAACGTGATTTTTTAATATTTCATTAGACAAATACAGAAAATTCAAACCCGCTTTTGAAAACTCGCTTTTTTTTAATAAACTATTATACATAATTATGGCATGTAAATATGAGAGTTTCCCTATCTGTAATAAGTATAATAGTTTTTTGTTTTTTTTGGATTCGAAATGAAATATTGAAAGAAAGAATGAAGTATACAGCTCATATCACCAATCGGTCCTGTTATCGCGAATTCTTACAAGAAAGTGATGTCCTATTCTCAGGGGGGATTTCCTATTCCCCTAATTGGAGGGACCACCCGCATTCTAACAGCCAGCGGAAACCAGAAAATGAGCTCTAACAAGCCGATCTCCCACCTCGTTTATTACACTTACGGGGGGAAAGCAATGGCGACTTTCTACGGGGAAGCCGTGTTAAGAGATATTTGCGGATGGAGACTTTCTACGTTCCTGGCGGTTTTAAAGCGACTCGTTGGAGAGGATTTCTACGTTCCTGCCGGTTTTCAAGAGACACCCTGGAGCGACTTTCTACGTTCCAGCCGCTTGTAGGGTTAATACGTAGATTTAAGGTTATGATAAATACTCCAATGATTATTTATAGCCATTTATATTTTGCTTTTGATTTCATTCCATGCGGATACTATCATTACTCTTGCAGAGTTAGCCTTATAAGCCAGATAATATCCCTCGAGCTGAAGGATCCATTTTGCTTGATCGGCATGTTACTCGGCTACAGGCCCACACGTCGCAGGTTCGCACCGTGATCTTCAATAGCTACACTCTTATAGAACTATCTCCAAGGCAATTACAGAAAGTTTGCTTCATGAGGGGTTCCTTAGAGGAAGTAAAGCAAAGAAATATATTTGTGCAACAAAAGCGCACTTCAGTGCACTTTTGGTCTAATGGATATGTTACTCGGCTACAAACACTAGTGTCGTGGGTCCGTGCCTTAACTTATACTTGCCACTGTCTTACAGAAGTAGACAACAAGTTGCAGAAAGACCTCACATGCAGAACAGCTACTCACGCATCACATTCAGATAGAACAGATAAAGAACAACATTGCCCTAACCAAAACTCGAACCCAGATCACGCTAAAGACTCGCTAACCTGGTGCCAGGACGTAGAAATTGATATATATTAGAATATGAATTTTATTTACATTGTGTGTTTGCAATCAAATGTATGTATTCAAATGAATTTCCTTTCATTGGTATTTAGCCAATTTAATGGGTAATTATGAAATTTTTCATTATTCTGATGAATTAGGTATATCATTCTGACCACAAAAGTCTTTTAGTTTTACCAAATGGATATGATTAGCAAATCCTATTTACATATTAATTATGTATATTTCTTCAGGTGTTTTTCTTTCACATTTTTGCTATATATTGTAGTGTATTTACTGAAGAAATACTGAAAGCCAGCGTTAAAACGCACTTTAACTGAGCCAACATTATTATAAAAGGACATTAATATAATTAAATTCCGAAACTTTACTCTTGTCTTACATACCAATATATTGATTCATTTTTTTATAGTGGGGCATTTCAATTATTTTCCCAGATTTCCTTATTTAAATATAAGAAAAAGCAAAATTTGGTTGATGAAAAAAGGATTACTCATTTCAATTGAATTATTAGATAAGGATTTATGACCAATAAACATGTCATAATTAATAATAATTCAGTAACACAGAAATATCAAATAAATCTGAATCAACTGCAATTGAAAATCTTATCCCTGACGTAAACTGTAAATACACTAGAAGTTTTAAGCACGGTTGACAGATAAATAATCTTTCTTCACATTTGATAAGTATATTTCTCTTATAAATAAAAATGACATATTTTTTCCAAATTGCAGAGCAATATATTGTGAATCCTGATAGAAATTTTATTTCAATTCAGTGAAATAAATATTTATGCTCATTTAAGATGACGGGAAATTTTTTTTTTCAAAGTAGGTCTTCAAATATGGAGTAAGCACAAATCCTTTGTATATAGAACATATCACTGTTTTGTTAGGCATATTATATCAGGCCCAAATTTGAGTTATTTTAATAAATGTCTTGGAGATGAGGAAGTTGCTTTAAAAAGATATATATAAGAATAATTTGAAATGACTCCAATAATTGTAGATTCAGGCTCGATTCTGTTAGCGGTATAAAACGAAAATCAAATAAAAATTTGTTTCTGATCTTATTTTAGACATCAGGAACTTATTCGGTCATGAATATTTTCTGTACTTGAAGATTCACACTGATTTTGTCTTAAATTAAAATCTAAATCAACTATCATCTAATTTTTTTAAATACTATAATGTAAAATTTTTATTCTATTAGTAAAATATGAAGCTGAAATTTATTCTATAAAAATGATGAAGATCCAAACAAAAACAAGAACGATTAAATTTTAATTACAATTTTTTTTAAAATTTTTTATGACTTACCAGGAATTTGTTCTCTTATTATTTCAAGCTTTATAATCATAACACCTAAAATACTTTAGCATGTTTGTTTTGAATTCATTAATTTTTTTCATCAAAAATAATTTTAATATAGCCATACAACAGTATAATTATTTTTTCTTTAAAAAAACTTTTTATTTTATTTTTGATATATTTGGATTTTTGTTAGTAAAAATATTTCGTTATTCATCGCTAAAAAGAATAATGATTTTGGTAATATTTTTTTTTTCTAATTCACTTTTAAAAGGCCCTGGTACGGAATCAAGATTAATAAAAATCCCTAATTTAAAATAATATCTGGAACTTTTTTAAATATATATATATTATTAAGAGCTTATGGCTAACTATATTTCTGAATATCTATTTGTTATCGGAACCGAGAAAAAAAATGAATGTGGTATAAATAAGATCAAATTATAGCGGTAAATATTTAGTACTTACGTATTATACCGTCTTCGCCAACAATTTAGCAACTCATTGGCGACGGATTTAAATTTGGCGATAAATATCAACGGATTACATCATTGCCGGATTCCACAATTAGCGGTTTAGCAACTCATTGGTAAGAACTTCAAATTTAACGATAAAGTTGGATGGTATAATACGTAAGTACCAAAAATTGTATTTATTAAAATTTAAAACGTATTTGATAAAGTTTAAAACGTCAATATTGATGTAGGTTAAATGTAAGTGATTAAAGTTGCTGAACTAAAACAAAAGATCTTCAAGATTCTAAAATAATCAGAATAATGGTCTTTTGCATTTTATTTTATGTAGTTTTAGAGTATTTAGCGTCAAGATTTCAATATGAGAGAAGTATCAATTCTAAATATAATTTTATCCCAAAACTAATGTCTATATTGTACATAGTTATTTTGCAATGATAATCGAAGTACTTGTTTTTTCATCTTCATTAAGAGAATCGAAGGAGTAAGGGCAAAGTTACTTTTAGTTCTCGTTATCTGAAAGCGATTAAAAATAGATTCAGGCACTTATTTTTTAATAGTTTTGAAATGAAGCTTAAATATAATAAATGGGCAAGTATCAATTAAAATATCTTCATACAGAGTTCAACATTTAAAGTAGTACAAAAATACATTTTAATTTAGTTAAAATAATGTCTCACTTTGAAGCATCATATTGGAATATATATTTTATAAGTTCACTAAAGTCAGAGAAGGAGGAAAGCAAACGTTTCAGAAAAATAAAACCCTGAGCATAATATTTACTATAATATTAAATATAATATTCAATCTCCCCCCTTCCAAATCTGTGACGAAATCGGATTCAAATCTATAATATTTCGATGTCGAAGATTAAACCTTACCTCTTATTAAAAACAGAGATTATTAAAAAATTTAGCATTATATGTATTTCCATGGTATTGAAATGAGAAAATATATAGAATATATTCGAATTGTTATAAGATGGTTGAAATAGTTTAACTCAAGTAATATGGTAATTTAATTAAGAGATAATTTAAATTCAGTGTTGGTAAATGCGTTGTGATTAGGAAAATTATATCATTGAGGTTCATTATAACCTACATGCCATTTACGAAGAGTATAATCCGTATTAAAGGATAATTAAAATGGTTAATGAGATAGTCCTCCCTTTTCAACGAGATATTAAGTGGTTTAATGAGTAACATGATTTTGAATTAAATTATCAGATATCTTAGCATTCTAAAACTTATAGGAAAGTAACTACTCAATTACAGATTTTCATTTGTGATATTAAATATGACTGCAAACCATCCAATAAATCATTCTAGATTTTTTAAAATAATGCGCTCAATATATAATGATTCCCTTTAAGATTTTTAAATAAAAAAACACTAGATGCATTTGTCTAAATCGAACTTTACTTGTTCTATGTTGTCATACTTAACCGTAATTTTTCATAAAGAAATAATAATTTATTTCTAAGCTTGTTTGGGAATTAACATGTCTAAAATATGTAAACACTCAATAAATCTTTCAGAATGTAAACATTTTTTTTCTGATTTGTGGTATAAAACATTTATAGAGGTTGAATTCTTTACTCTTTAACGGCATTGTACTACAATTTCGGTCACAAAATCAACTGCATTGAGCTACAATCATTTTAATCAGAGTTTAAATCCCATTATAAAATAAGCAGATTACCTTTTTATGAATACCAGTTGAAAAATGTGCGCTTGTATGTAATACTATGAGTTTCATACTTGGAGCAGACCACGGTGGTGGTGTAATAATAAAGTTTCGTCATCGGAACTTAGAGGGTTTTCCATATTCGAACCCTGATTCCTTTGAAGAACCGTCGTGTAAGCAGGTCTGGTGTGCGTTAAATTCGTCGGGGCCAAACACTATCCAACTGGTGTGGTATAGAAGTTTGGAGCAGGGGTAACAATTAATGCTACCAATTATACCAAAGTGACTCATTCAACGAAACAATTGAAATGAATAAAAATATAATTCAACTTGCACGAGCTTGGCCGTTCAAGAAATGATGTTCTGATATTATACATTGAAATATGCATAGTAGATTTCATTTTAAATTTCCCAATATAAGCTATTTTCATGCTTAATACAATTATGTAGAATTGATGAGAAGGAATTTAGCAGAAGTTGTCATTTTCTTGGATTCAAAATTTTCTTTGGAAAAATAAAACAAATCTATAAATTAGATAAGTGCATAATCAAGCTCTTGATTATTCGTAATACAATGAATTTTTCCAAATTAATTTATTAACTAATCAACAATTGATACCACAATTTTATTCAATTATAATTTATTTTATTATAATTAATCATAAAATAATTACATATAAATAGAAAAAATTTAATATATAAAATTAAAGAATGATATATTTAAATCCTATAAAAATTGTGGAAGCTTTTATGTAGAAAAAGAAATGATAAAATTATCTGTAATGAAAACATTTATTTCTTGAAACTTATTGATAAATTGACAAGAATTTTATTCAACCAAATTTCAACCATCCACGTTTAATATATATGAGTTATTAAGTTCACAGTTGTAAAAAAAAGCATTTTTTTTTAATTTCAAGAGGTTTTTTTAAAAATCTTTTTTAAAAAAACCTCTAGAAAATTTAATCATTTACTATTCTTTAAGATTTTGCCATCTAGCTTTTCTTATAGGCTATTAAAATTATGTTTTTTCCCCATTTTCTTTTGGAGGTTTTTTTTTTATTTGTATAATGTAATTCAATAACTAAATAATATAAATGATAATAGAAAATTTCAGTTTTGAAATTTTCTATTTAGTACATTTAATGCATTTAATTTAAGTCTGAAAAACAATGCATTTAAATAAGGTAATTATTCATCTTCAGCGTCGGTTCTATTCTATGAAATTTCATTAACATTCTGGTCTAATTTTTTAGTTGAGGCCTTATTTTTATGTGTGTTATTGCGCTGCTTAAAAATTATCAATTTTAATTATTTTCAATTATTTCTTGAGCCTAAAATTTGTTTATTTATGCATGTAATCGATGCTGGGGGGTTATAGAGCATTTCATTTATTTAGCAAATCTATCTTAGAAAAATAATTGAAAATTTCAAAGTCTTATGTAAATTATATATTATAGAATAATTTTAATAAATACTTTATTATCAAACCACACATTTTGATCAATACAAATAAAAAAAAACAAGAGATGAAATTTCATGCCATTTTGGCATTAATTAAGAATGCTGAAAAAAAGATTTTTTAATTTAAGAATGGGAATTCAAAATTTTCATCCCATTTCTTTTAAAATTCAGAAGACATGTTAGCAATTCATACTTATTTCTCATTAAAAATTTACGGAAATTATTACATATTGCTTAATTAATTATTTATTGAGTTTTTCGACGTACGCTAACTATCATTCTTTCACTATATATTTTTTTAAGTACAATATTTGACACTGCATTCGGTAAATTCAAATAATTAATTTAATATTTTGAATTCTAATCTGTATAAATTCACATTTCAAATTTTTTTAAAAAAAAAATTATTGCATATTATTCTCAACACTTAAATTTCTTTCAGATTTCTTTTTCTAATTAATCAAATAATAAGAAATAATTAATACTATAATAATAAATACATTGAAATTAAATTAATGGTAAATTCAAAATATGCTGAGTTTATGTAACAATATATTTTAAAATATAATTCTTTATACAGTAATATTGAAAAACGCTTTTCAATACAGCTGCAGGAAATATGTCAATTCTGATCAATTAGTTTAATTAATCGCAACTGATATATTTACATTAATTAGAATCTACCCCCGTAAATTCAATATTTGAAAAAAAATTAAAGGATTAGATAAGGTCAGCTGGGGCAAAATTGATTAAACTAAAAAATAAAAATATAACTTTCTTCATTGATTGAAAAAATTAATTAAATACGGTGCATAAGTATACATAAGGAATCAATTCATTTCTTAATTTTGGCATTGCATTTTTTAAATTTTGTAATTAGAAATACATTTCTTAATTTTTTAATTAGAATAGTAGATTAGAAATGTAGATAGAAAAATATATTTGTAATATCAAGCTTGAATTTCCTGAAATTTTAACTTATTGTTAATATGATTTGGATTTTAAAATTAAATTTAAAAATCTTATATAATATAATTTAAGACAAATTCTAGCTCCGGACGTTTATTCATTACAAATTTACTAATTATATAATTTTTAAAAAAGACAATTTCCGTTTTTTTAGAAAGCTGCATATTTGAGATATATTATAAAATCATTTTTTTCTTAAAGTGCAAAATATTACTAAAAAATCATCAACTATCTCATGATTTCATTATGATAGGAAAGGTATTATGTTAATTTACCAACAGCATAATAACACGATATATTCGATCAAGTACATCCCTTTAACTGCATCAAAACTATGAACGTTTTTTTAGTCGTTTAAGATGGCTATTTTGATCTAGAAATGAGAATTTTCAAACGAATTATATTTTATTGATACTTTTTCATTTGTAAATTCATAAAATGGGCTATCATGAATTTATTTAACGGGATAAACCGCGCTATTCAGACACAAGGATTTCACATTTATTCGTATACTCTGTCCTCAATCAACAAAAAAAATCTTTATTTTATTGGAAGATATTCCCTGCAAGAAGAAATTCACGTTGAAGTTTCTTACAATATTTACCAGCACTTTATGGCATTTTTTTTATCCTTAACGTTTTCTGTGAAGTAAACGATATAATTTAGATGATAATAATCTCTCCAATAAATCAATGCATTACGTTTTAATTCATTGATTTATTGGAAAGAAGCTTTAAGCATACTCTTTCTAATCAACATTTATAAATGTATCCATTTGGATTGTTACCGATAGATTTCTTATTAACTTTACTGGCGTTGGATTTTACTTAAGCATAATACTATTATAAGATAAATAATTTGTAACAATTTCTGTTATGTTCTGTTGTTTAAATAATTTTGACATTACTTTATTTTAAAAAATTAGCAGGATATTTTCTTTGAATAAATTACTTGTGAATTGTATTGCTTCTCTTATAATACATTTGATGATACTTCATTTACAAAATCAGATTCGCAATGACACTTGCAAGGACCAATGTTTTCTATTTTATATTATTGAAAGCATTGCTTATCCTACTAAGTTTATAAATGGCAATGAAATCCATGTAGAACATCGTTGTAACTGAACTTAAAATATCAAGAAATGTAGGTATCCCATTTATTCTCAGTTTCAGATTCTATTAAAAGGTATTCGGATGCTTACTTTAAGATGTTAGATCAGATATCATGATAATGGATGATGTCTGTTCCCAAAGGTTATTTTTTAGTTTTGATGTCAAATGTTTTACCAAATAATTGTCTTAAAACGCTTTTAGTTGTTTAATTTGACAATCCAGGTTGTTTTCGAAATTAGTTCCAAATCTAGTCGGAAAGTTTATTTTAGTAAAATTAACATATAGTTCTAAAGATACAGAGTGGTTACTGAGAAGGCGTTCGTAAGTCTGAGCTACAGTCAGATAGTTTGGTCTTTTTCGAAATTAGAGCGTTTATTTTAATAATATTAACATATTATTCTGAAGGTACAAAATGGACTCTGAGAAAATCTTCGTTGTTCTGAGCTATGGCCCAGGTAATTTCGCTGTTTTCAAAATTAACTTAACGATTAATTAGAATGCTTTTTTTCGTAAACTTAACATATGGGTTTGAAGACCTAGAAAACATTCTGGAACAATCTTTGGGATTCTGAATTATAGTCAGATAATTTTGTTGTTTCCGAAACCAGTTTTGAGATTAGGTTGAAAGATTATTTTAGTAAAATTAAAATCTGTTTTTGAAGACACTGAATTCATTCTGATAGGGCCTTCATAGATCTGAATCATAGCCGTATAAGGACAGCATCCTACTCAATATTTTCCAAATGAAATCAAAATGATATTAAATGTCCAAAGAATGGCTGATATTTTTAATTATAAAATAATGCTATTATCGACATCAGAAAGTAACATGTTGCCCAAAATAAAGTGGCATTTTTTTAAAAAAAGGCAATACTTACGATTTATACCATCCAACTTTATCGCCAAATTTGAAATCTTCGTCAAAGTGTTGCGAAAACGCCAATTATGGTAATTTGGTAATGGTGTAATCCATTGATCTTTATCGCCAAATATAAATCCATCACCAATAAGTTACTAAACAGTTGGCGATCGTTGACGAAGACGGTATAATACGTAAATACCAAAAAGGTTTCTATAAAGCAATTCTTTTATAAATTTTCTTTCCTAAGTAATTATTATCATTTTTTGGTTAATTTACTAAATTGAGAAAAATGCTTCTTTTCATGGTTTCTTTTATTTAAATTTAGTAATGAGTTTGGTAATGTCATTTTATCCCCTTTTGCACTCGTTATTCATTGGCGCCTTTGACAGTAAAAACATTAAAGAGAATGCCACATCAGCAAAGAAAATACCAATATATTCCATTCAAGTGCATTATCCTTTGTTCCACTAGCGGTCAACAACTTTAAGTTATATCCTGAATAAATTGACGGAGCAGGCAGGACTCCCATTGACAAAAGCACTTCTGTTTGTGACGAGAGGTGCATATAGGATTCCTTTTTTTTATGTCATCTAAAGCGGATAGGATTTCATTACTAGAAGAAACGCCCTAAAATTCAGCACCCGACATGGTGTTGTTTCTCAGATTTTGTTTAGAAGAAATCAGGACTACTATAGCACTTGTGGTTAGGATTATGAACAAAGAGTGTTTTTTTCCAATTAGAAATGAAAGGAATGCAGAAACAAAGAGTGTTGTTGTTTGTCAAGAGAGTTTTCGGAACGTGTTAGTGTTAGAGTTCTCGTGTTTACTCTTTCGCTCAGGCGTGGACATTTTAAATATTTTTGCATAAAATTGGTATTATTTGCTGTCATAAAATTCAATTCTTAATCAAAAAATATATTCATGGTTAAATTCACAAAAAGGGAATTTTAAGAAATTTTAAATGAATAAGAATTAAATTATTATTCTTTGTGTAAATTGAAGAAATATTTGAAAGCTATAATGCAAATGCGAATTGCCAACCATTTATTTGATTTTGGGTTAGTTATATAAAATTATATAGTCAATGTGTAGTTTATTTTTCAAAATTGAATTAAAACTGCTTCATAATGAGCTAATTATGATGAATTTATTCTTTAAATTAAATAATATCATAATTTTTCTGAAACGTTATGTAAAAATAAAATTCTAACATCCAAACTTATTCTAAAAATCTATATTCTGATAAATGACCCTGTTTCTGAATAATAAATGTATTTAATTCGCTTTTATTCCCAGAAAATATATTACTATAGATTTATTAAATAAATCTCTAAATTGAGCATCTATAAGTTTTTTTAAAATTTTTTTAACTTAAAAATATTGATTATCAAAATAATCAACACTCAAAATATTGAGCATCAAACTTACAGATACTCAGGTTATAAATTCAGTATAATTTTTTTATTTAATTGTTTCAAAGGCATTAATTAATAACGTTTTTGAAAAATGATTGTAAAAAGCAATATAATAGAAGCCAAGTTTTTAAATTTTAAAACTAAGAATGATTTATGACTTAAATAATTCAAAATTTGATCCGGTTTTAACCTATGCATATTTAGAGGAATATATTTTGAACCTAACAAACGAGAGATTAATCTTTCAAGATTTTTTTAAAATATCTCATATTTTAAAGGGACTTACCTTTTTTTCGATTATTTATTATACTTATTTATCTTAGGATTATCGTTACAGCAAAACATTGCAAAAAATCTTCTTGAAAAATGAGCATTGAACATCTTATTAATATTGATATGTGTTTTTAAAAATGTTTATTACATAATGTTAATAATAATATTATTTCAAATCAAAACAACGAAATGTTTGACTTTTTACAAAAGCATTTAATTTTGTTTGTGTTTGAAATTAATATATAAACTAGTTGTTAAATGTTTGGCTATTAATTATGCATATTCATGAGCTTCTTCTCTAAATGACACTATAAGAAAAAAAACTAAATTAAATTATCAACGGAACTAGGGAATTATAATATTTTAATTCATTTTAATCAAAGATGATTAATGAAGTATCCATTTTTAATAAAGCATACATTACATTGTAATTTCAAAATATATTAACTTCTCTTTAAATGACTATACACGCGAACTTTAAATATTTAGTAGAATTTCAATGGACATATTTGAAAGATTTTTTTTATCATGTAAAAACAAGATATTGATTTGGGAATGAGATTTGTAGCGTCAACAAAAATCCGTAGACGAAAAAAACATATATCAGTACACGAAAAATAAAAATTTTATTTCCTGCGTGGCATTTAAAAAAACACCTTTTAATAACGTGTTGCCATTACATTTACAAAAGCTCTGATTATAAAAAAATAAGTTAATTAATACCGCAAATAAAAGCTAATTTTTTGAGATGGTCATGGAGATAATAAAATTTCCACTTTCCGCTCACTGATTTTTGGTGATGCCAGAAAACCTCATTCCCAAAACAATATCATGTTCTGACATGATAAAAATGCTTTTATTTAATTCGACTCTTTCGTCAACATTTGATCTATCGTGCAACTCTCTATTTTTACTAACTTTAAACTATCAGCTTTCAAATGGGTATTTAATAGGGTTGCCAACTCTTTGGTGCTCAAATGGGGGTAAATTCAATTGCGTTAGTTTTGGGCACCTTTTGTAAGACTTCTGAATCTTAAGCTTCGATACAGCTACAAGTGACAGCTAAAAACGTAGTCAATTAATAACCTTTAATTCATCATTCCTTTGATAGCTTAGGATAGAGGGCTAAATCATTTGTTTTCAGAAAATTGCCACTCAAATGCTGGAAATGTCTGTAATTTAGGTAGAAAGTCATCAATAACCGTTTCAGTATCCATCAACGCTCTTCCAAATCCTTCCTGTCGTAAAATCCTCATTTATATGGGTGAATAGAGGATCATCTTTTTTTCGCCCCCTTTCATTGTTCGTGGCAAATAAGCACAACAATGAAGGCATTTCGCATACTTTTTCGTAAAAGCTTTCCAAACATGGAATTCGCATCATTGTTTATAAATATGTTTCTATGTTTGGCGGCATTCCGATCTTTTTAGATCTCTTTTTGCGTTAAAATATTGGCGAATGTCAGTTTTCTAACGGGATTATTTTTTTTCAACCTTCAATAAATGGAGTTACGTACGAAAAGGTAAGCCTCTTAAAATGTTGTGCTAAAAAATTGTAAACATATTGAAGGGAATAAACCCTTTTTTTCCGGAAGCATTTTTACTTTTACTTCAATATGAATAAAAATTAAATTCTAAATTTTTGTTTGAGAATTTTTTACCGGAATGTTAAGTCTAAGAGTTATATTAAAGCATGGAACTATTTTGCTTTATGTAAACATTTTGAAAAATAGAATTTTTTTCCTATTGAATGTATCGTTTAAAACTACATTGTTGTTAGCAAAAACACTTGATGTATGAAATTGAATGCAAATTATGTACTAACAATGAAAGTAAATTAACGTATGTCTTATTGAAGATAGTTTGATCTAGTGTCATTGAATTTTCTTCAAGCATACTTTTGGAAGTGTGATTACGCATTTGAAAGAAATTTATTCGGTGAAATATTATTCTAATTTTATCTGATTATAAGCTTCACTTTTTTTATTTTCCCTTTATACCTACAAAATATATTTTTACTAATTATAACGCACCCGGGGGAATTTCGAAAAGAGACTGAGATGCTCCAAACATAGTGGTTGAATGTCACCATTCTGGAGGGCACGCTATCAGATGGGAGTGGGCTTTTCCTGTAGGTGATGGGATGTACTTCCTAATGGAAGGATTATACCGTGACCGGTGATGGCCCTTAAAACTCTATCACAGTTCTCTTCCAACGTTGCTGTTGCGGCGGTGCAGTCATTCAGTTTTATGGTTTTAATCCGAGTGCATTCTTGGTGGTCTGTCTGGTGGTGGAAAGTCTGATATGACTTACTAATTATAACTGAAAATATGCGCATGGTTGTACATACCTGCACAGGATGAGACAGTTTGGATGGATGGATGCTATTAGTCAATTACACCAGAATAGCTGAACGAAATCGGGTCAAATTTAGCTAAGAGATAGATTATAGTCTAAAATAGGACATAGGCTACTATTTATTCCAGTTAATTGAGACGTTAATTTTTTATTAATTTAAAATTAACTTTCTCGCAAAAAAATCTTTTATCTCATATGGCAAATGAGCAAGACTTCAGTTTATTTTTTTCCTCGCTCAAATAACGTGATGCTTAACACATTTTTGACCAATTATTTCAAATAATTCTGTTTGTTTTCTTATTATTTAATGCATTTAAAATTAAACATTGTTAGTTAATCAATTTTTCGGACTCATTTTAAAGTACATTTGAATTAAAATAAAAGAAATTCAAAATTTATAATCCTTACTCAATTACCCCAACTGATGTAGAAAATTCACGAATTTGCGTTCCTTCAATCGGCATTGAAAATTCACAGTATACATTGTGTTGTAATTGTTAACAATTGTATTTTCATTTTAATTAAAGGTTTAATAATTAAGTGATAATACTGTTGTCGCTATCTCAATAACTTTTTCTAAATAAAATAGACTTGACATGATTTTATAGAAATAAGAACTTGATTTGCTGTTTTGCATTATTTCAGGAACTTACTGCAAATAATTTAGTTTTAGGTTAGTTGTGTGCTTTTCTATGCGTGCATAGTCTCGGGTAATAGTTAGTATAATATATAACGGTCTAAAATCAGTAGTATATAACATATACTACTGTTTATAATTTATCTTGGTCTTCATCATTTTCTCTCTCCCTCTCTCTCTTCATATACAGAGAGAGAGAAAAAAATAATGCTGATTTTAATAGTCATTTTATATTTTCTGCGGCTCTGCAATATATTTCCAAACTCATTTTTAATGAAGATAATGAATACTTATAAATGTTTTAAATAATTTATTGGACAAAATGGAAAAGTTTAATTTTTTATTAACGTCACTTCTTACATTTATCCATCAGAGATCATTTTAATCGAAAAAAAAATTTCACTTAAAAAACATTTGAGATAAGTTTGATGTCTATCGGATTTGCTATGTTTCCTAATTAAATTATAACTATTTGCTCATATCATACTAAAAACACAGCGATGTTCCAAATTCTTTTGTTACTATTGGCAACGGAACGTAATGGAACTGTTTCATTTTGTCTCACGAGGACAAAGGAGTTAGAAGTTTTGCTGCCGTTTCTCAAAAGACGAAGATGATCAAAAACGTCTTATTTAATTTATTCCCCTATGTGCCCGTCTTCATTCTTTTCATAATCAAGCTGTAATTTCTGACAAATTATTCTTCCAAGAAACTATCGATTAAATGACAGCAACAAAAGATGCTTGAGATATTCTTAAGCGGTAATGATAATATACGTGGAGTTATTATACCTAAGGCTGCTAAGATATTTGGTCTTTCAAGAGCTTAATTATCGCATCAAATAATAAGCTGTAGATTTGAAAAAGTAAGCTTGCTGAGTTTCATAATACTTATAAAATAAGCATAATTTATAAAAAGAGTGGACTTATAAATTTTCTCGATATATTTTATTAAAAATTGGTATAAATGTATTCACATGAATCCAGTGGAAAACAATATTTTATGCGCTTTTATTATTAAGTAAGAAAATAAGTTGTTTTGTTGAGCATTATATTTTAAATAATAGTGGAATGAGAAACAGTCTTTATTTATAGTTTATAATTTTCAAAACTGCTGTTTTTTCGCTGGAATTTAGTAGAAAAATATTATTATATTGGAAATGTGTAGACATTGGGAAAAAAATTGAAGATTTATTAATTAATGGTGAGATATTGGCGATTCTTTGGCGATAATTTCACGGCGAAAATACAATTTTCTTTCTATAAACTTTGCTTTATCTCGTAAATTGGAAACACTCTCATAGATTGGCGACTTTTGGTGCTAAATTTGGCGAATGTTTCTATTTTATTATTTATTAAATTATTAAACATAATTTGTTAAAATGCTTTGATATATCAATGGCTAAAATTAAAAAGAAACTGCTTGGAAATAGATAAATATATGTAAATAGTAGCTTTTATCGTGGGATCAAAATTTATTAGTAAAACCTAGTTTACAATTTAAACCATCGGTTGGTTCTAAAATAGGCAGAAAACTGCTTTACTTGGAATGAAACAGTATTATGAATAAAGACTTTAAAAGTTTGACCGAATAGTTCTTCATATATAATAGCAAAGCTACCAAATGGCATTTTACACGGAAACAACTCTATAAAGACGGTCAGGGCTGTTTCTGATGTTCAAATGCGTATCATTTTAAGTCGGAAAACTTTGATAGCCAACATTTTAAGCCATATTCCTTTTGTACATGGGTAGTTAGATAATGCTGCAAGCTTCTTGATTTCTCAAATGATAGCCGTATTTCCGAATGAATGACAATGCGATGAACATTAACAAACTGTTATATTACACATTTTCGAATCCTAAATGATTATTTGCACCATATTCTGCAGATTTACGTCGTGAATTTAACTATTAGTTGCATTAATCTTAAATCATTTTTTAATGGTGATTTTTTTCCTACGAAACAGCAATTAAAATGATCTGAAATTGTCTAATTTATTGTTATTCAAAGCTCAGAAACAAATAACAAAATAAAAGAAATTTTTTAATTAACATATGTCATTGCAAAAAATATTTTATTAAATAAGTCTAATAGACCAGGGGTTTGTATAAAAATTAAAATTTTGTATTATCTTGCCACAGATATTTTATAAGACTGAGTAATTGAATAAAAATTGAGAAATCATGATTTCTTCATAAATATACTTAATAAAGCCGGGAGATTGTATAAAACTATTGAAATCGTGATTTCTTCATTAGTATATATATTGACTCACAAACAATACTTTTTCACTTCAATTAAAACATTCTTCATTTTTGAATATATATTAATCTTCATTCATTAAATGTCAACAATATTTTATAAAAAATAATTTGTAGTAGTTTTATTTTTACACAGGTGCAAGTATATCATATAATGAAAATTCAATAAAGTGAAAAATAATATGTTTATTGGAATATCAAGAAATTATGGCTAAAAATGCGATAGTAATTTATGATTAAAAATGCAAAGAGTTAACAAGACCTTCATTGTAGATCATTTTTAAAAGAAGCATATGTATAATATATATCAATATCTAATGTAAGGCAGGCATAGCATAGATATATTTTATCTTCGAAAACACATTAATAGATAGGAGTCTTTTTTTTGAAATTTTAATAAGAATTTCATTTAATTAAAAAGGGGGCTAATTTTTGATGCTTTGCCTCGATAACTTCTTAAAATATTACAATACAAAAATGATATCTACATCAACTTTAAATTCATAACTTTATTTTTATACCTTTTACTGCCTAATTGTTGCATATTTAATCAATTTTTTTTTATATGATTTTTTTATTTATCGAATTATTTTTTTAATAAAATTAAATTTGTTTTTCAACAAGCTTACGAAGGAGCTAAAAATTCTGAATGAGACATAAACGTATTACAAGTACGTATTACAGTCGTAAAACTTTTAAAATATTAAAAATTATATATCTATTGAAACCATAAAAAAATGAGAATTATGGAAGAGCACTAAAATTTATGATAAAAGTCATTATTCAAATTGTAGACTTGTTTTCATTTTTGTTTTAATGTCTCAATTACTATGGCTTTTAAAATTAAAAAGAAAGATTAAAATGAAATTTACTATGCATATTTTAATGAACAATTTCAAAACATAATATCTTGAATGGCCTAGTACCATGTGCTCGTGAAAGTTAACTTATATTTTTATGCATTTGCATTTTTTTATTGAATGAGTAATTTTGGTTTTGCAAACGATCCAAAAAAATTTAGTCACGAATTTATTGTTTGAAAAAATACCACATTTTCTATTTATTTCATTTCTTATAACCACGCGCTCAAAATGGCATTCTACTAGGTTTTATTTGCTGTAGTCTTTAACTTATTTTTTTTTTTAATCAGATCTTTTGTAAATGCGATGACTTCACGTTATTAAAAGCTGCTTCTTTGAGACGCTTGTGCAGATAATAAAAATTTTATTTTTTCCCTACAGATTAAAATGTTTCTTTTTCGCATACGGGTTTTTGCTGACGCTATAAAACCTCATTCCCCAAACAATATGATGTTCTGCATTATAACAAAAGTATTAAAATCCTCGAAATCCCTGTATTTAACTATAAATTCCCTATTTTTACAAAGAAGATTTTAGGAAAGCAAGCTTTATATTCAGTTAATATTGAAAAACAAGATATAAATAATTTAAATTTATTAAAAATTAAAACTGTTTAAAAATTAAATTAATATCTATTTAAAAACATAATTAAAATTATTTAAAAATTAAAAAAATTGAAACACAGTTAGCATTAAAAAATTCAAATCGCTTATACAGACTAAAAAAATGGAGCTTATCCATTTTTTAGAAAGACCTTGAAAAGTGTAGCCATTAAGATCAATTTTAGGGGAACTGACAAATAATAAGGTAAACGCCTTAAAGAAAGTCGTAAAACTTTTAAAATATAAAAAAATTATATATCTATTGAAAATAGAAGTTTGAAATTTGTTTTTGAAGAAATCATTAAAACCAGGTTACATATAAAAGGTTCCGGCTTTCTGGCACAGAGGTAGCGCGTCTTCCTCGTGTTCTGGAAGTCCCGGGTTCCAGGGCATGGTTGTTCATCTGTTTGGTATCTGTGAGATGTGTGACTGTGCTCCCCCTTCTGTAAAATGGGGCTGTGCAAGCAAATGTGATGAGTGTGTAGCTAAGTCCTTCTCTTTCCCCAAGTTAGCGCTACTTCGAAAACAAGAGACGCTCCTTTCGGCTTAAATCTGCTGCTGCTGTATCAGCAGGGGGCTTGTCCATGGCAAGTGTCCTAAGTAACAACATCACAACATAAAAACCGTTATTTACAATTTTTAGCAACCAAAAATCCGGGAAAATCAGCTGATTTCATAAGGTTGTTAATTTAATAATGCATTTTGCAAATAAACATTTCTCATAATTGTAGGTGAATCAGCAAGCTCTTTTCATATTAAAAACTAGTAAATGTTTCTAAATGTTTCAAGAATTTTAAAGTTTTTAATAGATAAGAAACTGGGAAACTCTTCTCTGCTGTTTAATTTTTATTATGATTCAGTTAACTATACGGTGATCTAAAAATACAATAAGAAAAATTTATCTGCTAATTCAAAGCCTACATCAGGTAGGAATGCACTTATCAGTATGGGTAGAGGATAATATTGTATAACACTTCCAGGTGTTTATTTTAAATGTCAATAAATTAAATAATGAAATAACATGACTACTTTAAAAGTTGTTTTATTTCTCAAACCTCATTATTTCCCGCATCAATTTAAAGAAACTTTAAATGGTGGTATTTAATGTACTCAAGCATAATCCTGATTGCTCTGAGGAAAAAAAATACGTAATAGTTGTGAAAAATATTTTGAATTTGCTCTTCATTTTTTGTAGTACTCCTATGATCCGAAATATCATTCGGTCCCTCCCCAAAACTGGAAAAATAAATAAAATGAAGTTCTCGCAAATCAAGCCAGACCTGGACCTGATAGCCGAAGAAATTGAAATGCGTTTCTGTTGTAGAAGCCATCGATGAAAACCCATTTTCAACTATTTCTATCGCAGGAGAATTTTCATCCTCGCAGCCGGGGGAGTGAAAATGAATGATCCCTGCAAGACGTGACAAGACCAGTGTCCAAATAGATGGCGTGCCATCAGGCAGAAAAAGAGAGAAGGCAAGATTCGCGCCTCACAGCGAAGAAAGAAAGTGATGGGAATTCTCAGCACTACTTTGATTTGTAGCCCGTAAATCAAATCACATTTCATCCAACTCATCTCTTCTGGAGAAATGCAAGAACGTCTTTTAATGCCAAAGGTGCACCGAAGGAGATTCATATAGAATTATGTTAGTTTAAAAAAGTCAAATAATTTCAAACAAAAATATCATAGAACAGAAGTAATATAAAACTAAATGACTCACAATTAGATTTTAAAATTGTAAGTAGGGATTGGGAGTATAGTTTGTAGGTTGATACAATGTTCTAACTATAATAATCGGATGCACCCAATTGCTATCCGCATTTTACTCATTTTGCAATCTTTGAAAAATCATGGTTTTGATATTAAATTTTGTTGGGTTCCGAGTCACGTTGGCATTTCAGGCAATGAAAAAGCCGACTCTGCTGCAAAATCTGCAACGGTGTTTATGAGGACTGGACTCTCTTTTTTTGACGTTAAAATGGCATTCTCCCGTCACATACATTCTTCTTGGCAAGAGTCATGAGAACTGCAGATCCACAATAAGTTTCACTCTATTAAACGTATTATTGGTTCTTGGACTTTGCATACTACACGTGAGACCGATGTCAAACTGACTCGTCTCCGAATAGGACACACTAGATACACTCATAGGCGTCTCGTTTTTAGTGAGAGGAAACCAATGTGTCCTGCTTGCCATCTTGATTTTAATGTAAAACACATTCTGATTGAGTGCCCTGTTTTTAAAACTCAACGTATATTTTATTTTCATACATCATCAACAACTTTACAAGAATTAGTGGGTGAAATGTTCCACCCCAATATTTTTAGATTTCTAAAGGCCACTCGTTTTTATACTTGCATTTAGCACATCTTACCTTTTGATTGTGTTTTTGTTTAGTCTCAATGTTTTACATTTTCATTTGTTAACACCTATGTTAATTTTAAATTTGTATTTTTCCAATATAGTTTTATGAAGGATTATATCAATATTGTGGAATTATTTTAAATTTTCTTAGTTGATTTTACCTTTTGCTTGGCTCAGTATAACCAAATATGGTTCTTGTGCCATAAAACCACAAACAAATAAACCCATTTAAATCATTTTTCTTCTACTTAACGCTTAATACATCATACAGAAAATATTTTTTATTAAAACAAAATATTAAAATGAAATCTGATATGCATATTTCAATGTATTATGTCAGAACATAATTTCTTGAACAGCCAAGCACCACGCGCTCGTGCAAGTGAAATTATACATTTTATTCATTTTAATGGTTTCACTGAATGAGTTCACTTTAGTATTGAAAACGATCCAAAAAAAAATTTGCCTTACATTTATTGTTAAAAAAATATCGCATTTCCTGTTTGCTTGTTTGTTTCCATTTCATATAATCAAGTGCTCAAAATGACATTGTTCTACGTTTTATTCGCTGTAGTCCTTAACTAATTTTTTTAAAAAATCAGAGCTTTTGCAAATGTGATGGCAACGCGTTATTAAAAGCTGATTTTTTTCAGATGCTCGTGCAGATAATAAAATTTCAATTATTCACCTATATATTTTTTTTAATTTTTCCCCTATGGATTTTTGTTTACGCTACAAACCTCATACCCAAAATAACATCATGTTTTGACATGATAAAAAATGTGTTTAGCATTAAAAAAGTATTTTGTAACATTTTGATGTTTTTCTGAATCATTGCTTAAAAAGGCATATTTAAAAGAAATTATCTAATATGTTCAGTAATATTTCGAAGTGCGAAAATTTCACGAATTTTTTTATGTCCTGGAAACTTGCGATTTTATTTTTACAAAAACAACACATTAAATATTACAAAATTTTGTCACAAATTTTAATTTAATTTTTTAATACATTAAAATCTTGAAATGACAATCAATAAATCTAAAAATGAAAATAATATGCATATTCAATCCTAAGATAAATTATAATAGGTAATACATTAATATATTTAATGTGTTCTTCCAAATTCGAAATTATCTTTCTATTTTTTTTTTGCACTGAGGAATGTATTTTAGAGTTCATTAAAAATTGCAGCTCATTAAAAAAACTTCCGAAAGTATTTCTTCACAAATTTTGTATTTTGTTTTTATTTCGTAGTAATTAAAACTTCAAAAATTAGGAAAACATTACGAAAAAGTGAAATTTAAAAAGGGAAAACCATCTCTGCATTAAAAAATAATAAAAAAATATTATTGTTTTATTATTATTTATCAGACATATTCATGGAAGATTTCCCAAATTTAGAGTTCAGTATCTAGCTCATTAGAATATTTAATTAATGTATTAAATCGAATAATTTTTATTGCAATTATGCGTCTCTAATAATTCTCTTTCTTTAACAAATTTAACGAACTTGAAAATAATGTAATAGAATTCATTGATTTTATTTATTTATTACAACAAATTTATTTTTTGTTTTATTTTAATTTAAAGTTACCCTTAATTTACATGGATGTAGCTTAATTAAAAAAAATTGGTTTTGATTTAATTAGCATTTCATGTCCCATATTAAGAAAAAAATGCATTTGAAATTCTGATTAACTATTTATTTAGACAGTGTTAACTATTATGGATATGTTTTGTGACTGCTTTAATTTTTGTACGAAGTCTCACTCATTTTTTTTCATTGCTTTGCTTGAATTTCGTAATAAATTTATTTTAATTTACGCATAATATTTAATTTCATTGACAATAAAAGTTAGATCCCCTCTATGTACTTTCAGCATTCAAAGAAAATATCACACACAGACACGCACACACGTTCGCGCGCGCACGGAAATATTATAACTTTTTTTTAAAAAAATTATTTAATTGAACATATTTTTTTATTGTTTTTAGTTGCATATGCGTTGTATCAATTATCAGTTTTTAACACCTGTTCTTGAATATAACAATTGTTTTGATGATGCTGTTGTGTCCTCTTTACAACGGAAGGAGGGATGCAGTATCTTCTGAGGGCATGGGCCCCTCAACACTTGAAGGCAGAAGTCCGTCTTTTAGCTCGTGAGAAGATGACACAAATTTATCACATTCACTTGCACAAAGGCTTTTTACAAATAGGGCAAGGCACATACCTACACATCACTGATAGAACATAGAAAAACAATTATGCCCTGATAGGAACTCGAACCCGGGACGCCCAGATCCCCTAGTAGTACACAAATATTGTACAATATTGAACATTATTCGCAATACTGTTTTGTACTGTGGAATATTGTTTAATATCATATAATATCGCCCAATATTGTACAATATTATTCTACATGATGTGCTACCTGGGTCACGAAGAAGACGCGTTACCTCTGTTCCAGGACGCCGGCAACAGTTGTTTTAAGAAGCTAATATACTATTTAGTGTAAGAAAATAAAACAATCTACTTAAATTAAATAGAAAATGGATTGTGAAAGTATGTTTTACGAAACAAAACAAGATGCAACGTAGAAACGAATGAGAAAGTCCCTAAGGAGAAAAAAAATACAAATTTACTTTAAATAGATTTTTTAAGTTTTCTGTTGTAAAACAATTTGTCGTTCCGTTGTAAATAAATTTTTTCGCAATTTATTAGCGAATATGACTTTGAAACGTTTTTTTAAAAAATAAAGAAAATTGCACCTTTTTAAAACTAAAAAGAAAACTTGCATGCGGCAGAAGAGAAAGAAATGATGCAGTATGTACTATAATTTTCTAAAAAAAGTTTTTTTTTTAAATTAGTTTTTTACCTTAAAGTTATATTCCCCTTTAGGTAAACAAACAATTCATTATCTCATGCAGACGGA
Organism: Argiope argentata; assembly: GCA_026289955.1. NCBI lineage: Eukaryota > Metazoa > Arthropoda > Arachnida > Araneae > Araneidae > Argiope > Argiope argentata. Next base: position 8,978,985 of record JAOUZG010044037.1, on the reverse strand, counting down.
ACGTTAAATAAAAAGAATAAAAAAAATCAAGAAGTTAAAAAGTGAAATTTATTTTTCGTGAAATAAAGTTTTATGGCATAAATCAAGAAAAGAGCTCCCGCTGTATATTATTTTTCTTACCTGTTTTCATACGAAGTATTAGAAACTCATTTAAAAATCGTCACTAACAAAAAAAGTTATACTGAGTAAAGCTTGTGCATCCATATAAAATAAATATATATAAATATGTATCTATTCCTTCATAAATTAAGGAAGTTCAAAAATGTTAAGAAATTAAGTCCATAAATTTCATTTACTTTAGTATAAATAGTTGAATTTTTAATAGCTTAAATTCTTTTAAAATTTGAATCTGACTCTTTAGGGTGGAAATCAGCAATATAAATTATAAAGGGTAAATGTATTAATCCGCTTAATATAATAAAATAGGTTTTCTGAGCATATTTCTGGAGTTGTATTTGAATTGCTTACAAAAAAGAATTGTTTCGTTTCAATATTTCGAAATATCCAATAAAATAATTAATAAAGAAATTCAAACAATTTTTTGAACAAATAGTGAATTGGTATCATAGATGCATTATGAACAGAAGAAACTTCATTTAAGATATTTAGAAATGTTTACATTGCTAAATAATTGATTATAAATCATATTAAAGCTTTTGACATTTTTCTTTTACTTTCTCTGAAAAAAAATAGCATGAACGAAATTATTTTAAATAATAAATCAAATAAAGTAAATATTTATTCTTATAGAACAATAAAGTATTTCTCGCCGCTTGAGAAGAGATGGCACAAAGTGAAAAAATATTTTAAATACTTTTGGGACTGATGTTAAAATGAAAAGATATTCCAAAACTTACATAATTAAAATCAACTCATGTTGAAAGAGATAGCAAAATTGCTTTTTAGCTAATATTATTTTAAGTTTCATTCCTTTCTAAAGTTTTTGCATGTTATATTAATCCGATTATAAAATTGAAATATTTCCTTTAAGAAAAAGATTTTTCATCCTTTATTTCTTAATAATATTTATGAATGCTTGACGTAATAGATTAAATTTTGTTATTAATATTCGAAATTATCTAAAGCCTATTATATTTTATATTCACAAAGCATTTTTAAGTATAAAAAATTATATTACGAATACCATTTTTCAATTAATGAGTAAAATAATTTAAAACAAAGGATAAATTGATCGTGAAACATTCATATATCAATTAAATATTTTTTTCCTAAATTCTTAAGAAAGAATCCTTTTTACATGATTATTTAAGAAACATGTATAAAACTTATTTATAACACCTAAACTTTTTCTTCATTAGCCATTTGTTCTTTCATAAATAAAAATTAGGGTTATTTGCGATAAAATAATTTTTATTGTATCACTAAAAAGAATTAAAATCAAAATTTGCTGGATGCTTAAAGAATTTCGATGATCCTTTGACAAATATTTGTTCTTTAATTATGCTCAAAGATAAGGATCCATACAGTATTATCATCCGTAACAGTATATTTTTGTGATAATTTTAAATATCTTGTTTAAATGATTATGCAAATATGTGATTATACATATCTTTTATTAAGTAATCTAATTATCAAACGTGTATATTACTGCTTGTATTTCTATCAGCAGTTAAATTTCAAATAAAACAACATAAAAAACTTTGAATAAAATATAAAAATGGATATTAAATTCTTAATAATAAAGTAAGATTATTTGTTAAACAAGTTTTCAGAAATAATACTAAATTTTGCTGAGATTTCATTTTTATTCAAAACCCACTTCTGTATCAATACGGAAGCATCATTTGCACTTCAATAATCAATTATTTTTATTCATTCTACAATTCAATCAATTCTTATAAATTGTAATTGTAGATTCTTCTTAAACTTATCAAAACTAAACTTTTGATAAAAGGGATAATAAAAGTTTTATAAATATTAATAAATATCTCCTATGGCAATTAAATAATTAATTATATTTTCATTAAATATTTTATTAAGTATTAATATGTACATAATTTAAAACAAAATGAATTGCAGAATTTTTTAAAAAATTTCTTTGCCTAAATTTACTAAAATTGGCATATATCTACTTCTGAGATAAGCTAGAGAAAAATTTAATGGTTTTAATCAAAATCAATATTAAACAAATATTTTTTGAAGTAGCTTAAATTTTTCGTTAAAACACTGAGTTTTAATTAATATGTATTAATATTATTGGATTAATTATAAATTTTAAAATAATCTAAAATTAAAAAATTAATTTTTAGTATTATACATATTTAATAAAAAGCATTATTAACATATAAATTCAATAGGCAAAATGATAATAAATTTAACTGTTAATTATAAAAAGAATAAATAAAGAAGCAATGGATATTACTTTTTCTTTAATAAATCTTTTTCAGAAAAACGAATCAAAAAGTATAATTTAATCTGTATGATTACGGAAATGACATTTTTAATAACAATTTAATGAAATAAAAACACAAAAAAATTAATCGTGCTCTAACAGTGTATAATATCTAAGACGTGGCAAATAAATATTGATATTAGCATTTTAAAAAAATGTCCATTAAATTGAAGTCTTTAAAATTGCCCAGAAAATTTTAAAATTTTTTTTAAATAGAAACACAGATTATTAGAAAAGAAATTTATTCAACCATTTTTACAATCCCTTACTTTATCGGAGTTAAATATATTTAAAGAAAGCTGAAAAAGGTTAAATCGTAATTGAACTTCCTTTCTTTAGAAGTAAATCAAGAATAATTATTTATTACCTAAGACTTTTGCTTCAGCAGCTAACTAGATCTAAAGAATCAACGTAACTATTCTTCCATGTAAAAAGCGTAGTAGGATTTTATTCTTAACCAGCGCACGGATACATTTAAGCATCTCGTATTAAGTGCCGTTCATTTGTTAGTCTAGAGCCTTTATCTTCTACGTCATTTGGTTTGTTTTGTGCTTGGATTTTTTCCCCTATCAGAAAAGTTGTGCAGCTATAATCACCAGAAAATATCCCATATTTATATTAAGTATATTTCAAAAACCTCATTTTATCTGAAGTTTCTATTGTCAGGCCTATTCAAAATATAATAACGGGAGCAGACCCAACTTTCTTTTGTAAATAAAAGCCTAAAATTACAAATTTGAAAAGTATGTATTAATACCTATATTTTTCTTTAGAAAGTATTTCACTCATTTCTTATATCTTTAATTTTGCTTAAAGATCTACCTATTGCCATGGATACATAGCCTTTAAAACCTTTAAAATATCCTATAAAAAATCGCTTTTCTGATATAGTATTATGATAATTTTTTTACGAATCCTTCAATACTCCATTAGTTTTTCCAAAGCGTTCCAGGTTAGATATGTCGTATAAAGTCCATTTTATTTCATATTCTATTCAACATGTAACTTGTAACGGCAGTAAATGCTTTTGTAATCCGAACTCACATCTTATCAGATCCCGAGGCAATGGCTTTTTAATAATATAGACCTCTCCTCTGACTTCTAGCTGATATGAAGATAACATTCACACACTCTCTTGCACAGCCCCTTTTCATAGGGGGTAGGGGCTCATTCACACTCCTCAGAGATAGAACACAGCGTAACATCCATCCGAGCCAGAACTCGTACCCGGGACGTCCAGATCATCATGAAGGTGTGCTACCCCGGGTAATTACTTAACTTTTGGTATATAAAGTATTCTATTATCCAATCACTGGGGTATATATATATATATATATATATATATATATATATATATATATATATATATATACATATACATATATAATCTAACCTAAATCTAAACCGAATTATAAAAAATGCGTTACGTTTGTAATTTTTAACTATAATATTAAAAAGATACACAAATGCATTTAGAGAGTTAATATGCTACTATTCTACTAAAGTAGTAAAAGAATCCGGCCTGAGAACTTTTTCAAGGGTCACCATCAGGCAGTGATTCGAAAAAAAGGTGGAATCTCATAAAGGGTTTTGACAATTGTCTAGAATTAATCCTTTTTTCACCCGCTAAATTCCACGTCCCAAAGTAAGAAAGAAGCATCACATTTTGAAAATATAAAAGCAAAAGACAATTATAAAAAATAAAAAAAATAAAAAAAGATGCTGTCAATAATAAAATTCTAGAAAAAAATAAATAAACAAAAAAACTATACACAAATGAATATTCATTAATTCATATTAAAAAATATATATGCATACACCTCTGTTTTTTGTTAAATTCTGGCGATGTTATATTTTACTTCTTTTTGGTAAGACATTTTATCTTAAAAAAAAAGGAGTTTTTTTAGAAAAATTATATTTTTTTAAAGGAAAAGGAAATCGGTAATATTAAAATACTCTCAAAGATCAAAAAATTGTTGAACCATGGAATTGATTTCAGATTTTAAGATCGCGTTTTTAAGGATTTTCTGCATTCTGACATTTTATTTTATGGATGGCATTTTTCCCTTACTGCTCTGCCTTTTACTGACATCATATCCATTTTATAGGATTGTATGCCTATTATTTTTATCTTTTTTTCATATTCCTTTAGTTTCAGCAGTTTAAAAAACCATTCAGCGGAATTAGGGCTTTCAAATATCATTCTTTTGTGTATTTGAATAGTGGAAGAATGTAAAAATGCTTTATATCGAAAGAAAAGGAATTATATTTAGATTTAACGGACAAAGTAAGAGACTTCGGAAAAACTTATACGGCCATAATCAATCAAATATAGATTTCAATATCAGTATATTAATTTTATATAAATTTTAATCTATAAGTTAATATAAATTTTATAAGTAGAATTATATTTTTATGACATAATAAGGAATATAAAAATAATGAATGTGCTGTGCATATTTTTGAGTATTTGGGAAACTGTTAAAATAATTAGTCATAATTATCACACTTTTTTTGAAATTAAATTATAATGTTTGGTCATAAAGCCGTCTTGACCACAAAATCGCAATTTCAAAATTTTTTAAATCCTAATTTCAATTTAATTTGATTCGTTTAATTACTTTAAAAAATGAATTTCGCAATTCAATTTATAATTTTTAATCTTTTTTTCATTTATTTCTTTATTAAAAATTCAAAATCTTATGCCATAATGCACTCCTGATAGCAAAATAGTTATGGTATTTTTGCTAATCGAACCTATAATTGATTTATTAAATGTGTTTAATATTAATAGAACAACAACGAACTTAAAAAATGTCGAAGACATTTCAATAAGAGTTACAAAGTGACAATTTTACCATAGTGAATTATCCTTGTTTTTTTCTATCACCAAACTTTCTCATTCCTTTGTAGCCATTTACCAATATTAAGGAAACAAAAATCCCAATAGATTTTAAAAATCAGAAAACTTTATTCAAAAATTAAATTAAATTAAAAATTGTTCAAAATTTAATAAATTTTAAAAATCAGAAAAATTTCATTCAAAAATTGAATTAAAAATTTATTTAAAAATGAATATCCATTCAAATTGAATATTTATTATAAATTAATACAAGTTATCATGGAAAAAAGATAATTATTTCAATTTATACTCAAAGAATTCGAAAGAAAAAAGGCTGGAACATTCACTAGGAATTAAAATTTATAATTAAGATGATTACAAGTTCAATGTATTAAAAAACTTCTGGTAATTTTAACGATTCTGCTTTAGAGATTTATATTTATGTTTTAAAAAATCTATTTTGATCATATTGAAAAATACTCTCGCATTCAAATGCAAATCTCAAAGATTACTAATTCAGTGGCCAATAAGTGTTTTATTCTTTCGTAATAAATATTA
>JAOUZG010044037.1:8956209-8973072 GCA_026289955.1 Argiope argentata | reverse complement strand
ATATATATATATATATATAAATGAATAATGTGTTGATAACAACTAAAACAAAACCTGTTTAAATTAAATTATTTTATTATTTTTTTTACTAAATAATAAAATATAATATAGTTTAAAAATTGATTTTTATAACAATTAAAAATTTTGTATGCATTCGTTATATTTGTTAACTGTCAGTTATATTCGGTTGCTATGGCAACCGATAATTAAGCCTATAAATCATTTTAATGCAGTGATTTTTAAATATGTATATACATATATTGTTAATAAACTTTTGGTATTAATATTTCACCATATTTGAAAAAATTCTATCAGTAATCCATTAAAAACAATACAAATTTACAATTGGCAATATACTTTTATGGAATAAGCTGAAACCATTTATTTATTCAAAAATGCTATTTGAGATTTAAACACATTCTGGTATCTCATGAATAGGATGCGGCGAATTAATTTTTCTCTCCATACATGATGGCCATAATAATTCACATTTTTCCAAATCAATTTCAGAGACTCTTCTACTAATAGATATTTTTGATCTCAAAACCATTTGAGATTTATGCGAATAATTGATATTAAAATCTTTCTCACTTCAAACATCTTGGTTTAATTCAGTAGTTATTGCATTTTCTCTTCAAAATTTCTACCGATACTTCTCTTTCATTTATCCGCTTATACAAACTACTAATAATCGTAATCGCTAATTATGATACCACATATTCTGCATATTTCATTTAAGGAGACTTTCATTCTTCCATGATTTATAAACGACCTTCAGTAGTTTCACCAAAATATTTTCTTCTTTAATGAGATTTAGTGTACTCAAATTTCATGATGACGTAACAACATCTATTGTCTTTTAGGCTATCAATTCCCAAAATTTCACAGTCACATGATTTCCATAATTACATATGCCTGTGGTAGCCACGAGAGAGCGTGTTTTCAGCAGGAAGTAAAATGAAATTTTTCATCTTAGACAGTGATACAAATTCTCACGGCTAATACTTTTGCGGTACCAATTTGTATTCGATTTCCAGTTCGAACTGCAATTTTAGTTCCTTATAGATTATCCTATAGTAGTTAAAGGCAGTTTGTAATTCCAATTTTTGTCGGAAAACACTTCTATTTCATGATCATATTATTTGAAAAAAAATCAAATATTATGATCATGATTCAAAACTTTTATTTTCTGGTCGACCATCTGTTGCTATCTTCAGCTGTTAACTTACTTTTTTGGAAAATTGTTGTTCTTTTTATTAAAGAAATCTATTACTTATCCATAGTACTTATAGATAACCTTCCTAGTGGATTCAGGATTCAAATAGGTTTAATCAATCTCTGTTGTTGCTGTTGTTGTTGCTACTTATGGCACTTGTCTATAGACAAACCCCACGCTGATACAGCAATAGATTTAAGCCGAAAGGAGCGCCTCTTGTTTTTGAAGTAGAGCCAACTATGGCCAAGAGTATGACTTAGCTATACACTCACCACATTTGCTTGCACAGCCCCTTTTTACAGGGGGGCGCAATCACACATCTCCCAGACAGCACACAGAAGAACAACCATGCCCGAACCGGGACTAGAAACAGAACTTCCAGAACCAATCCATCTTTAATGTATACAATTAAATATTACCCATATGTTTCCCTTAGCTCTCTTTTATTTGATCTTTTGTAAAATGCTCATTAAATTTCAAAATTTGTTTAGTTTTGTAACGGATATTGTATCGGAATTAAATCTCAATACTTAAACCAATGCTTATCAAAAGTTCTCCCTTCATCAATTTTATTCTTTTTTAAAAGCTTAATTATAATTTTTCTATCATGCAAAATACAAATCAGGTTTTCCTGTTTTGTATACAACTGAAAGACAAATGGAAGAAGATAGTTTTTCTGAAAGTTCGCCATAATTTCAATATATAACTGTTTAAATAAGCTAAATTTAGTTTAGTTTATTTATACCAGTGTACCATTATAAAGCAACTCTAGAGCTATTTCTGAGATGGACCTCATAATTTTGAGCCGCTATTAGATGAAGTACAACATCTGAACTAGCATCACCGTCTTCAAACTTCCACACCTCACCAGTGGGAGGACGTTTGGTTCCGACGGATTTAATGTGCAGCAGACCCACTTACACGACGATTCTTTTGTGGAATCGGGTCTCCAACTTGAAACTCTCCGGTTTCGAACCTTACTATGGGCCACCGCAGTTCTTGTGTAAGTTTAGAGAATGCTATTTCATTTTTTATGCAAGTGTTTTCATTAAAAAAATCATAATTTGCCTTTTATTATGAGTCCTCAACTGGCGCAAGATCAAAAATTAGAGGGACAATCACGATTTAATTTTTGATTCTTCTAAGAAACTCGAAATTCCAACGCATTTAATAATATTAAGTAAAATTTGTCAAGAACTACATTCACTCTATTCATGCAGAGGATTCTGAAAAGCTAAATCATAAGCTTCACTTGTGCACTTGAATTAGTTTCTTCACGACTCGCACGCTACGTTCTTCCGTGCGACTTTCTCTTCCCTCCTGTCAAGGAATGAAAAAACAAGAGAAGACACCGGACATTTAACAAGATCTAATCAGTGCTACACACGCTTAGGGAGGAATGATTTAGTAAAATTAATTAAAGAGAAATATACCAGGAAGGGTGAAAAGAGCTTACTTAAATTTTGAGACAATGTTACGTTTGCGTGTCTTGAGACAGTTCCGCTCAGGGTTTTTAATTGATATTGTATCACTCCCATTTTTGCCGCAAGAAATAAAATCTCAAAAAAAAATGATTAAAACTTATGGGAGTGAGAAATAAAATATGCTAGTATTAGTCGCAAGAAATGAGATTCAGTTTAAAAAATGTGAAGAAAGACTGAAAATTATTTTATTTCTTTTACAGCTCATATTATACATGAATTAAAGATATGAATTAAATCTATACCTTAACGATATGAAATAACTCTGTGATAATACAAATTAAATGGTATAGAACATATCTGCTGTCACAAAATTTTAATCTATATTTTTATAAAGAAAACTTTATAAAATAACAACCTGTATTCAATTGTTGAAAGAATTTTTGTCTAAATTATACAATTCAACGTTCAAAGATCCGGTGCTTTGAACAAGATATGGCTTATGGTGAGAGTTCTGAGTGTTGTCCATTGTAGGAAATATATAAATAAGTTTTGTTGAATCAATGTGCTCAAAGGACATATTTGTGTATTTTGGTTTCTAAGCTATTATAACTTTTTTTTATCATGTCAGAACATGATGTTGTTTTTGGGATGAGGTCTTTGACGCCAACAAATATCCGTAGAGGAAAAATAAAAATTTTATCATCTGCACGAGCATCTCAAAAAAATCAGCTTTTAATAACATGTTGTCATTGCATTTACAAAAACTCTGATTTTAAAAAAAAATAATGTCTACAGCAAATAAAATCTAGAAACATTTCATTTTGAGCACGTGATTAAATTAAATGAAATAAATAGGAAATGTAATATATTTTTAAACAATAAATGCGAGACAAATTTATTTTTTGATCGTTTGCAATACTCTAAAGTAACTCATTCAATGAAGCGATTAAAATGAATAAAAAATATAACTTAACTTGCACGAGCACGTGGTGCCTGGCCGTTCAAGAAATGATGTTTTGACATGATACATTGAAATATGGATAGCAGTTTTCATTCTTTTTCAATTTTATGCGTATTGTTTTGTGACTGATTCTACTAAGACTTGCTTATAACTAACCAAGTTTAAAGTTCATGATAAAAGAAACTATTGCAGCTCTCATTAATCAAAGGGACCATGAAAAAATCTAGGTATTATCTTGTCTGGAGATGTTCTGTCTAGAAGGATAACCTGTCCAAATTCATATTTGATTCTGAAGAGCGCCCTATAGTGGTGAACAGTTTGGTACTAAAATGCAAATATACCTAACAATTTTTGATTAATGCTACTTAAAAAGTGGTCTGTAGATAATAATTAAGGTTTTCTTACAAAAAGTAGCTTTAAAAACGATTAAAAAATGTGTTATTTAGTAATTTTTAAATTCATTGATTTAATAATTGATAAATATAAAATTTAACAGCTGTTTGTAGAAAACGCTTATTTTTAATCAATGTTTATTTTGCATACATTAACAGTGGAACAGTATAGTGTAATGTATCATCTCTGATTTAAATGTTGATTAAATACATAATATTAATATAACTAATGATTCAAATTTATTTTGATGATTTGAGATAAAAATCGAAATATTAAAAAAAATAATTTTAATGGAATTTCTATATTTAAATGCGTTTTAACTCTGCTTTCAGAGTGGCAGACAGTTAATTATTTTTAGGGCCATCAACCTTTGGATAATGCTTTTGCTTATCATCAAAGTAAAAAAAAATATTAGGAATGAAAAGTAACTCAGTTTTAATAATTTTAAAAGGTTAAATTTTTGTATAATTACTAAATGATTAGAAAAGTTTTTATTCAATTATTGAAATCAATTTTTTATATAGTACATTTTTATTAAAATTACTTACTTATTTAATAAATTATTTATTTAAAAATGATAAAATTTTCGATTCAATATAATTTTTATTTCTGAAAATTTTTCACTGCTTATTTATAAAAATATATTCTTGTTGAAACTTTGCATCTAAAAAATAAATCTTCACTACAAATTTTTTAAAATATAAATTTGACGCTTTTTCTTACCATATTGATTTGTACAAACATCTACTTTTAATTTTTCTAATAGATACATTTTTCAATATGGTTCCAAAAGTTTACAATTTTTATTGCATTTAAGGTTAAATTGAAAGATTGTTTATAGTTTAAGATAATTAAAAAAAATTGGAAAGGACATTCTACCTATCTTAGAACATCCGTTATCAGAAAGAAAGAAAATAGTTGGCAATGAACCTGAGTCATATCCATCATATTCTTGCATACTTAGTGAGTAATTTCTTTCATATTCCATGACGGATTTCACTGAGATTCCACACCATAAAATATAGCTGTCTTTTTTTGGCAATAAATGTTAATAGAAAACAGGAAATGATCTTAGTTTTCTCCAAGCTTTTTTTTTCTTTCAATGAATGGAAAAAAACATAAATTCATTCAAAGCTAACGAAATAAAATAAAGAGGGACGTGAAATTTTTTTTCATTCTTATTGTTATAGATTAAATGAAAAATTAGTTCATTTTCTTATTTTAGACTTTAGTAACTCATGAAAAGGAACACTTTAATTAAAAATAAAAAAGAATAGTTTTAAAAATAATGACACACTATATACAGATGTGTGTGTGTGTGTGTGTGTGTGTGTGTGTGTGTGTGTGTGTGTGTGTGTGTGTGTGTGTGTGTGTGTGTGTGTGTGTGTGTGATAGTTTCAATATATCAGTAATTTAAGATAATCAACTGGCAACGTATTAAGAAACATAAAAAATTATAATTTCAATATTTAATTAAGTAATGTTAATAACTAATAACACACATAATTTTAAGTGTATTAATTGCAAAGTAAAATTATAAAATAAATCTACCAACCAATTATCATGGCTTCAGAATTTTTACAAAAAAAAATCTTTTGACTATACAAAAATAAAATTTTTCAATATAAGTATTTTGAATGATTATGCATTTATTCAGGATAGATACTTTCAAAAGATAACGACATTTATTGAATGGAAATAATTGAGAAATAAAAATTATTCTTGGATTTCATTGCGAATATAATAAAACTAATTTGTACATTAGATGACATTTTTCATCCTTTTTTGAAAAAAAAAATTATCAAACAGTCAGAAATAAATTCAATATTGAAAGTATTTTTTTCAATAATTTATTTGTTGTCTATTAAAAACTTAATTACATTTGAGTTTGTTCATGTCTTTTATTTTCCTTTGCTCTTTTGATAACCTACTGCAGTCTCCGCATATTTTGAAATCTGGGTGAATCAATCTGCATCCCTATTTATTTGCATTTTCCTTCAAGCTGTCTCATTTTTTTATCTTGGATGATAAACAGACTTCTCTCAGTGGCTTTGTAAATATTGGGATCTCCTTTGATATGTTTAGGAATGAAGTGCTAATGATAAAAGTTATTATCCCTGTTTACTTAAGATAACTCACTGTAATCGTATTTGGCATTCAAGTGTTATCAACTATGTTCTTGTGTTAAAATTTGTAGGAAATGTATAACCATTTTTTACTTATAAGAAATATTCATCTTACTTTAAATGCTCATTTTTTTATAAATTTAAAAAGGAAATTTATAAAGTATAGAATAATAAATTTATATAAATTATAAATTTATTATTAAAAATTCATTATTTATATTCATTTCTTGAGGATGACAAAATAGTAATAGTTGTGATAACAAAATGAAAATACAATATAACAACATTTGCACTAATTTGTAATTTTTAATAAAGGATAGTTCAACAAATTCCGTATTCTTTCCTGGTTTTTGCTTTCTTCCTAATTACTTGAATAATAAAAAAAAACGTGTTTCTGTATTTCCTTTAATATTGACTGCCAAAACAAATTTATTTATTAATCAAAGAATACAATATTTTATTTACATAAAAATGGTTCTTTCAAATATACTTGTACATTTTGGTTTTGAAATTATTTGAGCTGTAAAATTTTGTGTCTTTAATGAATAAGAAAAAATAATTATTAATACCGTTTGAATATCAAATAAAAATATTATTTTATATCCTTTCATTTTTGTATGCTTTTTTACCTCCTCTTATAGGAAGTATACAGAAAGTTCTATAATCGTCAAAAAAATTCGACTTTAAGATTTTGGACATGTATCAACATAGAGTTCGAAAAACACAATTTTTACATTATGTCTGATTGTCCATTTGTCTGTCATCCTTTTCGGTTAAATTGTATGTCTGTTGAAAATGATCATTCTACTACTAAACCAGATGGGGGATATTGGGCATATATTCTTTACATCAAATTTGCATCAATTTTAAATTGCGAGCAAAATCCATTCAGAAACTGCTAATCAGTTGGTAAAAAGACATGCAAAATGCATGTTCATGAATTCATTAAAAATACTAGATCTATATTATGTAACAGTAGTACATCATTGCCTTTCAAAGTATTCTTAACCTTACTATAAGTACATAATTTTATGCAGAGAAAAGATATAAATGATTATCGAAGAATATATGGGAAAATTTCGTAGAGACCCCTACCGCAAGTTATTATAATTATTGTCTAGAAATAAAATTTATAGATTAGATAACTGAATTTTAAAAATTATAATATATAGCGTAATGAAATATAATAATATGAAAGGATCTAATTGTTGAAACATGACCTGAATTTTACTTATAAACTTTTAATTTAAACAATCTATAAGTGTTAAAGAGTAAGTGAGCATAGATCAATTTTGTTAGAATCACAGCAAACATTTAGTTTTATTATGTTTATATGCATTAAAGAGTTTATAAATTGTATTAGAAAGTACCAAGCTTCATACCACAGAATTTTTATTTATTTAATTATGGAAAAATATTTAGATACGAGTCACATACTGATAACATTACACTCTATTGCAAAAATATAAGTGCAACAAAAATTTATAAGATGGCACTATATGACATTTTCGGCATAAGAGCGGATAGAGAAAAAAAGCTCTAATTGCTAGTTTATGAAAATTCTTTTTTTAGTGTTTAAACTCTAGTTTTACCATGCAATAAATACACCTGTGTATATAAAACTTAAAATGAAAATCTTATCTGATTACAAAATTTTATCCAAATCAGTAAAGCCGTTTCCTCGATACAGGAACTAAATTTATAAATATACAAAAATTACTCGTTTAAAATCATAAGGTATACTATAATAGAGTTTGTTGTCAGACATTGATTTATCTTTTATTTTTAGTTATATAAAAGCTATCTGTATATACTATTATAAAATAATGTGAGGTTTTTATTAGAAATACAATTTAAAGATAATTGTATTGCTTATCATTATTCATTGATTGGTTTACGCAAAATAATCACATTATGTTTGTTTTCAAAATGATAAAAGGAATTGCTATAAGATTATTTTCTTTTAAATAACAAAGAATTGTTAGGCATCTAGTGCTCTAGAATTTTCATGAGAAACATGACGTCCTTTTCTTATTCTTTCTGCCTAGAGATTTTCTGTGATGTTCCTTTGCCTAGCATAAATTCCGCTCATCCTCCCGAGGAGCACTATATTTATCTGACAAGATTACAAGATCGGCCAAATCAGCAGTGACATCTGATATTGATTGCTGAACAACGTTCTTTGAACAGCCCAGATATCAATCTCCCCATTATTAAGGGGGCAACCAGCCGATTGTAACGCAGCTTGTTCTTTCAGAAGCCAAACTTCGGACTCTAGTCACTCCAATAACGAAATATATGTAGGTATACTAACAGTATTACTGTCTCTGTCTATTTGCCGATGCTCATTTTTGCACCAAATTAAGGAGAAGATAAACTCAGATTTTGAAGAACTCAGTTTCATTAATAGTCCATGCGTTTTTTGCACACTAAGCCACAATATTTGATTTTGTTTTCCTGTTTCTCGAGTAAGTTAAATAAAGGATGGGAAATGCTTTTGTATAGTTAAGTTCTGAAAGAGTAAAAAATGTGGGGATATATTAATGAATGAAGATTGATAAATGAGACGTCTGCCTCATGTAGTAAAGGGCAATTATTGAGAAGGAACTGTTTATTGAAGGAATTATTGAGAAGACATTGTTTTGTGATATAGATTTGATGTCAAATATCTAAAGTAACATTGGTAATTACGTTTCTTGGTTGTTGTTCCATAAATTCTCGATTCTTTGAAGTATTTTATTTCCTTGCAAGATATCTTTTGCGTGAAAAGTGTGAGTGTGTATACATTTTCGATTGATGAAGGTTTTTTTTCTTTAAATGACATTAACTAATTATCACATGCGAAATGTGAATGAATATATATCATTAGCGGCATGAAATACCCAAAAAATTTTATTTGTACATTAAAGTAATAACTACTGACTATGGTTTTATCTCCTGTTGTGTAATATTATAAATACTGAAAGTAAAATACACTCTAAAATATGCCACTCTTTACAAATATGCTGTCTCTTGCTCATTTTGTCATATTTTTTTAAATTTTATTTTTGAGCTGCTAATACCGTTATATTTCTTATTGCAGAGTAAATTATTACAATTAATACAATATGAGATCAATAGACTTGGTCTTCCCCTTCTTTCCATTAGAAAAAATAAATTATAGAATACATGATTTTTTTAAAAAAATTATTTTAACTCTGAGCGTGAAAACGTGTGCTATAAGAGAATAAAATGTCTGCATAGAAAAGTTTTTACTGCCTTTTTAACCTTTATAATCTGTAATTCAAAAAAAAACATTTAGAAAAAATCGTTGCAATTTGTAGAAGATGCAGTAATTTTAAACAAAAAAATGTTAAAAATCACACCCCGTCGATCAAAAATACATTTTCTGGCTTGTTATTAAAAGCATGCGAAAAAATCGTTACAAGAAGGTCGATGTTCCAATATTAATCGTTATAAACACATTACTACACCGGTTCCAAAAACCCAAATATGAATTCTACATGTTTTTCTTCTACTGCTGATACTGGACACGCAAATAGTAAGAAAACTACATATTAGATATTTTTTAAAGTCATTTTTTCCTCTTATTGTATTTACCTGCTTGTCAAAGTACACGCCGATAGGTGACCAGCCTTTTTATGGATTTCAAATTTTATATGAATCAATACTTTAGATGCTGAATCATCCTATTAAATTTTTTTCTAACTAGCTTCAGTTGTTTTGTATTCATCGAATTAACTTACACAATGACAGTCGGACAAACAGACCTCCTCTGAGCCTCCAATGCAAAAAGAAAAGAAAATAAGCTATATTTGAAGTATAAAATTATTCACATTTGTGAATGGGTATTTTGCTGTTACTTATGGCACTTGCCATCGACAAACCCCGCTGATGCGATCTGCAGATTTTAAGCCTAAGATATGCGTCTCTTGTTTTACAAGTAACGCCATCTAGGGCCAAGAGTACGACTTAGCTACACACACGCCACAGCCCTTTTTAGGGCACGGACTTCATTCATGCATATTCATCTCAGATCGTAGTTTAGACCTGGAAAAGGGAACGATTACCTCTGACCCAATACCCCCAGTAGTATTACTCTCGACGTGGATGACTTAACGACCACAAACAGATTTAACGAGCTCCTACCGCCACACACACGGGGAATCTATTGGCCGGTCAGTTTCGAATTTTTAACCGAGTACGAGTCCAATGCTCTACCAACCAGGCCATCCCAGCCCTAAGAATGGATGTTGTTGAGTTTGATATAAAATCTAGAAATGTAAAGAAATTATTATACATAAATTCATCCATATAACTCAAAGAGTAGTTATAGAGTTCATTGAAAGACATAATTTTAAAAAATGCTTTTATTGTACACAAGAAAATTTAAAATGAGTACATTCGTCAACATTTTGAAAGCTACTATATTTTCTTTGTATAAAAAGAATATATTGTTTAAAATAGTAAGTTATCTGGAATTGAACTTCTCTGTTATTAATTTTAAGCTAACAATAATGATACCCAAATATTTTCTCTGTCAGATCATTGTTTTGAAATTGTTTCATGTAATTTTTATCCATTCCAAATATAGAGTCTTCACAACCCCTAGTATTGATAAGGAAATCTTATTTTTAAAAAACTTTTACAGATATAGACATATTTATTTCTTTTAAAAGTTTAATTTTCCACAGCGGTAATACATTTTTACATATACAAATTTAGTAACTTTGAGAATATCTAAACAATATTAGAATTCCCCAGCATGTCTATTGTTACTGATGGTATAACATTCATTATTATTTTAATTTAACTTCCATATTGGAACTGATGCTGCAAACAGTTTGCAACATCGTCCCCGTTTGCGCCCATTTACATTTCTTTAAAACACTTTTTGTTTGCTAATCTGTTGTTTATTTTCATGAAACCACAGAACATACTAATCATTTTTATTCATAGACGCTATTTTCAGTACCGATGTAAGCACTATCTACATCCCTTTTAATAATACTGCAATAGAAAAAATAAAATTGTTTGAAATAAGGATTAATAAAAAAAGAAGTAAGCCAATATTGAAACAGTTTTTTTATTTCATTAGTGCCATGCTCTGTATACCCGTAGTAATTTTTTCTGCACTTAAATCAGTAAGATTTTGCTTTGAAATCTAATACATTATGCATGTTGATAAAAACGGATACACCTCAATTAACTTTAATAAGAAATCATTAATTAATAATTTCACATTTTTTTTACATCACCTTAAATAAAAAATAAAATTCAGTAGAATGCCCAAAATAGCGGTTTAAACTCAAATGGATTTCTTTCTATTAATTTTTTTTATTTCTTTTACTGTATTAAATCAATTTTTCTAAAATAAAATACAGAAAAATTACAAAAGAAAGTTCTTTAGTTTCCAGTTTTTCATAGACAAACCACTGATAAAAAAAGATGCACGAGTATATAGATAAAAAAAATTAATACACAAGTGTTTCGATATTCTTTCATATCCTACACAATAATCTGTGCTTTACCATTTGTATTTATGCAATATTTACCTTGCAAAGTTATGAAGTTATATATTGGCAAGAGGGACATTATTATTTATGCAATATTTGCTTTACCATTTGTATTTATGCAATATTTACCTTGCAAAGTTATGAAGATCAATATCAGAAAAAAAATTCGATTATGAATAGTGCTACTGCTGTAGGTCTATTTGAGAACCTCCTTTATGAGAAGATATATATACATTAAATTTTTTCTCCTATTAAAAAATTGTTTTCTGTATAACAAGAAAAAAATATCAAATTTTTTAAAGTATCCTAGTAAAGTGTTTCTTGTTAAAAAATATCAAATTTACTGTTTGATAAACAGTTATCTAAACGTTTTAAATTTCCAAAATACTTTGAGTGTATGGAAAAAAAAGTCTTTAGATTTAAATAAATGCTATTTAAATAACCCTTCAGTTTCCATAGAGAATTTATTTGCCTCTGGTGGCTGATACTTGAAGTTATTAATTCTGAATTTTTCTTTTCAAATTCATTTGAAAATAATTCAGTTTCTTTGTTGATTTATGAGAAAAATAAATTTTGTGAAATAAGATAAATATATATCCCATTTTCAATAAGAAAAGTAAAAGAATTATTGAATTTCAAAGATGAAGATTAAATAAAAAGCTGAATTTTTAAAAATATACATTGAAATAATGATACAAAGTATTAACTGATTTAAATTCAATAATTTTCTACTCAACCAAGAGAAGAACATATTTACAAAATAAAGATAAGAATGTTTCATTTTGATTACATGATAATTATTACATGATGATTATGATAATATTTTATTGGCGTTATGGAAACGCAATTAATACAGATTTGGTGAAAAATGCTACTTAAAATTAATGCCTCTGTTTAATAAAGTCGAAATAAATATTTTTTATAAAGAAATTCGTAATTAATATTATTTAACGTTATTTATCACTAATTTTATATTATATTAACCTCCCTAACTCATAAATTAATTAATTGCTTTAAAATGTAGTGTGTCGTCTCCCATGGTGTTACATCTAAAGCCTGTAAAATTTCAAATTGCTAAGGGGAAAATTGCAAACAATTATTTTAAAGGTCCCTGGTCATTTTTTAACATAAGCTTGGATATTTATTATATGGAAAAAATTCTGATTCAAGTAAAATTAAATATAAAAACATTCGTTTGTCAGAACATTTTTAATAATAATGTCCCTCTTGTCAATATATACCGGATCGGAAATTATCTGCTGAAACGCTATTATGGAGATAACTTTATGTCATTCGATAGCAGTTGAGATCAAATGCGTCATTTCTCTCTGGAATTTGCATCAATTCTGAGAGAAATATTGTCAGATTTGCTGCACTACGCTCTCCTGTCTATTCTAAACACTGTCCGCCCACATGGAATTCTCGCATATTTTAGCATTATAGCATATCTGATATGAAAAGCATTGGATACGTTAAGGTGGATCTGTTTTGTGCTTTCCACAATTATATATTCATCATGCATAGGTTTCTTTTCTCTAAAGATACTTAGAAAGTGCTTTTCCCGATATTCTCATTTATACTGAACAACATATCTATACCATACTACACATTTCATATACAAATGTTATTAATTATCATGTCAGAACATGATGTTATTTTAGAAAATGAAGTAAACAAAGATCCGTAGACGAAAAAACAACGTAGATGAAAAATTGAAATTTTATTATCTGCACCGGCATGTCAAAAAAAAATCAGATTTTAATAACGTTTTGCCATCGCATTTACAAAAGCTCTGATTAAAAAATTAATTAACTGCAGCAAATAAAATCTAGAAAAATGTCATTTTGAGCACGTGATTTTATAAAATGAAATAAATCTGAAATGTGATATATTTTTTAAACAATTAATGCGGGACAACGTTTTTTGGAACATTTGGGATAATAAGTAACTCATTCGATGAAAATATTAAAATGGATAAAAATATAATTTAGCTTGCACGAGCACGTGGTGCTTGGCCGTTCAAGATATGATGTTCAGACATGATACATTGAAATATGTATAGCAGATTTCATTTTAATCTTTTTATTTATTTTTTAAATTTATTATTTTTATGACAATAATAATTCTATAATGATTATTCTAAGAATAAAATATTTTTGAAAAAATTATCCAAATTTGAAAAAAAAATTTAGTTGGCGAGCCTTACTATGTTAATGTGTTTTCATTTTTACTTGACATCAATTTTATGCGTGCTATTTAAATTTTGTTTTCACTGTGTTCTTTTACTTTGCATTCCCTAATTTTTTAACAAGTCATTCTTTTTGTATTTTAAACTAAAGGATAATTGGTACAACTCAGCCAGTATTTGCCCTCTCAGCAGAAAAAAATTCAATCAATCGATGATAATGGATATTGTTGCATTTACTTTTAAATTCATTATAATTCAAGGCATTTGAATATACTTTATTTTAATATGGATTTTTTTCTTTTAATTTTGAAATCGGGATGCTTTTTATGTAACATTCACTTGCGCATCTTTTGTCAAATATGCTTTTATTGCAAAATATGTTCATCTCACGTTATGTTTCGGGTTTTTCACATAGATTTACACTGGTTTTAATCTGATGCTGTGTTTCTTTGTGTTTTATTTTAATAAGTTTTACTTTAATTATTTTTACGGTGTTTTAATGTAAATAATGTGCCCGTGTCAGTAAACATTGAAATTGTTTTTTTCTTTTACTTCTTGAAACTTGTGCAGTTGTCATCCATCCGCATAAAAGTTGAATAATTGTGTTATCTAAAAACATAGAACACCCTTCTATATCTTTCCTAACTATCAGGTTAAAAAATCATTTATTGTTTTAACTTGACAATATTTTCTCGTATTTGTGCATAGCTTTCATTTATATATGTTCTTATGTAACAATTCGTGTATTAGCCCTTCTGTTTATATCGTTGGTTGGTCATTTACTAGGTTTGAGTCTTTCTTTACGGTATAACGCCTTAAATCTTCATGTAATTTAATTATTGCTTCTTTTTTTTCCCGATATCTGGAATGATCTTCTAAAAGAACAAATAAGGCATTACAGAATGCCTGAAGGTGCTTGTTGTTGAGCGAGTTCTCTTCTCTGCTAACCTCCTTAAGACCTTGCACGTTAAATGATCCGTGCCTGCAGGTGCTTGCTGATTAGTGAGGTCTTTTCTTTGCTGGCTTCCGTCAGACTTTGCATGTTAAAAGATATGTTGACATTAGCCATTCAAGTTTCAACAAGCATAATTAATGGCATTTAAAAAATGCATAGTTATTCTTGCAGTTAATGAAGATAAATCTGTGTTCATGTCTTCATCTATTAGAATTTTGAGGGGTATTTAATTAGTGATGTAAAAAAAAGCATTGATTAAAAGCACCACAAAATTCCTTTCCTTCGTATTCCATATCGCCTTAAATATATCCCACAAAACGAAAACAAAATTGGAAAACATGTTTATAGATATCTTGAAAGCCGCTTTATATGTAGGAACTTTGAAATATTATAAAATAACAACTTTATGTAAGAGATTTTTATCATTTTTAAATACATTAATTTAAAAACAAACATTTATTTTTCTATAGACTTGAATGTTCTGGAAGAAGTCTCCATTTTTTAATGAAAGGAATTTTTTAACTAATATTTATCATACATTAAACAATATTAATTTTTAAGTATATGCTTTTTTACTTTCCAATACACTATTTTTATCGCTCGCTATATAGATCATATTGCTTTAACCACTAACATTATGAATTGTGTGAAAAAGTATAAGCATTTCAATTAAACTTTGTCTAAACAGTACGAATTTAATTTTAAAATTACAAATACATCTTTAACATGCATTAATCTCTTAATAATTATTTAAAAATTCTGTTTTTACAAATTATTTAAAGATATAATAATATCAAAGCATTTTCAACATAATATAGTTATTCATTCATATTCCATACTTAACATATATCATGTTTAATATGCCTTAAAAATAAATAAAAACTTATCAAATATTTAAGTCGCATTATAAAGTAGCTTCAAACTGGAATGTCTAGCATTAGAAATTTGATCTACTTTCCTTTGATACTTGACAGCATGTTTAACATTCGGAGAATAAATATTATTCATCGAAGTTTAAAAGGAAGAATGGAAATATAAAACATTTGTTGACATATTTTTTACCCTCTGCAGATTTAAATGTAGTTGCCATTATCTCAGAAGAATAACTTGATATTATTTGGATTAAAAAAATAATAAGGCTTGCGCTTAAAATAAATAGAAAACAAATTATAACGCACGATTGGAGTCGTTTAAAGTCGATGGTCTTGAAAGGTTGGAGAAATTGGTAGAAAAATAAGCCTAAAGCAAACCAGATACCGAAAAAAACATAACAAGCAAAAATACATTGCGTCTGATTTTTGGCATTATTCTTTGACTCAAAATTTCTTCAATCATAGGGCATATTTGGAAAAATAAATATCCTTAAAAGATATGTTTTAAAAATTGAAAATTGGAAGCATTAAATGAAAAGAAACAAAAATCCTATGTAAAGGTAATCCTATATTTTTAAAGGTAAAATTCTTCCTTTCGTTTTTATAACAAGAGTTGAAATCCAAATACTTTCTATCATAAAACTAAAATTTATAGTTTATGCACTTTTATTGAATTTATAGTTAGAACACAAAACAAGATTGGTTTTGGTAGGTTCAGTTTAATCGACTGGATACATAATACATTTTGAAACAATATATTAAAAGAGATTCTACGATCGGAAAGAGAAAATTAAAATAAGTACAAAAAAATAAAAAAATGAAATGCTTTTCCAGCTTTCAGGTTATCATATAAGAACATTATTTTTTTGAAGTCGCATTGCATCAATCCCACAGAAAAACCTCATGTTCTCACATAACCCATATTCGTAATCACCAATATTTAAAATAACGATGGTTTTTGTACTTCTCAAAATATATCGAGTCCTAATTTTTTTTCTAGAGGGCAATTTTTTTTGTGAAAAATCTGTTAAAACCGGTTTTAATCAATCACGTGACTATCAGATTACGCATGCATCGGTAATTAGAAAGCGATAATTTTTTTTCCCCACCTCTCAAAATCGTTCGTGCTCCCAAACTATTTTTGCCATCTATAAAAATTCAATTTCCACACACACACACACACACACACACACACACACACACACACACACA
>JAOUZG010044037.1:8946008-8956109 GCA_026289955.1 Argiope argentata | reverse complement strand
ACACACACACACACACACACACACACACATACACACACACACACAGGGCTTTCGCATTTGGCGTCGAATATAGTATATATTTAAGTTGCCAAATGTGACAATCGTCTTTTCTTCTTTATAATTTTCTAATAACCGAAAAATTTGATGCCTCAAATGTGATAAACCACCAATTTTCTGCCCTTGCATTTTGAAACCTCAAACACCCCAAAACAAAATAACATCATACTCTCACATTATAAAATATATTAGCTTGATGAGTAGACAAACAATGCTAGCTGTTTAATAATAACCTGCTTTTTTTTGACTAACTTTCGATAAAAACATGATCTTTTGGAATTAAGTCACGATCCAAGACACCATTACTACTATTATTGCATGAAATATCGTTTTACATATCCTACTCTTATATAATAGCGGCGTTGTTCTTCTGTAAGCGTCCAACTGTGATATGAGTAAATATTAAGACTACAAGATGAAATTCTAGGAAGACGGAATTCAAAACGCTAATGCTTGCACTATTGTATCAATTAATGTGTCAAACAGCTTTGTAATGTTACAACACAACATTTTAAATAATAACTTACATTATTCGGTGTAGTTGGGACTTTCTCTGGTGCCATGCAAAATGTATTTGAACAAAAATTTTAAAAAATGTCAGAAAAAATAATCATTGATATAAAAAATATAGATATTTTTCCTATTAAATAAACTATTTTTCTGAAAATTTAGAAAGCTGATATTTTTTTTATTTTAAAATCCAAATTACAGAAAATAATATGTTTTATACATTTCTTTTTCATAACTAGCAAATAAATTTTCAATAGTTTTTGGTTGAAGAAGCATAGTCATAAAGTCGAAAATCTCCATAAATAAATAAACATCGGCATATTTTCTCCATTATGACATTGAAGTTTTTGAATCCTTCAACTAGTCAAATTAGGATATTTTCGATTTCCTAATTTGTTTCAAATAATTAAATGGATTATCAAATAAATAATTGGAAATTCAAAAAAATGCATCATATTTTTTCGTTATTATTATTAAAAGATTTGTTATGATTCACAATTAAGTTAAAATATTTCAAACCAAAATAATGGGGAAAAAATGTCACAATAATCATAACTTTTAAAATAATTATCTTTTAACTGCAAATATTTGAACACTTTTTTATCAAAGTAATTGAAATATTATTCATGATAAAAATATTTTAAAAATAATTATTCATCCATAATAATTATTTATAGTTATTTATCCTTTTTTTTAAAAAAAAACCGAAACCATTATCTTTCTTCTGAAAAATAACATTTTTCAGTGCAAAGTCATTCAAATTCAAAAGATATTAAAATTCGTAATTACTAAAATAAAAATACTTCTTTTACGCAATACGCATAAATGATAATATTAGTTCCAGACAAAAATAGTTTGGAGTCATAAAATTCGTTTTCTTTACACACTTTTGCAAAAAATGTGCTTTAATGATAGGAGAATATAGATTTTTGTTATAATTTCTTTAAATATTATTTTCGCATTTGAAAAATTGACTAATGACGATGAAAGCGATTTTGAAACATCAATTGTTTTTATATGGAAATAAATGTGCGCAGTTGAGCAATTAATCCATTTTTTTCTAGACAATTAAAATATTTCTTTAGTAAAGCAGCACTTTGAAATACTTGCTTCTTATCATTCCTGATTTGATTTTTTTAATTAAATTTTTTGATTTCTTAAGTGATGCATTGTTATAGATGCAATTAGTACTTAAAATGTTAAAAATTCAGAAGATTATTTTAGTATCATTCGCATCATTAAAAGCTTTTCTCTTTTTTTTTTTTTTGCATTCTGTCTCAGAAACTGTTTTAAACACCGTATGCAAAATATTCTTTGAAAAGAAACCCTAGTAAAATACTATTTATTCAATTCAAAATATAATAAACATGAAAGAGAAAAAAAATATGTTTGAAAAATTATTTATTTATTAGTTCTATTGGAAGTTTTATTTTTAATTTTTATTGATATATATATTGTTTTTTTCTTGTATCAGAACATTTTGAAATTAAACCTTAGATTTTTTTATTATTAGTCAAATTTATCTTTGGTATTCAATTAAATACCTGACTTAGGTTTAATTTTAGTTACATTTCTTATATATAACTTTCTGCAAGTGCTTCCTTTAACAATTTAGCTATGCACATTCATTCACACTAATATAACACATATATTTATTCCACTAATATAGCATATATATTCATATTCATTCTCGCTAATATTCTCACTAAAAACTCACATATATTCTCACTAATATTTTTATACCAGTTTTTTGTGTTTATAAGTTTATCTAAATGAGCCATGTCTCATGATATCACAGTGCAGTCATTTGTTTAAAGGCTTGGGCTTCTATTTCATATTGTACGTTATCTTTTACTGCAAGGTAATTTTTTCACTGATTTTTTATGTGAATCAGGCAGGTTAATATAATATTTTTTTATTTACAATAATGAAAGAAAAGCCATCGATTAAATATTTGAAACAGTGAATAAATAAATATCGACTTGCATCTTATTGAATTGATGAAATTTGTTTGCACATGATACATAATTATTTACAAAGAATTGAAAAAAAAAACAAAAACAGGAAGCATTTTCAATAAAAAAAAATTGGTATCGTCAAAAAGATAATGTTTTAAACTTGAACATAGTGTTAAATTCAGTTTTATTTTGTAATATTCCCAAGACATATTATGGAAAAACTTGAAAATAGATTTAAATCTTGATTTATAAAAATTTTTAAAATCCTTATTATCTATACGTTTCACGTCCTCAAAGTCTCTCAGTTCCAATTTTTTTTTTACTTTCAGAGCTAATGGATTGTTTTATAGATCACTAATACTTTCACACTCAGTCGCGTTCTGCTTTATCATTAGCCGGAAGTACAAGCAGATGATTGATGCAAAAATATTATCATGTCTAGATTTAACTACGTATGTATTTAAAATATATATTTTGTTTATATTTATACCTTTTTTATATTTTTATCTTACTTATTGCCTTATCTTTTATCTTACTCATGCAAAACATTATAAAAATGTTATACTATTATAATATAGCTGTTGTTGTTGTTACTTATGGAACTTGCCATGGACAGGGTCCCTTGCTTGTACAGCAGAAGATTTAAGACAAAAGGAGCTTCTCTCTCTCTCTCTCTCTCTCTCTCTCTCTCTGTTTTGAAGTTATTCCAACTAGGTCCAAGAGCACGACTTAGGTACACATTCGCCACATTTGCTTGCACAGCTCCTTTTTACAGGGGGGGGGGACAGTCACACATCTCCCAGATAGCACACAAAAGAACAACCATGCCCAAATTGGGACTAGAACACGGGTATCCCAGAACACGAGGAAGAATAATATAGTTGTTAACACTACAAACAAACATTCTTGACATAAGGACAAATATTCAATCTTAAAACAGCTCCTTTTTATATAAAAAAATTATAAAGCTTTCTTTTTTTAATCGAAATATTATTTGCAACAAAAAACATTAAAATTAAATCGGAGAAAATAATTAAAATAAATGATAATAAATTAAAATATTTAAAAACATGTCATTCAATAGAGAATAAAAACTCTAAACATATACTAATATGTTCCATATTTGAAAATATAAATTTTAATTAATAGAATATAAATTATTTTTAAAAAAATGTTTTATAGTACTTTAATGAAAACAAGTTATTTATTTTGAAAACTTTCTACTCGTTTGTTTTCCGAATTTAAAATCGATACAGATCTTTAATTTTGAATACAATACCATATGCCACATTTTCATTATTTAAATAACCAAAGAATTCAATGAATAAAATTAATTAAAATATCTACAAAAATTTCGTTCAAAGGAAATACAGCCCTAAAATAAATTATTATTTTCCATGTTTGAAAATATAATTCTAATAAATAAAATATTAACTATATAATAAATAGTTTTAATAAATAAAATATTAATATTATTTAAAATATAGTTTTTATAAATAAAATAATAATTATTTAAAATATAGTTTTTATAAATAAAATAATAATTATTTAATAAACAGTTTTTAATAAATGAAATATTTTTATTTAATAAATTGTTTTAATAAATGAACTATTAATTTTTTAAAAAATATTAATTTAAAAGTTGCTTCATAAGCATTTTGTTTTATTTTTTGATAATAACCAATTAATTATTTTGAAAACTTTTGCTTCCTCTATTTGAAACTAAAATTGATACATTTTTAATTTTGACAGTAAAGTCAAATGGCACATTTCATTTATTTAAATAACCGTAATATTAAAAACAACTAATCTACTCATAGTGTCCTTTTTTTGAGTTTGATTTTAAATCTCAGAGAAGTTAACTACTTTAATGTACAGACCGCACTTCAATTTTCATTTATTTGAGGGTGTGTTGCTTCCAATTTTCATTTTTCACAAAGTGGTAAAAGTCTAAAAAATCGCCTTTTCCTACTAAGGGAGGTCTAAACCATTGATATTCCTGAAGTAGTCTTGAAGAGATCGAATATTTTGCCTTAGTGAATTTTGCATGGAAATAAGTGGAATAGCTTAGATATTGTTACATTAAAAGGACTTCAAAGCAAATATGTTTTTTTAACTGAATTTATTTTGATTCATTTATTTCATAATTCTTATCAGCTTACATTAATTGTCAATTTTAGTTTTAAATTAACTTTTTAAAAACAAATTAAAGAAAATTTATTAATGATTTAATAAAAATAAAAATAATTTAATAAAAAATAATATTTTAATAATAATAATAATTTAATAAAAATATTAAATTCTTAATTTAAAATCAATAATTTACTAAGACTATTATATTTCAATTTAAAATTATTAATAAAATTATATTAATTTTAACAATAATTTATTTTTTTAATTCAGTTAAATATCTTTCCAATTTTCTTGTAAGAAATGTCCACTAATTTCTGAAACATCCACGGCTTTTCCCCTTTGATAGATACAACTTTGTTATTTTAACTTAACGAGTTCTTTCATCCCCTTATTTGCCGCAAAAAAGGAAACATTATCAATTATCAGATTAAAATAACTAATTACCGAGAAATAAAGTGATAAACTGAAAGGAAACTGGAAAATGATATCTCTTGCTGGAAGTGGAGCACACTTCTGTGTGTGAGAAGAAGTTTATCTAATTCAGTGAACACATCTATCATCGGTGACATAAAATTTCGCCCGATAATATGCTTAGCTCCCATAACTCGATTTGAAAAGGTTCTCTCAAACTCCAGTCAGCAAACACACACATTGATCTTAAAAAATTTGACCTCGTCGTCTGCTGATCCAGCGTCACAACATTACGAAATACCCGATAAGTGTTTCTTATCAAACTTTCAAGTAGAAATTTGTCACAATAAAGAAGATATTTGTCGTAAAAAATTTCCATCGTAGTTCTATTCTTCATATTTTATTCGTGTGAATAGAATTATTATGTATCTTAAAGCAAAACTAAAATTGAATTATTTTATATCCTGCGATCTTGTTTTTTGCAAAAATGATTTTTTAAAATGGAGTCTTATTTCTAATTAAAGAATGAGATGATTCAATATGATGTTCCCTCTATAAATTTGAAATAATTTGATTATTATTTAAAAAAGCTAATAGTTTATTAATATTTGGCCCAAATTAAGAAAAGATTTTGAATAAAAAATTAACTCATTTTTAATAAATTATAAATAAAAAAAGATTAAAAAGAAATCTTCTATGCATATTTCAATGTATTATGTCAGTGCATAATTTCTTGAACGGCCAAGCATCACTTGCTCGTACAAGTTAAATTATATGTTGACTCATTTTAATTGTTTCATTGAATGAGTCACTTTAGTATTGCAAACAATCCAAAAAAAACTTTGTGTCGCATTTATTGTTTGAAAAAAATATCGCATTTCCTTTTTATTTCATTTAATATAACCACGTGCTCAAAATGACATTTGTCTAGGTTTTATTTACTGTAGTCCTTAACTTAGTTTTTTTAATCAGAGCTTTTGTAAATGCAAGGGCAGCATGTTATTAAAAGCTGGTTTTTTGAGATGCTCGTGCAGATAATGAAATTTTTATATTTCACCATCAGATTGTTTTATTTTTCGACTACGGATTTTTGTTGACGTCAAAAACCTCATTCCCAAAATAACATCATGCTCTGACATGATAAAAATTTTAACTAAATATTTTTTTGTGTTTATTGAAACCATATATATGAATATATCAATTGTGGTTTTAAAATTTTATAACATAAATACCAATTGAAATATTTTTATTCGATTATGTTTTTATTTTAGGAAGATTTCTCAAGGAAATTTATGTTTGGAAGTTTTAACTCTTAACTAAACATAAAATGTTTATTTATATTTATGTGACAGTAAAGTAACTTATAGAAAATAGCGATAGTTTATTTCTGTTATAAATCATTTACTTGATGTATCAATTATTTAAAAAAAACAAAAGTGGCACAAACCTTTGTAAAGAATAATTTAAGCAATATTTTTTATGATATAGAAGGGTAATTCTTATTTCAGAAATTGATTAAATTTATACATTAATATAGAGTGAATTATAAGTTTGTGAAAACTTCGAAAAATCGTTAAAAAAGTATTCTTATGGTTTCAGGGAATATGATTCAAAGCCTTTGTTTTTTTCTCTTTCAAAAAATAGTTCATCTGTTTGAAATACAATTTATTTCCATTTATTTCTATTAGTTTTTTTTTCTTTTTCATTTGTTAAACATCTTCAATAAAATTTTAAAATTCTAGCAATTCAAAAAATCATATCTACTCTGAACATACTATTTAGTATATATCATCGAGTTATCAGTGTCTGTTATATTCATTTATTTAAAAAGCAGCAAAAATAAAATAGTATTACTCTATCACCAGTGTGTTTATGTTATTACATTAACATTTACAATGTTAATATAATTAAAATTTAAATTGAAAAATATTTAATTGGTTGAATTTATGCAAATTGTATATTAAATATAATCTATAACAAAAATTATTTCATTTTTTTTACATCCCTGCGATTATTACTTGATTTTAACAATTTCAAAGATAAAGCAAATTCTTTTGTAGATAAACATTAAAAAGGATTCTTATATAATTAAATAAAGGAGAAAAAACTTTTTATTTTTTCGTGTCAGTTTTGTATGGTTTATTTAAAGTAAAAATTAGCTTTGAATTATATATAAAAAATTCAGTTAGTTTTCTTAAATAAGCTGTATATATTTTCAAAGTTTGCAAAACTATAAATGAATACAAAAAAAAATAATAAATAACATCAAGGTGCATCATATAGGAAAATAATATCATTTAAATATTTTGCGACTAAAGTGACATAAGCATTCTGTTTCACTTTGGAAAATACAAGAAAAATTATGGATACCTTCAGCAGAAAATACTTGGTTAGGAACAAAGAACTTGTGGAATAAATATATTCATATCTTTCTTGGCTATCCCACTTTCAATACTTATTTTATTTTGAAATGTTAGCAATTCAAATGCATCTTGTTTTACGATTTCAAGAAACTATAATGATCATTATAAATATCTTTGAAATTTTAATAAAAATAGCGAGGATGATCAGTTCAAAAGCCATTCTGAGTGCAATTCAGATTAAATCCATGCAAAAATTTCTTCGATTGAACTTTGAAAAAGATATTCAGAAACGTAAATCAGAAAATAGAATTGAAGAGGACAATTAAGTTGACTTCCTTTTGAGTTTAACATAAATTTTCATTTCGCTTATTTTAAAAATCACTTTAATGGTATTTTCTTGCGTTCATTATTAAAATTTCTGCTCAATTATGAGCTTCATTAATTTTTCAAAATTGGTTTAATAGTTGTAACGAAAACTTTTTCCAGAAAATTAATTAATTAATTGTTCCTGAAACAAAGTGAAAACTCTTTAATCATTTCAAACGAACTGAAATTGTTTCATTTTCAATATTATTTAAAAACCAGTTTATAGCAACTTTTTAAAAATGAATATAAAGTATTTTCCACTTTGTAAAAAGAAATGTCATGTTGTAAATAGTAAAAATAAGGATAAATCAAAAATGAGAAGATTAAAACATATAATCTGATTAATTTCAATCTTCATACTAATTAACAGCAAAAGAGATATGTTTAACTTAATTATAAATTCCATTTATTTTAAATGAAGTACGTATTTAAATAATTTTTAAATTTTGCTTTTAAACTCAAATAATGAATAATATCTACTTTCAATTGGGAGCTTACTTCTTGTGATCGTCTTCGCCAACGGTTTAGTAACTGATTGGCGACGGATTTCAATTTGGTGATAAAGATAAAATGCCTCAAAATAGCGGTCAGCAATTAAGGTTTGAACAATTTTAAAATAATGGAGGTTTTTTGCCATAATTTGTGGTTTAGCAACTCATTGGCGACGACTTCAAATTTGGCTATAAAAATGGACGGTCTAATACGTAAATGCCTTAAATTGTCATACAAAGCATTAGGAAAATTTTTAAAATTAGAATATTTCCTTAAATAAAGCTATGAAATTGTAGTATATTTTGTACTTTATTCTTTGATTTACTGCTATAAGCCCTTTATTTTTTATTTATTTATACTTTATTTATATTTACTTTTTATTTATTTATACATTATTTATATTTTATTATTTATTTATTCATACATTTTTTATTTTTTTTATTTATTCATCATACTTTATTTATATTTTATATATTTATCATACCTTATTTATGTTTTTTTTATCATACTTTATTTATATTTTATTTTTTTATTCATACTTTATTTATTTATTTGCTTATTTATATTTTATTTATTTATTCTTTGATTCTCGGTGTCCATTAAACAAGCTATTACAAAGCATATATATTGAAAATAAAAGTTTTGTTATTTTATTAGATGTGCAAAAAGTCATTCAGGTTTCTCAATGTTAATTTTTTTTTTCGTTATCATCCCTGTATTCGTTGTATTCCAGTTATAAAGTGTGTATTCTAGAAATGAAAATTAACTTACTGTATTGACGTTTACAATAAAAATTACTCTGTATGATTTATTATTATTAATTTGAAAAAAAATGAGAAAATAATAGAAAATTTAAAATATTTGTTTAAAATTTAATATTTATATTAAATGTTATTTAGATGGAGGCAAACATTGGTGTATAATGATTTATAAAATAGACATTATATGTTCAAATACTGTACATGATATAATACTTTTTTTAATAAATACATTCATTTCCTATGAATTGAGTGATCAACCGAGGATTTAGCTCAGTTTATAAAAATTGTAATATCCTAGGCATCCAAATTAAAAATAGTGAGTTTATATATTTGTTTGTTGTGGTTGTAGTTAGACTATCTCTTTATTTGTTTTTGTGTTGGTCAAAGACTTTACATTCGAGTTTAAAGGCTGAATAATATAGTTTTTACTGAAAAAAAAAGCATTTACATAAAATCAATGAGCATCTTTTAAGTATTTTGTGCCTATTTTTTTTATCCGCCCTGTTTTTTTTTTTTTTTTGAAGTCCTTGGTTTTCTCACTGTCAATAATTCATCTGTTCAACTCGTTGCCAACAATGAAGGTAATTCAGTAAACTGGAATTCTGAAAATGATAAAAACATCGCAAATGATGCAAACTTGGCTTTTTCTTCAGTTTATTCATATATGTATTCGTTATCTGAGCGTGTAGTTTGAGCTTTTCATTTAAAAACCCTCCACTATGGTTCATTGAAAAAAAATCAAACTACAAGAGAATCAAATCATTTTTTTTCTTGAGTTTGTTAGTAAATGTTCATTGCCCTAACATGAGTTCGTAGCCAAAGTATTCTTTAACGTAATCCAACTATTCCTGAATTACACGAAGGAACCATCATCGATTCTCTCAAAACAAACAAACTACCAGAACTAGTTTTCCCTTGTATTTGTTCTGAGAGTACTTCGTTATCGGAACAAATTTTCGTATTCAAATAGTTATCAAAACAATTCAAACTACCAAACGTTATTTTTTTTCAGTAAGTGAATAAAATTGTCTGATTTTAAATTTAACTGAA
>JAOUZG010044037.1:8931091-8941238 GCA_026289955.1 Argiope argentata | reverse complement strand
TTTTACTTTTATAAGTGTGTCAAAAGATAGAGTAATAGCTTATTCCTAAATAACTATATAGACTAAAAAACTGTTTTGGATTTCAAATACGAAATATATTCTTTATATGAAGCCATGAAAGTCATATACAGGGTGTCAATAAATTAACTACCTTACTTTAAAGTTGTCTACAGACGAAACTATTGTTCAGAAAGTTATGAAATTTTGTATAGGACATAATGAAGGGATGGAAATTTGGATGAATAAAAAAAACTTGCATGAAAACCTGGTCCAAAATTAATTTTCGAACAAAAGATTTGAATGAACGAAGAAGATGAAATAAGAATGAAATTCTTTGTCCAAGTCATGCAGCATATATTATATAGCCTAAAAAATTTGTTGTGATTTCGATAAGTCGCTATTGCTAATCAGAATGTCCTTACAGTTACCAAATCATGCTTTGTTAGTCAAATTGTTCTACAAAAACAATGAATCCGCAAAGGTTGCTCCACGGAAATATTGGACTTTGAAAGGAACACGAAAAGGTTCGTTGACTGTTAAAAATATTCGATTAATGATAGCTAAATTTGAAGAAATAGGTTCATATAAGATTCGTTCTGGAAGAGGAAGAAAATCTGTTTCCGCAGAAGCAATAGAGAAAGTTGTGCTTCAAGTAGAAGTGGAAAGAGCTTCGAATACAGAAGCTATTACCAATGTCCGAAGTGTGTCAGATGCATTGAATATGCCTCGTTCAACTATCCAGAAGATCATGCGGAATATCCTTCAGTAATATCCGTACAAGCTTCAACTTGTGCTGAGGTTGCTTCCTAACGATTTCGAAATTCGACATCCGTTCTCGCTTCAGTGTCTTGCTCGCTTTAAAGTTGATTCAGAATGGCCGTGGAATATTCTTTGAAACGAAGAAGCTCATTTTTACTTGAATGGTTTGGTGAATACTCACAACTGCTGGGTTTAAGATGGAGAAAATTCACACTCAATATTACCCTTTGCACTCAACAAAAATTGTGGTGTTGTGCAGGTTTTCAGCATCATTTATTATCAGCATGTATTTCTTAATGGAATTAAATGCGAGAGGTTCGATAACATTCTAGATCACCGGAAAGTTATATACATCATTAATTCAGAACATAACTGTCTCGAATTTGTAAGCACATTAATGCCTTTCGAGCACAATTTTGATGCGAAATGGAGCTACTCCACACATTAGCCGCTGTGTAAAGGACGTTCTCCATAGTCATTTTACAGAAAAAAGTGTCATCACCCTTCAGTTTCGTGATCCGTGGCCTCCCTGGTCTTCAGACTTAATTCCAAGTGACTTTTGACTTCGGGTACACTTAAAACATCTGGTTAGTCGTGATAATCCAAAAACTTCATTTGATTTAAAAACACTACGGTCAACTGGAAGACATGTTATCTTACGATTCCAGATTGTGGCGTAAAATGATGGCCGTCTTGTTGAACATGTTTTGATGTAATTAAATTTGTGAAAAATATCCTACATGTGTAATTAATTTGAAAAACTGCCCCTGGTGGCGAATGTTTGAGCTATTTCATTTATTTGTTCAAAAAATTTCCCATATCTTCTTTATGTCTTTTACAAAATTTCATTCCTTTTTAAACAATAGTTTCGTCTGTAGACAACTATAAAGCAGGATCTTTTAGTTACAGACACCTTGTATATCAACACTGCATGTGTGATCCCACCCTTCTGCTCCAAATTCCAGTAAATAGCATTTTGAAAGAAAGATTTTCTGGTATTTAATGTTTACTTGGCCTCTAAGATCTCCCATTCTCACTGCAAATTATTTCTTCATCCTAATGTAACTTAAACCTTAAAAAATATTTTTTGAATCTGCAACTTCAATTGCATGAGATTCTGCTATCATCTCAGGGCATTCAACAGATTCATTTGTCTTGCCTGCCATTACCTAAACAAACAGACTCGTTTTGATATCTTTAGACAGATGTGTTTGATTCAAGAAAAAAATTATTTGTTAGTTAAGAGTTACTTTCATATTTTCATCAATGTCTTACTTCCGCATTTTTCGTACTATTGAGGATAGCGAGGATAACTCAAGGTAAGGTCTCCATCTCGTATAGTAGAGTTTGTGTAGAAAAAACATATAAATAAACCTAACCTAATGCAAGCTTCAATTTATACAAATGTTTTCTCGCTAATATAAAGCAAATATTCAATAAAGGGATATTACCGTTTGTGTATAATACTTATCATATGATATAATTCAAAATTATGAGTTAGTCGCAAAATAGCTTTTCGTTGCTTTTAAATAAAACGTAAATGAAATTAAAGCACATTTCATACAACTGCTATTGCATAAATACTGTTATATGCTGGTGAAACGCTCACCGAAGGAGAAAACGTTGGCGACGTTTCACAAGGAGCTTCGTGCCAGCCGAGTCGGTTTGGCGAAAGAAATAGTCTGGCAGCCGCTGGATCCTTCATGAAGCGGCGCGTTGCTTCGCATGTTTTTGGGCCCGCACTCAGTCGGCTATATAAAGGATGGGTTGCCGTAACCTGGCAATCAGTTAGTTAGTTGAGAGTTTTCTCCCGGAAGAGAAGCGTCTCGCTGGACCAGAGGATTACTGAGCTGTGTTCTCGTTTGCTGTTAAAGTTGCATTATTGAGCTCGCAGTGATTTACCGTTTGTTGTGCTATACGATATCTGTTTTGCACTCTGTGTTTATTGTGCGTAAGGCTTGCATTTAAGCTGTAAGTGACTGTTGGCTGCAGGTTTGCTTTTTTTCTGAAGTTTCGTTTTATCGAGTCATCCTGTAAATAGCTGTAAATAAATTTCTTTGTGCTGTCCTCAAGTAAAGTCCATTCAATCCATACCCGGTACGTTAGAAACGTAACAATACTACTCTTTAATTCATCGAATGCATAGCAGTTAGAAAAATAAATAAATTTCATCTCTACTCTTACTATGATCATAACTCAGACAGCTCAATTTGCTTTTTTTTTTTCAAACTTATTTTGTGAACTTATTTCATCTGCATTTCAATGTTATAGTGTCCCTTAAAACAGATATATCTCCTAAGTTATTCTATGACTACATCTATATATCCAAATATTATTTTACTTTGCATTTTCAGTTCCATCACCATAACTTTAAATCAATCAGAATATGAGCATAAACGTGACTTGATTGCAATATTTTCAGTACGTCTGGTCAAACCTAGAAACTTCTTTTATCGCTTTACGTAACTGGATAATCTCAGCTGTTAATTGAATCCGCGTAAATGATTCGTGGGTGGGACACTCCCTAAGTGCTTTTGAACTTTTCAGTTAATTGGCTTCTTGCTTACAAGGCCTTGAATTCTTGAGCAAATGCCAATCTGAATGCAGTGTGAGTTACAACAGAATGCTGCACAATTTCACTGGATTGACATAACAAACGAAATTTTTCTCGGTATGAAATAATTCATGATCTGTGAAACAAACGGTTGAATGTATTCCTTCCTGGATGAGTTTTAAGTTTAGTTTATACTTTTTTTAAATTTTCTCGTATATACATAATATTGGGAAATTGTAGTAATTGTCATAAAATTTGATGTCGAGGTTTTGACGAATCTTTATGGTTTAAATCTCCCTGAAAAAAAACCATACATTTTTTAAAATAAAAAATGACCATTTACCAGTAAAATAATTCAAATAAATCACATCATAATTTGTCTAAAGTTAACTCAAAAATGGTCTGAACTTGATGGTTGAAATTTGTTATATAATCTTAGCACCAAAGTTAAAAATTTCAATCGAAGGTTGAGTAAAACTAGTCTCAGACAGCGGTTAAAAAGGAATCAATTTACAGAATATGTTTTTGATTTCAAATATGACATTTATAATTAATATTTGAAGTGTAATTTTTGGTGATAAGAAAAAATAGGTTTACAAACGATTTAAAACTTAAAATATTAATATTTAACAAGAAATGTTTCTTACAAATCATGCTGTAGGTTAAATATAGCCTAAAATTGATTCAGTAACTGCTGAATTTTCAATATTTTTTTTTGTTATTCTCTCAGTATATTACAATACTTTTTAAAGTGGAAACAAGCCTTCTTTAGCGACATATTGATTTTTCATTCATTAACAATGAAATATAAGAGCAATGTGTACCTTTTCTTAATAAAATAAAGTGTAAAAAAGAAAATGAAAAAAAAGTATACAGTTAGAAATTTTGTAATTTCAGTTATAGTATTGCATACATCTAAACCTTATAAAGGAATAAGAAAAAAAATACATTTATAAGATATAACCTGTGATAATCCCATGAAAACTAGCTTTTATTTTTATTAAACGAAATTTTATTTTTTTTATTTCATATTTTGCATTTACATTTAATTAAACTTCTACTTAAACTTTAATATCCATGAAGACGTTCTTTTTTGATAAAATAAAATCAATTAAACTTTCCAATTATGAAATTGAAAAGAAAAACAAATATCTAATGATACGTTGAGATAGCAGAGAGACAGCAGCTGTATCTTCACTAATTACCGATAGTTGCAAGTAAAGAAATTATTCCAGAAAAAAAATGCGTAAATTTAAAATGTGATATTAAGTATATAAATTTCACTTGAGTTGTCATATATTTATATTAATTAACATTTATGTAAATTTTTCCGCTATATAAGAAGTATATATTGTATATGCCTTCGTATATATGTTTTAGGGAGCCATGATTTTTAAATGATATTTTGATATATTTTATGATAATTTTGATATATTCCCTTTTATAAATAAAAAATAAGCTATTTTTCAATATTTAAATTCTTAAACTCTTATCGCCATAGTGTAATCTTTCTAACCCTAGAATGTCTGAAGTCTCCTGGACGAACGCTTAAGAAATAACTTTCACTATTCATCTAATATAATGGTAAATGAATCGTTCTGCTCAGTACCTTAATCTGATCTTGGAAACTACAGATGAGGACATTCCTTTTCCTCAAAATATTTCTGCTTGTAGTATATCTGGAACAATAGTCGTCTCAGAGACGAATGGTCATCTGTCCCGTTGGCATTGAGAAGGTATTTCTGTGCATGTCTGGAGATGTCGAAGCGTTTTCAAGGAGAGAATTTGTGGAGTAGGCCAGAAGATATCCGTGGATTATTGAAAGAATTAAGTGAGGAAGATAATTCTACTTCTGAGAATGAATCGGAAGATGAAGATTTTATCGAAGTTCTTCTTGCTCCATGGATGCAGAAGCGTCTCAACATATCAACTTAGCCCCGATCAACAAGGACTATTATAAGTGAATTTCTAAAATTCAATTCAAACATTCAACAACTTGAACAATCCGAAATTAAAAAAAGAAAAATTTGTGCATTTTGTCCATATAATTTGGACAGAATGACGCGCAACTTATGTTTGTTATGTTCAAGAGCAATGTGTGGAGAACATCACGCATATATTTGTAAAGATTGCTTCGAAAATAAATAAATAATATTTTTATCCTACTTGACAACCAAGAGTAATGAAATCATCTCCAAATAGTTTGCTTTTCTTGAAATTAGCTTTAAAAATTGATTTTAAATGCACTTCGTCTAGGAGACGAATGGTTATCATTCTTGTTAGTTTTTTAAAGGTAACTTTTCTAGGATTAAATACATCGATGTTATATAATTTCTTAAAAATAATTAATGAGAAAAATTATTTGGTTAAGATGGCTAATTTTTCAGTCAAAATAAATATGTTAAATTCCCCCACAATTAATGATTATTATTTCTTTACAAATAATGAACTTAATCTCGTATATACTTCAAAAAACAATCACGCAGCTGATAAAATGGAAAAGATGTCGCACTTTCGAGTTTAAGACTTAAAAAAAGTATTCCCTAAAAGAAATGTTTATCTTCCGCGTTGAAACATCAAGAATATCCGCCAAATTTAGACATTGGCTTCCACACAGGAAGTTTTTAAATGGAAAAAAAATTCTAAGAAAAGGCCGAATAAAAGTCTTCACGAGTTGCGAGTAGTAAAAATAATATATATTTTCTGAAACCTTATATATGGCGAGATTGAAAAAACATTTATATTTTTGTGGAGAAATACTTTCATTTTAGTGAATATGTAAAGGTTGATATTTTGATAAAACTTATTATTTTTTTAAACCATTGCAGGATTTTGATGAAATTTTAGATATTTCTGTTTAATTCTGAAAGACTATATATGAAAAAAATGTTGTAAAATATCTAAATACCGATGTTCTGATGTAAGATACATCTGTGATATTTTTTTCTAAAAAAATTCTTTAAAAAGGCAGAATAAAAGTCTTTACGAGTGGCGAATTGCATAGTAAAAATAATATATTTTCTGAAACCTTATATATTGTGAAATCGAAAAAAAAACATTTATATTTTTGTGGAAAGAGATTTTAATTTTATTGAATATGTAAAGTTTGGCATTTTGATAAAACTTATTATATTTTAAAACATTTGCAGGATTTTTATGAAATTTTATATGTTTATATTCAATCCTGAAAGCCAAGTATATTTGAAAAAAAATATTGTCCTAAAATGATTAAATACTGATGTTCTGATGTAAAATACATCTGTGATTTTTTTTATTCAGAAACTTTATGAAACAAATACTAATTATTTTCATAAACAGGAAAAAAACCAATTACGAAAATAAGAAAATTATGTTAATATATATTACTTTAAAAGGATATTTTTTCTAAATTATATTGTGTAAAACTAGAAACGATTGCGTGAATTCTTTAAAAAATGTCTTCATTATCAATATAATAATTTAATTATTACACTTATTTTTAAATTACAAATTAAATTTGGTTGTAGCTTCAAATTTAAAAAAGAAATTTACTATTTCCAATTTGAATAATTTTCACTTTAATGAATGGTTATCTTTTTTTAAAAAAGTAACTTAAAAGATAAAAGTATAGATTTATCTATTTCATTAACCTTGTATAAGTATTTTATCACTGGAATGGGATCAAAAGATTCTAGATTGGAAATAATATTCCAATAAAATTTCACTAGTAGATACCTAGTTTACTAGTAGGTTCCGTCCTTGTTAGCCTACTTTGGACTGTGGTTCAAAATTATGAAGACTATCCCTTATTAGTTTTATGGAGACAACTAAAATGTACTAAATATTTATGAAGAAGGAAAGTTTTGGTAATCTTATAACTTTGTGACTTAATAAATATTTTTTTTTATTTCTTATTAAAATGTTGGCACTTTTACTTATTTCTATTTGAGATTTTGTTTAATCGTATGAAATGTGCTTATGTAGAATAACATTTTTGTGATACAAAAGACAAGTGCATAAAATCTTCGCTTTTTTATCATTTATTAAAAGAATTGCCATGACTTTGCTTTACTTGAAATTCTTTATCTTTCATCCTGCGATTTAATATTCATTCGATTATCACGTAATAACGAAAATATTTAAAATCTTCTGAAATTTATTTTTCATCTAAACTATCTGGTATATTAAATAAAATCTAAACATGCCTAAAAGCAGTCTGATATGACTAGTGAGAGATATGGCTTCCATACTCGAACGACTCCCCCACTTTTCCAGTTATATTTGGTGTGCCGAAAATTGCTGAGTAATAGTTCCTCAAAATGTTTATTTGACTTCCTCACTTTTTGATGAAGTCTTTGACACCTCTACAGAATTGTTTGTTGTTTTAGAAGAGTATCCTAACTGGGTCCTGTGTTGCTGAAAGAAAGAAGAAATTTCTAATGCTTTTTTTCTTTTTTTTTTCTTTTTTCACTTCCAGTCTTATAATCATTCTCCCTGCCAAGTGTGCTTAGGTGTCATCGTTTAGTAAGAAATCTTTGACCTGTTACTTTTTTAAAAAATTAGAAAACGCCTATGCGTTTTGCTTATTAACCTTGTTGATATGCTGATTGTGAGTGAATATTTTGTGACAAATATATGTTTATTAAGTAAATGAAAAATATCATTTATTGAAAGATTTTAATTCGGTTTCGCATGGAATTCATTATTTACTTTGGGTTTTTGAATAGATTAAATGTAATATTTACTTGCATAATTCAAATTTATATTAATTAATACGAAAACGTTTCTCAAAATGTTAATAGCTGTTTAAACTGCAAAATATTAATAACTGTTTAAACTGTCAAAATGTAAAACTGTTTTATGTATTTATATCCCCATTTTGTGTCTTCAAAGTTATTTAAATTTTGAAAATTTCAATTTCATTAAAAAAAGCAGTTTCTATTA
This sequence comes from Argiope argentata, assembly GCA_026289955.1. Classification (NCBI taxonomy): domain Eukaryota; kingdom Metazoa; phylum Arthropoda; class Arachnida; order Araneae; family Araneidae; genus Argiope; species Argiope argentata. The sequence goes on along the minus strand of JAOUZG010044037.1, from coordinate 8,933,002 downwards.
TTGAAAAAAATAATGCTCTGGATATGAATTGGGTTATTTATTCAAGGTTGCAATGGAGGTTTTTTTTTCACCCTAAGTTATTTCCACTGCTTAATTAATTTTACTTTCTATTAATTGCTTTTTTCTTAAATAAATATTTAATTTCAAATTTCTTTTTAAAATTTTGATTCAAAAATTTAATAAATATATTTAATAAAAATATAATTTAAAAATATTTTTGTGAATTGATACTTTAAATTTTAATTAGAATTTGTAATTAGTTAAAATGTAAGCGAGAACCTGCCGGTTTTTTTTTTTGTAATTTTTTTCCAAAAATATTCTTATATAAAAATGATTTTAACTACATTGTAAAACCCAGAAATTATGTTTGACATGACATCAATTTATTTTTTTAAGTTATTTTGTCTGCAACACTTAATGATGAATTACATTATTGGGGTGAAATTCGCATCGTTTCTGTTCTTTCTAATATTTAACCGAGTGGGGATTTTTTTCTTTTCTTAAATTTGCTAAAATCTAGAAAAAAATCAGTACTTTTCTTATCTTAATTTTCATCTAAAATAACAAATAGAAATTTCATTTTTGCGAAATACTGCGTGCAATTAGAAGATAAGTTATCGATGTCATTATTCTTTCGTGAACTTCGGCTTCAATAAAATTGTTTATATTCAAGCTAAGCTAGCTGGTGTAATACTATTATAATCTCATTGCTTTAGTTTCTATTATAAATTGACCTTACATTTATTTTATTTTGCAAATAAGCAACTAAAATTTATGAAGTAATTATTTCACTATAATTTTTTTAAATATTATTTATTGCTAACCAGTTATTTGTTAAAGGTAACTAATTGTATAAATAAGCTAACTCTCACATAAGTTCTACTTTGATATCTTAAAATGAAAGAGAGTAAAAATGAAGAAATTATATCATTTGCTCGAAAATGAGTCAATAGTTATTCAGAGTATAAAATATGAGAATCACCCTATAATTTTCGATGTTAACAGATTTTCTGCGAATCTTTTTATTTTTCAATTATAGAAAAGTTCCATGCATATTTAAAAATTACTTTTGTGTTTAAAAAAATTCGAAATTTTTAAAAAACGACAGAAAAAATGTTAAAAAGGATTAAATGAAAAGTTTTCAAATTTAGAAATAGTTAAAAATGATATTAGTGGTTGAAATCCTAAGAAAACATTTCTAATAAAACTGCTACTTACATTTTATCTAATGAAACTGAATGGATGTATTTTATCTCAATTTTCAGTCTTTCAGCAATTTTACTAACCCTTGCTAATCACAAATTTCTACAAGCCACCATTTCAGCTAAATCAGACTTAAATTACTTTCCATTTTGATTTTGAAATCGTAAGTCAATATAAAACATCCTTATTAACGTGACTTAAAATATTCATATTCAATAAATGGTCTTTTGCAATGACCTTGTCATTCTCTATCCTGTTACGTTCACTACCAACCTTGAAATACCGAATTTCATAAATTATTATTTCTTTAGATTGATTTTTTTTTCATATTCATCTGGCTGAGTGAAATAAATCGGTTTCTGTCGAACTTAACGGACAATTATTAATCCATTTCCCTTTTACATGTATTAGATATTTTTGTAACTGTAGAAATGGATTTGAAGAACGCTATTTAAGTTCTAGCTTTTTCTGAACTTAGTTTAAGCGTTTATGTGTAAAATAATGTTAATTTGACAGTATGAGAAATTCTTCTGAATAAAATAATACCTATATAATTCAAAAGAAAATGAGTTTAAAATTATAAGTTAAAGATTAAAATTAAATCTGTTATGCATATTTCAATATATCATGTCAGAACGTAATTTCTTGAACGGCCAAGCACCACGTGCTCGGCACGTAAATTATATATATATATATATATATATATAT
>JAOUZG010044037.1:8919038-8930991 GCA_026289955.1 Argiope argentata | reverse complement strand
ATTCCTTGAATGAGTCACTTTAATATTGCAAACGATCCAAAAACCTTTGTGTAGCATTTATTGTTAAAAAAATACCACATTTCCTATTAATTTCATTTCATATAATCACGTGAACAAAATTACATTTTTCTGAGTTTTATTTGCTGTAATAATTATCATATTTTTTAATCCCAACTTTCGTAAATGGGATAGCATTACGTTATTAAAAGCTGATTTTTTGAGATGCTCGTGCAGATAAGAAAATTTTTATTTTTCGTATACTGATTTCTATTGACACCAAAATTCTCATCCCAAAAAGGGCATCATGTTCTGGCATGATAATAATTATATCATATGAAAGAAAATCAGTTCAAAATTGTAAAAAAAATATTATTTATTAAAATTCAATACATTTTTGAAATGCTGCTAAATATAACATTAACTGTATAATACATAATTAAATTAACTCAAATGTTTTAAAATTAATATTTTTCAATAAACTTAAATATATTATTTTCAAATAATCAACTAGAGCATTTAATTTGATGTATTTTTTTTTCATATTTTCATCAATAATTCATTGATCTAAATATTTTTATTATTACTTTTTATTACAAATATTTTATTAGAAGTGTTTAATTTCATTATTTTATTTTACTTCTAAAAAATTTAAGAATGTAATTTTTTTTAAACAAGATGCTAAATATTTTGGAAAAAAATATATATTTATATGGGATTTGATAAGGGATATCTCTAACTACACAAATCTAACAAACAATTTTCAAACATATAAATATAGTCAGGGTCGTATGTACGTATAGCCCTTCAGAAACAGCTGATGTCATTTTTATTCACATCGCTTAAGAGAATCTTTGATCCCAGTCATCCAGTCAGTCCTTTATCTTTATATTACTTCATTTTTTTAGAAATCAGGATAATCAAGAAAGCAAGGTATTATTTCAATAATATCTTGCTTTCAATAAATTATCTTAATACAAAAATAAATGTAAAAAAAGTAAAACTTAATAATGAGCTGTTTTTACCGTGAGATTCAAACGATTTTGAAAAAAAAAATGTTTAAGTGTATTTGGAAATAAGCCTAAATCCATAACTATGTCACAAGATTTCAAATCTTATGAATGCAATTAAGATTTTTATGCGTCCACAAATCATCAGAAATCGCTGATGCCTTTTCTATTTACATCAATTTAGAGAGTCTTTGATGCCAGTCAGCCTTTTTCCTTAATATTACTTTGTTTACTAAAATTTCAAGAAAGCAAGGTATTATTTCAATATGTCATTCAAATATTAAAATAAATGAGAAAAACTAAAATTAAATAATGGGTTGTCTTTACCATGAGATTAGATTGAAGAAATAGATTAAACATACTTTGAAATAAAGGTTTCTCTAATTTCATAAATATGATACAAGATTTCAAAACATATAAATATAATCAGGGTCTTTTGATCATACAAGTCAGAAACTGATGGCGTCATCTCTATTTACATCGCTTTATCAAATTTTTGATGTCATTCATCCAGTTAGGTTTTTTTCTTCATATACAGTTATTAAAAATGCTTTAATTATTAAAAACACTTCAATCTTAAATATTTAATACCTCAATTGTTGAAAAATCTAGATAAATATTGCAATATATTATTTCAATAATATCTTGCTTTAAATATGTGTTTCCTAATACAAAAAACAAATATTAAAAAAATAAAATTTAATAATGAGTTGTCTTAACCGTGAGATTCAATATTTAGAAGAAATTGTTTAATTGCAATTGAAAATAAGTATTTTCCTAATTTCATAAATCTGACACACAATTTCAAAACATATGAATATAGTTATGGTGTTTTGCTCATGCAACCTGTCAGAAACTGTTGACGTCATTTCTATTTTCATATCTTTAGCGAATATTTGATGCCAATCATCCAGTTAGCCATTTTTTCTTAATGTTACTTCAATTACTAAATTTCAAGAAAATTAAGGAATTATTTCAAAGATATCTTTATTTTAATATGTCCTTCTAATACAAAATAAATGAAAAAAGATTAACATTCAATAACAGGTAATCTTTACCATGAAATTAGATTAAAGAATATGTTCATGTTAATTAATATATTCATGAAAATGCTAAATGTACTTTTAAATAAAGGTTTCTCTAATTTCATAAATAGGATACATTATTTCAAAACATATAAATCCTAAACATGGTCTTCTGCTCATATGACCCGTTAGAAACTATTGACGCCATTTCTATTTATATCGCTTTAGCAAATCTTTGATGCCAGTCATCCAGTTAGCCATTTCTCTTCATATACAATTATTAAAAAAGGCTTTATTATTAAAAATACTTTAATGTCAAATATTTAATACCTCAAAATATATTACCCTAATACAAAAAACAATCTAAAAAAGTAAAATTCAATAATCCGTAATCCTTTACCATGAAATTAGATTAAAGAATATGTTCATGTTAATTAATATATTCATGGAAATATTAAATGTACTTTTAAATAAAGGCTTCTCTAATTTCATAAATATGATACAAAATTTCAAAACATATTAATATAAACACGATTTTCAGAGCATACAACCCGTCAGAAACTGTTGACGTCATCTCTATTTATATCGCTTTAGCGAATCTTTGTTGCCAGTCATCCAGTCCGTCTTTTTTCTGTTTGATTCACCTCAGCTGCTTGCTTTTACCAACACCTAACAAAAGCTATCACTATTTCTCTTCAGATATAATAGACTTCCCTCAAAACTATTTGGCGACGCCTCGCCAGATCGCCACAAAACCTGAGAAAAAGGCACAGTATCTCTTATTCCAGTGGCCATTCCATCGATCCACTTACATGATCTGGCCTTAAAGACTTCGGACGCCCCTCGCTCTCAGTGACAGGTCATCTGTCACTGAATCCGCCATTCGTGGCTGAATTTCGCGATGCGAGGGAAAATGTTTTCTTGGCATCCTGAGTGTGCGGTCCTGCTCCAGATTCTGAAGTCGGCGGAATGAATTGCTTTTATTCATCCTAATAAAAGTGGCTAATGAGTTAGTTCCCGGCGAAGATTGCTGAAATTTGGAATGACATTAATTTTTCAATCATTCATGCGGAACTAATTCAGGTTACATTGATCATTATCTAAAACTTTAATTCCGCGAATAAGGATATTTTCAGTTACAATTAATCATCTGTCTTGTATCACAGTTTTCTGCATGGTTTCCGCTTCAAAATGTCATCCGGGATTTGACATTGAATAGATATAAACTATGTATAAATATATATTTTATTTAAGGCAATAATGCTAGGGAAAATATACCGATATGAAATGTATTGAACTCATTTCATTTCCTCAAAGTTCTTATTTTGATTAAGAAGAATTGATTATTATCGTGTCAGAGTATGATGTTTTTTTGGAAAATGAGGTTTGTGGCGTCAACAAAAATCCGTAGGCGAAAAATTGAAATTTTATTATCTCCACGAGCATTTCAATAAATCAGCTTTTAATAACGTGTTGCCAATATCATTTACAAAAGTTCTAGTTTAAAAAAGTAAGTTAATGACTACAGCAAATAAAACCTAGAAAAATGTCATTTTGGGCACGCGATTATATGAAATGAAATAAATAGGAAATAGGATATTTTTTTAAACAATCAATGATAGGCAAATTTTTTTTTGTATCGTTAGCAATACTAAAGTGACTCATTCAATGAAGCGATTAAAATGAATAAAAATATAATTCAACTTGCACGAGAACGTGGTGCTTGGCCATTCAAGAAAGTATATTCTGACATGATGCATTGAAATAAGCATAGCAGATTTCATTTTAATCTTTTTTTGTTTAGTTTTCTAATCACAAAGGCAATATCTTGTATTTAAAAGTAATTCACTAAAATAGAGTATTTTGAATTCACTTCCTTCATTTTTATCCAATTTCTAGCAATAATTTGCTTACTCCAACTATATGGAATACACAATACGGTATTTTGATTTTCCCACTAATTCTACTTTTACTATTATTAAAAAGAACATTTTAAAAATATATTTATATTAAGAACAACGACTAACGGTATTGGTATTATAACTATTTTCTGACAAAGTAATTTAAATTAATACACGAGATTAGATAAAGTTTTCACAAAAGAAAACATTTTATAACTATAGTATATTCATTATTAAGCTGAAATCTGCAGTCAAAATTACCATATTATTGCTATTTCTTGCCTAATTTTTAAAACTTTTAAACATATTTTTAGTTAGCCGACTGCAATCAGTTTAAATCCCAGTAAATACTTCGATTAGCTATAAATAAAGCAGTCTGCATAAAAATAAACAGTATAAATATATATTGACGGAAGTTGTACACTGAAATATATTCACTTTTACAGCTTTTGTGTTTAATTCCAATATATTATATCATAGGGGGGATGTAAATTCTAGCAGCCTTTCAATTTTTATTAATTAAAATTTTAAATAAATGTCCCATCGCTAGGTGAGAAAATTAGAATTAATCAGAGAATAATTTATTTACATGTGCCAAAAAGCTATAAAATGCAAAGCTAACAAAGCAAAAGGTTGAAACTGTAAAAAAATTGACCCTAATACTTTGAATTTTAGTTTTATTGATCTGTAGTTATGAGAATATTAATGAATTTGTATTTATTCTGTTATTTTAAAATAAAATTCAGTTAGTGTAATTATTTTATATGAAAAAAAACCCTCATCGAATCCATTTTTGTAAATTTAAAACTAAATCTATATTAACATATTTTTAAAACAGTATATTACTTAAAATATGATTACTTGAAGTATCACATAACAAAATTAAGGCAATAATCATTTAAATAATTAATATCTTTGTTTCTTTCGAAAAAAAATGTGTATTTTATAAAAGCAGCAATAGCATAAATATCCTAAACACATATTTCATTGTTTCATTTATTTTAAGTAATCATATTAATATCGGGAAAATATATGTAAGTAGTTTATTTCATCATATCATGTTCTAACTATCTTAATTAAATGTTTGTGCATCCTTCAAATATTAACTGCCAAAAATTGTAAAACTAATTCAATTTTGAAATGTTAAATTCTAAGGAAACGTTTCACTATTATAATTCATTTATTAATTTTTTGAGTTATATTATGATAAGATAAAATAATATTTTCTAATGATATAATAATATTCTTAAGTATAAAAATATTATGCAATAATATTTTTATTACCAACCAATTAGAATCAATTTCCAATTAATATATTATTAAAATATTAATTGGAAATTGGTTCACGATTATTTAAACAAGTCCAGTTAAACAAGTCCAGTTTTAAGTCCAGTTATTGACAGTTGAGTTGCATTGCAAAATAAATAAAAGAATAACAAACAGTGTGTCTTGCAGTCAAGATTTATTATCTAGGAGATGCACAACAAGAATAAATTCATACTCCTTTTACATTCAAAAACTCATGAATCATGATTCAGTCAACATATTCACATTTTTCATTTTCCACATATCTTAAAGGATTCTTTAGATGATATGACTTTGAGAACAAACCATACTTTGAAATCAGAATGATTTAGTTCTAAAAGATTAATTTCAAAACTTTATGTCTGTCTATATTAAGTTTTTTTTTTCTTTTTTCTGCCACTCAAGTTCTTTAAAAATATTTTCTTGTTTTATTTTTTTTATTTTTTAAAGTATATTTCTTATATTTAAAATGCAAGTTGATGATCTTTGTGAAATATTTAAAGTGACTATTGGTGATTTGTACATTTTTATCAAATCTAATGTATAACTTTCTAGTATGTGTTTGAGATTCACCTTTTCCAGTTTTCAAAAAAACAGGAGCTTTAAGCATTTAAACATGTTTTAATATTTAATAAAATTTGAATAAAGTTTACTTTTCAATAACAATATAATTTGTAATTTTTGAAGCCATCAAGGAAAACATATCATAGCTACTGAAAGTATCGCATTAAGTAAAGAATTGTTACTTTATTAATTACAACTGCAATAAATAGAAATATGTATCCATCGGAGATATCTCATGTTTGGGGATGAAAAACTTTCTGTGCTTAATGGATAAGCTAACAATTGATGGTTAAGACAATTATTCCCTACAATTGACGAAACTTTCCTCCTACGAAATGGTTGTACTGTGACCAGTGATGATGACATGAGTACCTATACCGTAGTTCCTCCTAAGCCGCCACGGGGGGAAGATCTTTGAATTATCTGAAATATCTGCTTAATTTACCACTAGAACTACTAGAATTGCGTAATGGACAACTGCAATTGGTTATTTTACTACTAGAACTACTAAAATTGCGTAATTTACAACTACAATTGGTTATTTTACTACTATAACTACTAGAATTGCGTAATTTACAACTACAATTGGTTATTTTACTACTAGAACTACTAGAATTGCGTAATTTACAACTACAATTGGTTATTTTACTACTAGAACTACTAGAATTGAGTAATTTACTAATCCAATTGATTATTTTACTACTAGAACTACTAGAATTGCTTAATTTACAAATACAATTGGTTATTTTACTACTAGAACTGCTAGAATTGCTTAATTTCAGAATATATTTGTAAAATTTCCTAATATAGTTATATATTCGAGTTATATATTCAAAAATTAGCTATATTAGAGTTCATCGGAATTGCTAGTTGCTGAAATTTTCACGCCTGTATTAATTTAACAAAATTATTTGACGAAACGCCAAATAATTTAACGAAAACTAAGAAATTCTAATTATTTATATTAAAATATAAATCAGTTCAATGGAGATACAAAAAAATTACTAATTCACTGGAAAACAGATAAATTACTTGCAATACTATCATAATTGTTAACAAAAAGAAAAGCATAAAGTGATAATTAGAGGTAAATATGTGCACATACAGGACAGAGATTTTACTGCTGTTGTTGTTATTAGTGGCACTTGCTATGGACAAGCTCCGCCGCAGCATCAGCGCGTCTCTTGTTTTCGAAGTAGCGCCAACTAGGGCCAAGAGTGCGACTTTTGCTACTCACTCATCACATTCGCTTGCGCGGCTCCTTTTTATGGGGGGGGGTGCACATTCACACTCCTTATTGATAGAATATAGAAGTACAAGCATGCCCGAAGCGGGACTTGAACCCGGGACGCCTAGCTTTCGGGGAAGACATGCAGCACCTATACTAGGAAGAAAGTCAGATATTTTATTCTTGGTTAAAATGGTTAAATGAATCATTTATAGAAAAAAAGAAACATATAAACGAGTGTGTGTTAATTCTAATTCACAATACATAGTTGTTAAATTATTATTCTATCATGATATATAATTAACTTTTTATAAATAACTCATTCAAGTTTCTTTCTTCATTGAAATTTTAATTAAAGTAAACAATTATTTTTATCTTCATTTGTTGAACCGATGATACTCCCTTTTTGTTTAAGTTAATAAAAAAATCTGTTAAGATTCATTCAGACGCCAACGCAAGACAAAGATGAATAGGGTTTGAAAAAAGGTGGATGAAAGCTATTGAAAAATTGTACTTTATAAAATGTATTTGGTATTAATACGCATAATCTGATTTATTTGGTATAGAGATATGTTCAAAACATGTTTTTGTCTTCCATTATTAATATATAAATATCTTCTTTCAAACTTATATGGGTATTAAAAAGGCCACAATTGCTTCATATTGAAACATTTTAAACGATAAAATAATACAAAATTGTCTTTTTTCTATATTTTACGCAAACAGAAATATTTTATATAAAGTGAATAATTTATGACAATGATGTTGAAATTTCTAATGCTTACATGTGATATTATATTGAAATCTTTATATTTTTCAGATGAAAAATATTAATTGAAAAATATTTTAATTAATTAACTTTTAAAAAAGTAGGAAGAAGTAATCAACAGATAAAAATGAGTTCATGAAGATAAAAAATAAATTTAGTTATCAAAATTTATATAATTAAATCTACTTTTTTTAGCATCATAATAAGAACCATCAACTCATTTTTCTTTTCAGAGGAATTATTTTATAATGAAGTTATTTTCTAAATTTTAATTACATTAATATAATAATGATCTTGCTCAAAATTGTATTTTCCTTGCATCGTTTTAGAAATAATTCAGAGTTATTATTCATCAGATTGGATAGAAAAAAATGAGAATTTTAATGTTATTTCACATTTTAATTTTTTCACTCACAAAATAGTGTAATGTTTGTTTCTAATAAATATCTAATTTAATTTTGATTGAATAAAGTCATACTTAATTTAATTTTTCAATTTGTTTTGTCTGATTTAACGTATTTTTAGGATGTTCTTTTATATGCATACATGCAATTTTTCACATATATTTTAACCATTTAATGCTAAAATATCTCAATATATATTTTTTGGCATGCTTATTGTAAGAAAGCACTACTTATTTAATTTATTATAGATATAGAATGTCTTATGCAGAAATTCTTATACATTTTAATTTATTAAAATAATATTAGGGTAATACGCAATTACAATAAAGTGAGTTTTTAGTGAGTATATACAGTGTATGGGTATGTTTTATTCTTAATCTTAATACTATAATCTAATTTTTACAACTCTTATACACTCAATCCTAACTTTTGTATGTATTATAAATGTGAAGGATATTTTACAATTACCGTTACTTTTATAAAAGAGATCGATTATTATTAAAAATATAGCTAAAGGAATCCTTTTCTGGATAATTTGGTTCCTTTTAAAAAATCCCCGACATACTAACTACGCCTTCATAATGATAAAAAATAGCCAAAACTTGACATTCTGATTTTGAAATATCAGTATTTTTTATTCATTGTGATCTTTTGTTGATTTTAATAAAAATGGCTCTATCTGTATAGTGTATAATTTTGGTTTTAAATAAAAATATTTCTTTTCTGTGTAAATATAAATCATATTCTTGTAAACTTATATACTCTAGATGTTGTTTTCTATAATCTTTCTGTTCAGTCTTTTCTCCAATGTTCAAATACTAGGGGTAAAAATACACTATTTTAGGGAAAGAAAAAAGAAAAAAAAGACAATCTTCCAATTTGGAACTCATATTGATCATATTAATATATATATATATATTTAAAAATAAACAAATGCTTTCATTTCAAATATAGTTATAATTCAAAAAATCATAAAATTATGAGAAAATACTAAAATTTTAGTTAAAAATTCTTAAACTTGGATAACAATTATTCAATGGATAGAAAAACACAATTTTATATCGAAAATTTTTGTTATAAAATTTACTTTTCGTTTCAAATTTACCACTACCAACTTACTTTCTCGTTGATTTTCCTTTAAATCAATAATACTGCGTAAACAAAAATTCTTTAAAAATATTTTATTCATATTCTTTGCATATCATGCTATTGAAGTATAATGTTTAAAATGCAACTTTAAATGATCCATTTAAATTTAAATGCGTCATTCAAAGCTCCCTTGTGTACGTAATTTTTAAATCGATTTTTGAAGATCTGCTGAACGGCAAAAACGTGGGTTTTGGACATAATCCAAATAACCAGTAAACACATTTTTTTTCCGTGTCAGTTTATTTTTTGTTTGTTTTTTTTATTTTGCTTCTTGTTGCAGTCGTGAAGAAATGACCTACAAAACATTTTTTGAGCCTAATGATATGAAATATACTCAATTTTTCAGAGAAATAATGAAAGTTTCTGAAAGAAGCAGTATGAACGCATGAATATAGCTTCAAAATAACTATTATTTTTTTATATGATATAAAAAAACTGTTTTCGCTACTACCATAAATTATTACAGATTCCATTTGTATTATCAGAGTTTATTTATATCATTACATTCATTAATATTTTATCTTACGAAAAATAAAATTAACTATTATGAAATTTTGTATTAATCTTTTATCAGTCGCCCCTATTTAAAAAAAAAGTGAAAGAAAACAATATTTTTTGTTGTAGATTCCTTGTTAAAAATAAAAATAATAAGATGTGTTTATTTTTTAAACAAAACAAAATTATTAGGATACCGTGTTATTTTTGAGTATGTTTTTTAAAACAAGTGCATTATCAAGAAATGCCATATTCGGTTTTTTTTTTGCATAAAATTTATATTTGTTTTAAAAGGTTTAATTACTAATAACAATTAACCTTAAAATTTTAATCTTAATTTCAAATTTTAAAACATTGATTTCAAACAACATAAGCTCTTTGTTACCTTAACGTTTTGATGAAATATTTTGAAAAATACATTTTATTGCTGCATATTTCACACACACACACACCATTTTATAATTTTTACAGAGGTTTCCGTTTCAATAAAAAGTGGAAGGCGTTTAGAAAAAAAAATGTTTTTGAAATCATTAAAAAAAACATTTTTTAATAACTATTTGAAAATATTTTAATAGTATATACTGGTCAAGAGGTATATTAATTTTTCATATTTTTTCAGTCAGTTGTCATTAAAACACTATATTCGCATAATCAAAAAATAAAAGTGAAAAAGGCAAACTATGAATATGAAATTGAAATAGAGAAAAATATATTTAACTAAAGAAACGTTTACAAAAAGGATAAGTTTAGTATGAGTAATGTCTGTGCCAAATCATTTACAAATCCACTTCAATCTTTTATACATTTAGTTTTTTCCATGTCTTTTTAGAGTCAGACTCGTCAGCACTTCGGACTTCCGGCTAAATAATTTTAATACCACCGCAAGCTATTCAGAAAAATGAATATTTTATAGGTATACAATACTTAAAAGGTTCTGCCAAAGAATAATCACCAAACTGTCGAAAATTCATTACAAACGACATTGACAGCTTTGAAAACAAAGGGTGAAAAATCTAACCCGAGTTACTGCCCTGAAGACACAATCAGGGTAAAGGCTATTACTCATAACTTTCAATCTCTTTAACTGATATTACTTAAGAGAAATCCTGAAGGTATATGAATTAAGATTAATTGCAATCAACGATGACATTTCCTCGTTAACCACTATTTTTAGAGCTGGATCTGTGGAGATTGGCATGAGTTAATGCGCGGTCAACACTCGGAAGTTAAAAGCTAATGATCCATTTGCCCGCCATAGCTAACTGGTGACAAAAGGCTTCTGATACATTTGGAAGAAGCGGCAAAAATGTGAAAAAGATTTACTTTATAATAAGTGCAAAATCGGGAAAGTTCGAAGCCTTGTACAAGTGTCAATAAATATCGAATGCAGCTTAGTTTTGAAAATTACTTAGAATTCTTTGTGATAAACTTTAATTTTTACATCTTCACTAAAGGAGCTGAATTTAGCTAAAATACAAGCAATTTGTATCTTCTATTCGTTTATCTTCATTATTTTTTATGGTAATGAAATAAATGACGTTTGTGATTAATTCATTTCAAAAAGTATTCTTATTATTATGATTATGAACTCTCTTGCATATAAAGATATAATAAAATATATTTGACTGCATTTAAACTTTTTATTATGTGAGGACATGGCGTCGTTTCGATATCTCAGAAATTTATGGGCAAAAATATTTTTACCTTCTTTTACCAGTATTTCGTTCCCATTATTATATATGCTTCTTTGGCAATAGATGCGTTTTTAAAAGGTTGACCTGCTTTTACGAATATTGCTTTATCATTACGTATGCTTCTTTGACAAATGATGTATTTTTAAAAGGTTGGCCTACTTTAACCAGTATTACTTTATTATTTCGTATGCTTCTTTGACAGCGGATGAGTTTTTAAAATTCTGTCATAGAACGATGGCATTCACAGCTGTTATTTCATCTCAAAATCGATCAAGTTCCGAACTTTGTTATCCAACTAGAGAAATTGAAAATGAAAGTGTAAAAAAATTATTATTATACAAAAATATACAATCTCTATCCCTTCCTCTCACCCCCTCTCTTATATATATATATATATAAGAGAGGGGGTGAG
>JAOUZG010044037.1:8898582-8918938 GCA_026289955.1 Argiope argentata | reverse complement strand
GAGATGTATAGAGAAGTCTCACGATTGTTTCAAACCCGTTTAAATTTTTTTAGGGCTTGAATGAATTGTGATGATTTAATTTTCGATTTTAAAGTTAAATTCTAATTATGAAAAACATTAAATCCATTATATTTTCTTATTCAGAGGCGAAAGGTTTGTTGACACTTTCATTGGCCTTTTGATAATTTTTGAGTAATGATAAATATATTGCTTAGTTGTTGAATTTTATTTTAATTCCTTCTGTCTTTTGTCTCTGCCTAAAACATAAAAAAAGCAACTTAATCCACTGTTGAAGTTCCACAACGTGCTAATCTGAAATAAAAAAATCTTCTAGACTAAAATAATTTCTAAAGTTTTCTATTAATAAATCTTTTTGTCACCTTGAGCATGATGTTTAACAAAAGAGCAATATTTCCAAAAATATCTTGGTTTCCACTCCTTTAGAGAATACTCTATTTTGAGAAACAATTAATTTTAGTTATCGAAGAAAATGGCGAAACCTTTGTTTATCGTTTTCAAAGAATACAACAAAACAATATCACGTTAGCGGTAACTTCAACAGAATGATGTAATATTTCACCCAATTCGCATCCGTATCAAGAAAGTCAATCCCATTTTTTTTTAATTTTTTAATATTTATAATAATTTTTACATGCTGAGTATTCCGTTGAGGATTGAAGTTCAATTTTTTCAAAACTCTTAAACAGATTTAAATAAATTAAACTTGAAATAAATCGGGGAAACTGTGTAACGTTTCTGACATGATCCATATTGTTGCCAAAATTATCTTTAGATTTTGAAATAAATATACACAAAATTATCCAATATGGGATTTTCTACTCATCTCATTTTCCTTAAAATCCTTCAAATTTTCAAATTTTATTTTTATGAGATGCCCTATCCCATTTTTAAGTAGTTCTTAGCATCTAAATACATCATAAGATTTTGGATTTTTCATTTTTTATTGAATTTGCAATTGTTTTCTGATTTATGATTCCGCAAGTCTTAAATTAAAGTGCATTTGTCAGTTGTAAAGGCGACTGAAAAATAACAAGAAAAAAATCGCAAATTTGACGATTTCAATCGCCAAAAAATTCAGCATGTGATTAGTCGGTTCAATCTTTTTTAATACTAAGTAGGAATATATTTGAGTAAATTTTTGCAATTTAGAAAAAAAAATTCTTGGGTATTTGGTCGACGTTAAAACCGAATAGTACCATTTATAAAATTTAGGATAGTATCCCTAGTACTCTCGTTGTTCAAGTATCATTAGTATATAGAGTTACTTTCAAATTCTTTTGAAAATATATTTGATAGTAGAGAAAAAAGTATTAAAATTAATAATTTTTTAAAAATATTTTCTCTTGCTGAAATTCAGCTAGGTAATTTAAAAAAAGTACACACTTAAATTTAAGTAAATGAGAATTAATTATTTGCTGTGAAAAATTAAATAGTTTAACAGAATTTTAATAGTGAGGATCTTTCAGTTTTTTGAAAAATAAATGTAAGATAAAAAAAAGAAAAATAAATGTACGTTCATAAATGATTTTAAAAAAATGAATCAAAATTCAATTATTCTGAATTCATGTAAAATAATTCAAGTCAGACGCTAAATTTAATTTATTGATTTATTCTTATTGTAGACCTATTAGAGAATTTTCTGAAATGAGGAGGGTTTTTTCTAATAAACAAAAAAATTATCAAAGAAATTGCAATTATTTCTCTACATTTTCTGAAAAAAAGCTCACCAATATTGTATCGACTTTGATTTTCTATAATATAATTCAGAGCACTTTTCTGATGAGCCAAATCAAAGTTCTCGTTCTCTAGACGTAGAATTTTCGCGAAAAACCTTATTGGAAAATAAACATTTCTTTTTTCATTTTGCCCTCGACGCATCTTTACAACGGCATCTAAAGTGAAGAAACTTGAGACCATCTCATCTTTTGGCGTTACTCCTCGTTTTTAGGAAGACTTCTCTACAAAATTAATGGGATGTCATCAGTATATTTATGTATTACATCATTTTTTTCTGACATTTGCTTCTGCTGCATTTTCTCTTTCACTTTTCGACTATGGCTAAGCAATATATCATTCCTTCTCTTATTTTTTCTCAAGTAATACATTCTAAAATTTCTAGAATGCTTTCTAGAAAGTAGCTGAAATATATGGTAATCAGGAAAGTAAGCTTTTCTACTTCTAGAATTACCTAGAATTACTTAGCATAAAATAAGAATACATTTTTAATTGTTTTTGAAAAAATACATACCTTTTTGTATTCAAAAGTTAATGAAATTTATTATATTTAACGTCTTTATAATAAATAGAAATTTATAATTAATAATATAATAAATTATATTAAATATAAATTTATTTAATTATATATTTTTTGCTTTTAATGTATAACATATTATCTATATTATAGAATCAGTTTTTCCTTAATGCAATTATATTTTTAAATACAATTTCTCTAATTCACTATCAAATGCTGTTGCCCAGTATAGACAGCATTTCACTTAATAAATTGATTAATATATAATTAATTTTTTTGAATACATTTAATTTCTTAATGAGGATGAACATGAACATGTGATCAAAATTTGAAAATCGAGAAAAAGTATGTTACAAAATGGATTAAAATATTGATTACAAAATTATATCTTAAAAAACATGAAACCAATCAAGAAAATCAAATATTTATGAAACAATATGCAATATATCGACTAATTTAGACCTATTATTTTATTTAAAACTTGTTATTGTCAGCTGTTAACAATGCTATAAGTTATGAAGATCTTATATTTGTTTTTTGTTGTTATTTACACATTATGAAGAGATTAGCTATACCTTTCATAAATAAGAATCTTCAAAATCAACTTTTTTTTTTTTGTTTTGAATTTCAAACATTTTGAAAATCAAATTTGTTGATTTTCTTTGGAAATTAAAGAAAATCGAAAATCGAAGTATTTGATTTCAAAATCAGCAAGGAAACTTTTAGGGCCTAAAAAAATAATGTCAGCTAGTGTAATCGGTATGAAATTTTGCAAATTGTGTTATTTTTTTTTAATTTGACTAATCATGTAAAATATAAAACAGGCTTATAATTCATATGATTGCATAATTATATTCAATAAGAATCATTAGGCAATGTTATTTTTTCCTAAAAGAATTTATTTACTAATCAGTAATATAATTTTACCAGTCTCAGTTAACTGTCCCAATATATTATCCTGAGATTATGACATAATAAAGAATAACTGTTTTCACTTCTAATCATAGTAATGAGCTCATTTGTTAGTGATAAGTTTGAAAAAATAATGTACTACTGTTTTTCGTTTCAGAACTAACATCAACACTTTTCTCAATTTTTCCAAAGTACTGCTTTTTTTCTGTTCTCCTATAAAAATATACTCTATTTCATATCATGAATGAATTATCAATCTAGAGCAATTTATAATCATTATATACCCAATTTTGAATTGAATCTTATGAAAATCGAAAAAATATTTTATATAAAATAATGTAACTATATTATACATTTTGAAACGTACCTTGAAATAATTAGACTAGTAGTTCAATTTAAAATTAGTAATACGTAACAGGTTAAACAGAAGATAGTCTTCTATTGAATATATTTCTTTCATCTTAATGTTACTAGCAGAATAAATTTTCCCCCTTCTCTCAGAAATCGTAAAACATAATTAATCATCAAAGCAAATTCTAATTCAGTTTAATTTGAGGTCTCCGAATTAGTCACATACCGTTCACACCCATAAATCCCTCAAATTTGCCAATAAACTATCTCGTTCTAGTATTTTCGAAAAAAGTATAGATGTACGTGTATATATTTGTTGTGAAATAAACCATGGGGATGTCTATCATTTTACACATCTTCCATTTCTTACGGAAAATAATCAAAATCATCACCAGATTCCTATCAAAAAATTACCTTTATTTCAAAATGCATATTAGTGTTTTCTACTCTCTTTCTTATTTAACATCAATCATTATTAATACCATTTTCGTTTACAAAAGTATGTTTGTCACCTTATGGATTCCTGAAAAATATTAGTTTCTATTCTTACCAAAAGTAATTGTTTACGAGGGAGATCTTACAGTATTTATACATATAAAAACCATTTTCTATTAAAGAACAAATTCTTTCAAACGCTAGAAAAAAAATCTAATTTTATTTACTTTAAAAACTAGTTTCTGCTCATTCAATGATGAAGTTTGTTAGAGAAATAGCGAACTTTATCCTATTTATCAGTAGATTGTTCAAAAAGAAAAGCTGAAGCTTTATTTTAATCATTTTGTCCTGTTTATCTCTATATAGTTTCTGTTTGCTCAACGTTGAAAATTGTTAAAGTAATTGCGAATTCTACCCTGAATATTTTCCGTAGAATATTCAAAAAGAAAAGCTGAATCTTAATCATTTTGCCCTGTATATCCGAGAAATATATAACTTTTCAATTTATCTTGTAAATAACAGATGTAGAAAAGAGATAACAACTTTTAGGAAAGTTTTGATTTGGGTTTTTTTTTTCATAAGGTTGTAACTAAAGTGAACATTGAAGTAAGTGGAAATGTAGGTTTTTTTTCATCCCCCGAAGTGTTATAAAAACATTTATTGTCCTCCTCGCTAAGATTTTATAAATTTAAACTTAACTCATCGTTCACAATTATTCTGCATTCCCAGCTGGACTACTTGACTATAATTGTTAACAAAAGATTATTAATGGATGGGGTAAAGGGCATATTCTATGGTCAGGGACTTGGAGCTCTGGAATAGAAGTCTGGCCTAGCCCCGATGCCTACGAAACTGAGCAGAGCACAGTGGAGTGATCTTCACGCCCTAGGTGACCCTACCAGAAGTATACCCTCACGACATACTTTACCAACTCCACCAAGGGACACCCTCTTGCCGGCTACAAGAGCTTAGACTTGTCGATTGACATAATGTGAGGGACAGCACTAGTGCTAAGATACGGAAGAACGTAAATCATCTTTTCCTTCCTCATCGTATCCACTTTCAGTGGATTTCGTCTCATGTCGACTTTGCTGGAGATGAAATCGCTGAGAGTTTGGCTAGAGCTGGTGCTGGCGATACCACTACGCCTACTGCCGCTTCTCTTACTTACATGGAGCCTTTTTTTAACGCAAAGCTAAGAAGAAGGATGGGCTTGCAGTAAACCCATGGTATCAGAGTAACCGATCTGGTGACTGTCTGGTTCGGAGCAGTAGTAAACGAAGTCAAACTGCTCTTACCCCATTTCCTCATTGGCCATCTATTATCAATGACTTTTGTCGAAGGTGCTAAACAGTTCGAACACTTCACTAAATGTTCTTCTGCATTGGCCTCTCCTGGCTACATTTTATCTTTTCAGGGGCTTACAAAGCAGGAATTGTTTCATGATCCCCTTTTGGTACTGGACTTTCTCAGGGTGAATGAGTTCATTCACCTGATCTAGCTCTGCTGGTCACGGGGATACACCAATAAGATACACCAACAACAACATAAGCAAAAAATCTTATTTCATCATGGTAATGTTTACTAATTACAGTTGTTATATTTTATAAATAAAGTAATACATACAGATAAATATAAAAATTGGTATATTTAAAAATGATAATTAATTATTAATTAAAATCAAGCCTGATTTATAAAATAATATTATAACAAGTACATAAAAAGGTTCCTTCATTGACAAGAATTTATCTAGTATTTTAATAATAAATAGTAAAATGTTAGTCTATTTTAAAAGACATTTAATGGATATGTTGAAGAAAATCAAACCCTCGATTTTAAAGAAAAAAAAATTCAATAGCAAACGCTTTATCCACGCAAATAAAAAAAATGATAGAGCATTCAAACTCCAATACCATATGATTCTTTAGATTTTGAGAGACCTGTCTTTTTTTTTAGAATCAAGACATCTCTATACATGCAGAGGCGATGTTATCAATATATTTAGATACTGTATTTTTTTATCGAAACCATTCACTTTATTCTGATGTCTTCAAACCTGTTTTTGCAAAATATCTTTTTATTTTCCTCATCTTTATTTTAGTTAGATTGCGAAGACTTTCTGAGAAATAGTCAAAAATATAAAAAGCAAAAATATTATATTTTCTATTTATAAAACTTTATTTACTATCAAAATAGAACAGAAGCCGTATAAATGTGAATTCAATCGTGCATCAATTTATATACTCTTTTATAGGGATTCATTTTCGCAGATATATGGAATTTTCGTGTGGTTTCTTATTTCTTTTTTAAGCTTTTTTATATAGGAGGCGACAATATTTTTAAGATTTAAAAATAGTAAACTATTTTTTTTACAAAATGATATAATATTGAGCAGACTTAAAAGTAGATTTAAGTCACGGTTTTCTCACTCTATACAATTCAATAAATAATAAATTGACATTGAAACTGTTTTTTTTATGTAAACCGTTTACTGTTTTTACATTACTTGATTACGATTTTGATCTCATATATTACATAGTAATATTAAGTAACAATATAAAGCAATATTAAATTACATTTTTAGTGCAATATTAATTTATTTAATCTTGTTAATTCTTTAGTATTTTAATATCTGTCTTTGTAATTTAAAGTGTGAGTATGATAATTTTTGAGAACACAGAGTGTTTGGTGAAAACAATTGATAGGAATAGTAAGTTTAATCATCTTTTTTGATTGAATAAACGTTCAAAAACTTATATATTCTTTAATGGCATTTAGGTAATTACCCAAATTCAGTGTTTATAGAAATCAACTTTTATGTAAACCGTAAGCAAGCCAAATAAATTATCAGAAAACTTTTCGATGAACTAATTACTCCTGAAATATATCCAAAATCTATTATACTCATCGATTAAAGATTAAGAAGAAATTAAGTTCATTGTAGGAGAATCACAGCAAAAATAATACGAATTTATTTAGCTTTTAATGGGGATAGCAAGGATCGTTATGAAAATTTATTATTAAATTTAAAAATACCGCTTTTTAAAGATTTTAGGGTAATGATAAGGAATTAAGAAGTGTTATAGTTACATAATCACATTAAATGTTGTAAAAATAATTTAATGTGATTTTCCGCAATGATAGAGTGTAAAATTAGTTATTGTTTCTTTAGATTGATGAATAAGTATAGGGATTTCATGTGCATAGATTTAAATAAAATCAACTAATCAATATAGTCACAGGAAAATAATGGATGTAAAATAGAAACATTTAAACGAATTGGTCTCAAGTTACACAAAAAAAAGTGATGTAAAAAAATCTCAAATCGAGCTACTTTTCTACTTTTTCTATCATAAATCGGACAGAGCAGATTTTTCAAATTTTATGACATTTTTATGAATTAGTTTAGTTTTTATAAATAAAACTAAGAAAGATAAAATGTTTAAAAGAATAATAAGGTTTTTTTGCTAAGAATTTTTTGGCATTTTGAATTTAAATCAGATAAACTGAATTCTGGTTTTAATTATCAAAATTGCTTTATTACACTATTTCATCTTTCCTAATAGCATTTTAAAATAAAAAAAACAATGCAGGTCTGGCCATAAAAAATATATAAATGGGGCGTTATTTAATTTTCTAAAATTAATTCAATATTATTATCCTATTCTTTTGGTATAGCATTATAATATTATTATTATTAAACATTAATTATGTAGTCTTGTTTCTTTGCAAGTTTTACAATAGAGATGCTTTTTTATGTGAAGTTTAAAACAACCCATTTGAAAATTTTCTTTTATTGTTACAGTCATTTTTGTAAATAGACAAAATTAATATTTCACCAAGACAATATTTCATAACAAATTTGGCTTGTTTTCCTCTCATAAATAAATAGAAAATACTTTTTCTGCATTACACACTCACTGGTCAATGAACTAGAAACCCAAGATCAATATTTTATTGGACCACCTTTCGCACGGAGAACTGCTCAAATTCATTTGTGCATCGAGTGTATAAGCTTCTGGAGTGCATTTGAATCCATAACATCCCAGGCATTGGCTATGAACTTATATCTTGTAAATTAAATGGTAGAGGACAGTGCAGACGGATATGTTTTTCATCTCTATTCCACACATTTTTATGGGGTTAAGATACGATCTATTTGGGGACCAGGAAAGTTGTTGGCAGTAAGACTAATGATCTACAAACCAATTTCGAAAACTTCTGGCACGATGTATAGTTGCATTATCGTCATGAAGTAATCGTCACCTTTAGGAAAAAATGCAATATTGCAGGGTGCTCTTGATTTGTCCTTATATCTACGTCTGGCATGGCTGTTTGTTCACTCTCGAGGAACACCAGGGCACCATTTCCATACCAGCAGAATATGCTCCATACCATGCTACTCCCTCCAGACCTGTGCATAGTGCTAGTAATGCAAGATGGATTCTTGGTTTCGAGGGGTTCTCGCCAAATTTGACTTTTTCAATCAGTGCAAAATAAGGTGTAGCGTGATTCATCCGACCACATTACCTATTTTCAATCCTCAGATGCCCAGTGTCTTCTTTCCTGAAACCACTGCAAACGAAATTTTGCGTGTCGGGCAGAAATGAGTGGTCTTCTCTCGGGCACTCGACTATGCATTCCTATCCTTTGCATGTATCTGCTTATGATTCTAGCCGAAATCTGTTGAGAAGACCCTTTGTTGATTATTTGTGTCAGTTGAATTATAGGTAAGTCCCTGTTCTGCCGCAAAATTCGTCAGTAACGACGAATATCACGCTCTTGGAAAACTGTGCTCGAACCGCAGTGACATCTTCTAGAGAAGGACTGTGGGTTCTGATTCCAACTTTTGAAAACCTTTCATATGACTACTTTTTAGAATCCAGTGAGATCTTTGAAATCGAGGTGCCTGCTAAACGGACCCCAACAATAAAGCCTTTTTCAAATGATTAGAGATCTGTCGTTTTTCCCATTTTACTTCATTCATCGCCAAAAGAATTCTTACACCTTACTTATACTAGCATTCTAACCACGTGTAACCCACGCCATAACAAAAAAATGTGCACACTTCGTCCCTAGCATGCATTCAAATGCAAATCTCAAAGGTTTCTAATTCATTGGCCAGTGAGTGTATTTATATTACTCAATATTTATTTATGAAATAATAAATTAATAAGAAAAATCAGTGCACATTTGTAAAAAGGAATGAGAAATCAATTTTCTGATAGTTGAACTCTTTATTCAAGATTTGATTAAATAGTTTAATTGTAGTGTAAATATTTAAAGTTACGTTTATCAGATTTTTTTTTCGATTATTTTATTTTTATTTCAGTTTTGTGTGAGAATACAATAAAACCTATTCATAAAACTTTCAAAATTGTTGAATTTTCAGTGGGACATTGAATAACATATCTTGTTAAAAACCTTTTTTTTTTTACATTGAGCATTTACTTACTGAGATTATTGCTATGAATAACGTTTGAAATTTTAATTTTAAATAGGGAATAACAAATAATTTTTTTTTAAAAATAATTATTATAGGTGGAATCATGTTAATAAAAAGAAATGTTTTTTTAATAATAAATGCAAGTGAAGAATTGAAAGAAAATATTCATATTAACTATATAAATTTCCAAAATTAGTTCAAATGAAGCAAAATTATATATCCATTGGATTAACAATCCAATAATGTTTATATAAAGGGAATTTAAGTCACTAAAGGATTAAAAGATTCCAACATAAAATTACTCGTGAAGATTACAATAAAAAAAACAGATTTTTATTTCAAGTGGCAAAAAAAAGACTGTCGCGGTGCTAACTTTCAAAATATTATGATTAATATTATGTTATAGATCATTCCATCCTCAGAATAATCTTTTTTTCCTTTTTTCGAAAAGAGGTCGTGTTATTATAAAAAATAATTAGTAGTAAGTCAGAACTGTAACTAAAAATAAGAATTGTTTCAAACCTAAGTAGAGCGAAATTTTTAACATGGCGTATGATCTTACCAAAAAGATAAGCCACTTCTATTTAATCAGATCTCTTTCGCGTCATCTTAAATAGAGAGTATTTTGTTAAAGTGAAAGCTTTAACTAAACATCTGAAGTATGTCGCAGAAGGACTGGTCTGATTCAATTACAGTGTCATCCGCACACACACAACTTAGAAACTTTGGCAAGATGGCAAATATATCAGCTCTTTCATTTTCTCGCTTTCTGGTACATGATTAATTAGATCTTTCGTTCTAGTTTATTTTTACCAGGTGGCTAGGAAGGTTTTTTCACCGAAAGAAATAAAGAAGTTGAAAAAAATAATTCAGAAAGGAGCACTTTATCATTACTAAAAAGGAAATTAAAACCATTTTAGAATATAATCAATTAAAAGTTTTAGCTGTAAATTCTTCACCTATTGACGAAAGAAATAAAGTTAAAAAAATAGAAAGCAGCACGATTTGAGAAAGAATTTGAAACCATATAAAAATATTTATAATTAAAAGGTATTGTTGTAACTTCTTTTCATAATTCCATATTGCCGAGTGAAATAAATAAGTTTAAAAAAATAGAAAGAAGCATAGTAATAATAAGAAAAAAATTGAATCTATTTGAAATATAATAAACTAAAAGTTTTAGCTGTAAATTCTTCTACTTGCATATTTACGAAAGAAATAAAGTTAAAAAAATAGAAAGAAGAACGATTTGAGAAAGAATTTGAAACCATATAAAAATATATGTAATTAAAAGGTATTATTGTAACTTCCTTCCATTAATTCCATATTGCCGAGTGAAATAAATAAGTTTAAAAAAATAGAAAGAAGCATAGTATTAATAAGAAAAAAATCGAATCCTTTTTAAAACATAATCAACTAAAAGTTTTAGCTGTAAATTCTTCTACTTACATATTGACGAAAGAAATAAAGTTAAAAAAATAGAAAGAAGAAAGATTTGAAAAAAAAATTGAAACTGTATAAAAATATATATAATTAAAAAGTATTGTTTTAATTTCTTTTCATAATTACATATAAGAATATTTAAAAGAATTCATTTTAAAATGAAATGAGAAGGAAAAACTATATTATTGAAATTTATTATTATTTTTAAATAATATATCTAAGTTAACAAAGAATAGCTCTAAACTTAGAAGATACCTTCTTGATAATTGAATTCAATAATTTCAAATATTTCAGATATATTATGCAGGTCCTCATGGGAATTAGACATCTTTATTTAGAATGTACATATTCTAAGAAAGTCCAAGAAGAATAAAAAATGAAAATGCTGTCCTTCTTAAAACAGAAAGCAGTTAGAAATATTCTAATTCTCAAAATTTTTTAATTAGAATATTTTAAACGATATTCGCCAGTGCGAATAAATATGAAAGTAATTAAAAAAAGTAATTCCTTTATTTGCACCCTTTTTCATTCATATTTGATGAGAATTACTCATCTTCGTAGAAGCAAACATTCTTGAGAATTTAGTTTCATATCTGATAGTATTAAGACAAATATTTGTCTTTGGTAAATTAAACTTGAACAAAAAAATCTAAAAGAAATCTTTACTTCAAAGATCATCAAAAATTGATTTCTCAAAACGTCATCTAATAGAAAATATCTTAATACTTTAAACTGTACAAAGTTTAATTTTTAAGGTCTAAGAATATTTTTTATGCTGTGTAATGATATTCACGTATCTACTAAATATATAGATTCTTGATTCATCAAAAAGTAATAGTTTTTAATCATTTGATCAATATTTTCTTTCAGAATGAAAACACAATTCTGAAATATAAACTATTATTCATTAATATATATATTTTTTAATTTTTAAACTTCAAACACATTTTAATTCTTAAATTATTTAATCGCCTAATAGGTTTGAACAAATTATCCTTAGTTTTTTGAAAAATCAGATTTTAAATTGACTAATTATAATATTTTTAAAAATATATTTTATCACATTTCTAAACTCTTAAGAATGCTTCCTATAAATTATAAAATTAAATATAAAAATAAATTATAAAATAAGTTCTATAAATTACAGAACTACTGAAATATTCAAAAAAACATGATAATAGGTGTTAAAAACATTTAAAAATAAGGTTACTTAAAAATCACTATTTCGAAATGGTTATGCAATTTTTGATTCAACGTTCATTAAAACATATCTTGAATAATTTAATTGCATAGTAATTTTGATCAAAATATCTTTAATGTCTGAAAAATTAGTTTTTAAAATGAATAAACATAACGTTTTGAAATGTCTTTATCAAATCTTTAAACTTTTAAAATGATTTCTATAAATTATGGAATCAAAAATTAAAATATATTTTTGGAATGAATTCTACAAATCACAGAATTACTGAAATATGCATACAAACACGATAGAAGCTATTTTAAAATTAGCTTTTTAAGAAATAACTATTTAGAAATGATTATGCAAATCGTGAGCCAATGCTTTTGATTAGAATATTCTTAAAATCTCAAAAATTAATTTTCTAATTGGATAAGCGTCGTATTTAAAAGAATCTTAAGACTGCTTTCTATAAATTATCGAAGTTAAAATTTAAAAAATACGGAATTGCTAAAATATACATCCATACATAAATTATCTCCGTTAGAATTATAGATAAATTATGATTAAACCTGATTTTTCTGTTTAAAAGGTTAAATTCTTAACCCTTAGTAGCCTGATTTACGAAAGTGATTTATTTTTAATATTACTGTGTTTGCTTGAGGGTCTAGATGAAGGGGAAAAATAGCTACAAAAATCACAATATTTATTTTACATATTTATTTAGAAAAAAAAACAGGTATCAATTTTGATACTTCAGGCATTAACGCCATAAAGAAATCAGATATACCTATGCATGAAATAATGCGAAACATTGATTTTTTTTTTATTATCGCAAGTGTTTATATTCTTCAGAAAAAGAAAATATATCAAAATTTGTATTCAACAAAACTTTTAGTAAAATGTGTTTACTTGTTCACTTTGCCGCGCGAGTAATATGTCATAGATAAAATAAAACAATAATGAAATTTTATTTTTTTAAAATTTCGTTGGAAAGAATATTATACAACAGTAAAATACGTACAGCCAACCTATAAAAAACTAATAGTAATGTGAACATTCGGTTTAAAAGATTGGTATCAAAATTGAAACTCTAGGTTATTAAGAGTTAAAGCTTTTGATGCTTTACTTTTAAGTATTTTCTATTATTTTTCTCTTTGGAGACAACGACAAAATTAATGTGATGATTTATGAATATAGATACAAGATAGAAAGAAAAGAAATTGTTCACGATAAATATTTCCCTGTCAAAATAAGTAAACATAATATGAAAACATCTCTCTTTTGCATGTGGTAAGTGCGCTTCAAGTGTCAGTAGTGATTCATTCGATCTCAATTTAGTCAAGGAACGTCAATATATATGAGACTAAGTGAACGGGCGAGTACCGCTTGGCGTCAATAGGGTTTATCTCGAACTTTTTTTTTATGTACTTATCGCAGTGTTTTGCTGACAGCGCCATTTTGGGGAAACAATCGAGCAGACACTGCCACACTCAGGGAATGAATGAGCTTTTAGTAGAAGGATGGGAAATATCTTTTGAATTGAATAATCTAAAGCTTCTTGAAAGTCATCAACGCTTTTCAAGGATTCTATGTAACGATTTTATGGACCACAGGGGAAATGCTAAATTGGTTCACCAGCAGAAGCCGCTATTGCATAGTTTAGAGAATAAATTTCTTTCTGTTGTTCCCGAAGTTTGGTTTCTAAAGGTTTATTTGTGACGTCCTGACCTCCCAGTGGAAAATGGTGGATATATTGTCAATTTAGTACGATTTCTTTCATGAAGTTAGGAAATGGGGTCTAGCATTGCACAGTATATGATAGATTATTATTATTATTATTATTATTATTGTTGTTGTTGTTGTTGTTGTTGTTGCTGCTGCTGTTGTTGTTGTTATATTTCAAAATTACTTGATTTATGTCCTTTGAAAAAATTCAGTTCTGGAAGATATCGACTCTTTTCTTCACTAATAGTTTTTAAAAACATGTTTAGTTTCAGCAAAAATGTTTTGCCATCAATTTTTTTAACCACTTCTTTTCGCATTTTGGGGAGAGAAGGAAGAAAATTGAGTTGAATGCATAGTTTGCTGAATAGAACAGTGTAAAGCTTCTAAATTTCCGTATACGACTATCAAAATAATAACTTTTCTGATAATAAATGAGTTAAAAATTTTATAAATTTTTAAAAATTTCTTTAAAATTTTCTTTAAAAATTTTTAATTTTAAAAGATTTTGCTGAAATAGACCATTAAGAACAAGCTATATTTAATATAAAATTGAAAAATTTAGCGATTATTAATTACCGTAAATGACAAGTAAATAAATGATAGTATATTTATCCTCATAAATTTATTAAAACAACTATTCATATAAAGTTCTGAAAATGCGCAAAAATTTGAAACTAAATTAATCATTTTTTAAAAATTTGAATCTTACTGCGCACGCTGCTTAACTCTGCTTAAAGCCATAATCATTCAATAATTATAAGTATTCATAATAATCATATTCTTATGAATTTTGAATAAATTAGATATTTGAAATATTTATGAGTTTTTTGCTTAAATATTGTAAATATTTGTTAAATTGTCTAAAATTAATTGTAATTTAATCGCACGTCAGCGTGAAAAAACCATTATAAGGGTATTTACAGCAGAAAATCGACATATTTGACTAATTTGTCAATGTAGATGTGCTGGTGACATAATGAGGTCACTAACAGTTTTTACTACACGCTAAAATATAAAGCTGTGAAATAAGGATTTGTTACAAGAGAATATTGGAGAAAGTTCCACACTCGTCCGATACGAGCACGCCATTTCTGCATTTACCCCGCCCACTTTAGTAGGACGCTTAGCTTGAGAGAGCATCTTTTCTTTTTGAAGACCTTTCTATAGCTTTGCTGCTAACCGAAATCAAGTTAATTCTCTGTGAATTCGTAGCTTGTGCTTACTTATATTTAATACGCGTTTTCCTTGACAATAAAGTCTGCATATTCGCATCATTCTTGTAAGTATTTTGTAAAAATATATAAAGTTATTTTCGAAACTTAAAAGAGCTGCAAAATTGAAACAAAAACCAAATTTAGTAAAATAGATTCCTTTATCGACTCAAGGAACTTCATTCAGCGGAGAAATGACTTTTCTTTGACATCTATATTATTTCCATTTACCAATTTCCTATAATCATTGACTGACTAAAAGAATTATAGTTGACATGTTGCAATTAAAACTGGATATAGATTTTAATAGTTACTGGCTTAAAAGTACATACTAAATTTCATCCATCTTGTTCTTTACTGGTTTTGATTTCATCGCGTTTACGGACAAAAATAAATAAATATTTTTTTTTCTCGATATAATATAAATCTGCTGTATGGATTTTCATAAAAAAAATTTCAATCCTTTTTATTTTTTATTAAAAAAATTCTTTCTCATTTCCGAGAAATTTGAATGTTAAAGGAATACTATAATTAATTTAAAACTAAAAAATCCTTAAATAAAAAAAATTATAACATTTCTTAATACAAAACATATGAAATTATATTATTAGTCATTATGAGCTCGAACTTGAATGAAAGTGTGATTTTAAATAGTGTCCTTTTATTTCAATTAGAAATAACTTATCAAAATAATTATTACTATTCATTTTTATACTGGTTTTAAGCAAAAAAGCATAATTTAGAACTAAAATTTTTAAGAGGAAGCTAAATTTTACCTTAACAAATTTTTAAATAAAATTTATGATTTTATTAAAATGAGATATTTTTTTTCAAACTACGCTACACAAATTTTTTTTTTAAAATATCTGATATTTAAAATATAAATAGAGAAACACTTCGAATAAATTCATGCCATTTTCTAAGTGAACTTATTGATTAAATATGTAACATTTTATGCAATAAAAAAAGAATAAGAATAAGGATTTAAAATTTTTTAAGTGCGTCCATTTTATAGATAAAAGTAAATTATTTATTAACAATAAAAATATCGCACTTCTCTTTTCGCTGTTTTTTCAAATTTATATGAAGTGTGTTTTACAACATATAACAATTGCTTTAAGTCCCATTAAGTTTTTCATTATATTTAAAGCTGCTTATATTTTATTTGATATGGTATTCAAAAGATTTAAAATATATTGCATGATTTTCTTTTACATTTCTTTTTCATGCATAATTCCTATATCACGATTTCTTCATACGCCTTTGACGTAATTTATCTTAATTTTTTTCTCACTTCTTTTATAATTTTTAATCGTTGTTTTTGTTACTCCATTTTTTTAGAATTTAGGTAGCTTACCTGTTTTTGTTGTTATAAGTACTTAAACGAAAATGATAATAATTTTGAAACATTTTATCACAATTAACTTAATGGAACGAAAATTTATATTCACATTAAAAACGATTCTAATTCTAAATCAAACAATTATTACATATAATTTTTTTTAATTTGAATCACTCGCATTTCTTTATTTCATCGAAATAAAAATTATTTTAATTATCTTTTTAAGAAAATTATCGTGGTATATTTTTTTTAATATACTGTTAACGTATAGCATACATTTGGCAGTATTTTATGCCAAATTAAAATTAATTACATGTTTATCGTTTGGAATATTTACAATACATATTAAGGATAAAAAATACAAAAAAATTTTTTTGCATTATACATTAAAAGATATTGATAATATTCTAGTAATAATTCATTTTCTAAATACTCAAAATGTTTTTTGATCAGTAAATAAAATAACACAGAGAAAAAGAAAGTTTAATCTTATCTACAAATTGTTTTTACTTGGCTTTATACAAAAATTCATTGATCGATAGTAGCTTTATCTGTGTATCGATGATTGTATTGAGTGCTGAAATTCTATCGATTTTTCTTGATATAACAAGAAAGTATTAGTCAAATGGCCTTTGAATCTCTTGAGAAAGGTGAAATGAAACTAATATTTTTATCTCCTTACTATCAAAGGCAGTTAAAGAATTTATGGTTGTTGTGGCCAATAAAACACCTCCGCCAACAACTGAAAAACAAATCGTTCGTAAAAACGAGAAGGAAACCTGTGCTTGTTTTCATCATTATCTCATATAAAGCGTTAAATCGAAGAAATGGCATTGAATAACAAATTTTTAAAAGTCAGCTTTTACGCTATTCATATTCTAACACTTACTGCTAATCTCCCAGATTTTTTTCAATAATTTCAAAAAAATAATAAAACAACAACACTGAATATTTATTATCTGGCCACAATTTTGGTTGCTTTCTTCTCTACAAAAACATTTTCAACAATTTTCAAAAAAATTCAAATCAAACATTTTCAAAAATGCACGAGTCTAATAATTTCACTTTACTAGCATTAAAAAAACTACCATTTTTCAATCACTCGAACTCGGGCCTCACTTTAACTCTGAGTTTCGCGAACTCTTATTTTTAAATTTGATTATCCTTGTACTAAACTAA
Organism: Argiope argentata; assembly: GCA_026289955.1. Taxonomy (NCBI): domain Eukaryota; kingdom Metazoa; phylum Arthropoda; class Arachnida; order Araneae; family Araneidae; genus Argiope; species Argiope argentata. Next base: position 8,901,442 of record JAOUZG010044037.1, on the reverse strand, counting down.
AAAGTCCTTTCTTTGCAAAATTCTATTTTAAAGATACAGAGGCTCTATTTCCTTTCATATGCCCTCTTCCGTCTTTGCTTTAATAAATATACTAGATGTTGGTTAGACTCAAAAGACATTTTAAAAAGCATTTTAAAAGTGGAAATATTTCTTAGTCTCGAAGAAGAAAACCGCTTCTTCAAGAAAAGCTACGTCTCTCTTCATGTTTCAAGAAAACTATTTCCTGAATAATACTTCAATTATGTTCAGTTTAATAAATCTATCGAATGTTTATTAAATTATTATGAATATATTTAAAATTTACTAATATTTATGTCTCTTAAAAAGCATTGCATTTTTTCGCTTTCAATTCTTCAGTAAATAAACATAGTAAATTATATGTAGACCCACGCGTATTTGAGTGCCGAATTGTTCTATCGTATAGAGGAAGTATTTTTGTAGCGAATCTGGCAACAATAATCGTAATGAGATGAATACAACTCAAGTCATCAACCATCTATCCTGTCATCTACCAACAACAAATTGTTTTGCAGATCTTATCTTGAATATTTGTTGGTAGATTTGAAGATAGGGAAAAGAAATCACACTTAAGCAGTTAATTTCTTTCTGTTCGTGGAAAAAACACAAGTTTTGTCTTGTATAAGTTGTTAGCTAGTTGTACTCATCAAAATAAAAATATATTTCCTCACTTGCTATCCAATAAAATAAAAATGAATTGAATTCGCAGAATATGAAAGAAAAGGAATTTTTTATGTCTACAATATATTGTGGCGAAATCTTCCTAAGCCAGAAAACATCCTCCGAAAACAGTAATTACTTTTATTCAGTGGCTATATTACTCGAATTCAAACACTAACATTGCGATCTCGGTCCTATCGGTCCGTACTACCTACCCTTCAACCATAATGGTGATCTGAAACCTTGAATAAATAACCTTCGTAAAGCTGTTGTGGCGTCATCTACCGGCAGCAAAAGTCGTCGGGAGCATTAGAAACAACAGCCGGCATTACCAACAACAACTCACACGCTCTCGCCATACGCTTGGCTCAAATGTATCATTCGTCTCACCACTGATTCATTGGTAGGAGAGTATGTGATGGACGCTTTATAAGCTAGATAACATCCTCCATCATTATTAATTACTTTTATCTGGTGGGTATGATACTCAGCTACAAAACTTTAACATTGCGAGTTCGGTCCTAGCGCAATCTAACCATTCGCCCACAGCATTAAAATATCTAAAATGAACAAAAAATATTTACAGTATTATTTTGAAATTATAAAAAAAATCTATATATACTTCTGTTAAATTACCCAGTAATCACTAAGAAAACATTTTTTTTTTTTTTTTTTTTTTTTGTAAATAAGAAAAATTTTTCTATTACTTTCTAGTAGAATTCCGAAATGATGCAGAAAACCAAATTCAAAAACTGCCCAAAGATTTAAAAATAATAATAAATATTTGGAAATGCTCAAACACTCATTGTGTTTCAAAAGAGAAAACAATGGTGATTCTGACTTTGTAACATTGTTCTGATAAGAATAAAAATCGTGACAAGGGGACGAATATCCGCTAAATAAGGAAGAGAAAGCACCACCGCTGGAATTGAAGTGAAAATGATAAATACCGAATGAAAGAAAGCAGAAAATTAAACTCAACTTTTAACCATGGAAACTATCATAGCACGAAAATTGTTAATATGCAGTAGAAATTGTTTGGCATAACAGGAAGCTCTCAAATACAAAAAAAACCAACAAACGTGACATGACTCTGTGCATGTTAATCAGTTCATATTGTTAAATAAATTCTGCTCAAATGTTATGCTTTGAATGGAGAAACATAGCCCTGTAACCTGATAACTTTGAAGCATTCTTTTAATGATTGGAAGTTTTCCATGACAATGCCCTTTTTGAAAGTGCTTTATACGTACGATAAATTTCTTTATTAGAAAGAATTCAAATTATGAAATTAGTTTTCTAATTTTAGATAACAGATTTTAGATACAACGCAACAAGTTTCTAATAATGTACTTTCGCTAAATATTTTATTTATTTTCATTCATTGGCGGAATTATGTATTTTTCAGCCATAGAGAAATATATTACGTAATCACTCTTTTCATAAACTTCCCGATTTAATTAAAAATGACAATAAATTTTAACTTAAACCGCGCTTAATGATTTTAAATTGTTCTTTTAGTATGGTAAATTCAATTTATAATGTAAAAATGAGTTGAATGAATTTATTATGTAATAATGATTTTGTAAAAATGGATATATTTCTCTTTATTTATTTAATATGACTAAAATGATTTACTTTTATGTCTTTATGAGTTATTCCTTACAAATACTGTAATAACTAAAAAAACAAAAAATAAATAAATAAATAACAACCGGAACATTTGTACTTACAGAGATGCAAATAGTATTCTAGTTTATTTCCTAATAACTAATAGAATTTGTCTTTTTATACTTATTTTTTTTATTTAAAAGCTAGCATATTAACATTTTAACTGACTTGAATGATTTCCCCCAATTGGACTAGAGTTCTTGGCAACTATTTAATGAAAAAAAATGTGAGTTTAGATGTAAATATAAGGAAACGATGTATATCTATTTTTTTCATTTAAATTCTACATAAAAAAATTAAGGCCATATATCTTGTTACAAACTTTGAGGTAATTGTACGTACCAATTACATTAATTTCATTTTACCCATATATAACAGTATATAGAATATAATATATTGATCATGAACACATAACCAATTTTCGTTTCAATACAATTTACTTTCCTAAAAAATCCATTTTTTTTTATTTCGCTCTTTTTTAATTCCTACTATTAGTTCATACTCTTTATGT
>JAOUZG010044037.1:8838819-8861109 GCA_026289955.1 Argiope argentata | reverse complement strand
TCTTCTGACGCGCCGCCAATGTTTTCATCTTTGGCGTGCGTTCCGCTAGCTTGTAACAATATTATGTAAAAAATCAAGAAAACACGAATAAAACTTCTCTCTAGCGTCTTCAGTTAGTATAAGTTTTTCTTAGTTAATTCGGCTTATCCCTAGTTCTGTTAGTTAAAACACGATTTATCAAGCCAATTCAAGTTTTGACCAATTTCCAGTCGGATAACCAATGATTAGGCGCGTTATTTGGCAAGATGGGAGAAATATACCTTAAAGGTACTTCAAGTAAGGTCACCCAAGATGTGCAAAACATTTCACACTGCCAGGTGAATCAAGCAGGCATTTGGTACTAAATCAACTTTCTCTCTGATTCCTCATGTCTCCGGACCAATTTAAGCTGCTCCTTTTCCATTGGCATGCAATGATTTTTTTTTTGGCGATTTTTTTAAGCTCATGTTGGTGATCTAACAAAATTTAATCATCTGTAATAAAATGACAATAACTTTAAACAATCTGAATATGATTGGCAAGTAATAGTTAGTGTTGCACAATAATAGCTGATTAATAGATCTATCTAACTGACGATATATCCCTTTATAAAATATTCCCTATATATTCCTTTCTGAGAATACACTGAATGATTTATCTCATGATAAAATTATTTGAAAAGATTCATGTGTTAATACTATTTTTAGCATCTGTTCCCTGATGAATGTTATTCACTTGTCATTGTTACTAGCGGCAATTTTTCGAATTAAATTAACTAAATTGGTGTGGTTCGAATTATCACAGGAAAGAAAATGCGTTCCCCTAAACTTGCTTCCAAAAACGGATAGCTAAATTAACAAAAGGAAAACCCAAAAACTGGCGTAATAAATAATTTTTACTGTATAGGTACAAAAAATACCAAATAGCATTTGCTTGAAGGATTAAAAAAATGTAGCGAAACATTGTAATTGTTATTTCCGATTGTTTTTACAGTTATATGTACCCTTTTGACATTTTTTTCTTTATTTCAAAACTTTAATAATAAGATATATTACCATAGCAACACTTTGTCATTGAAAATTTTCTCAATACTTTTGTCAAGATATAATCACCGGTACCACATTTGGCAAAAAAAGAAAAAGAAGAAGAAGAAATGCTGAAATAAAGTATTATTTCTCTGAGGTGATTGGAAAAGCTGTTTTTTCGTTTAAGACATAATAATTCTACTGTTAATGTATCAAAGAAGTTTCAGAACGTCATCAACATGAATATTTTAAGATGTTACGTGTTTTTCAACCATTCCTAAAGAAAAAGAAAAAATGCCCTTGAAAACAAAACTTCTAGAAAAACTGGGCAATATCCTACATTAATATATAGCACTCAATCAATATTATCTATCACCTGATGCACTTTAATTTTTTATTCATATTTTTGCTGTCTTTATTTTTTTAGAGTATTTTAGTTTATTATTTTTTAAAAAAGTTAATGATAAAATTTTTGAAGGTATTTATTTTTAATAAGCAATGCTATGAATCTATTCATTTGCTGTTAACATGTTAAAATTATTAAAGATATACCAAGTCACAAGATTGTTGAATAGTCTTTTCTTTATTTATTATAATGCCAATTTATTCTCATGGTAAACAATTCTTAAGCGCAACTGCAATTTAATGTGGTATTTTACTGCGCATTCAGCAAATAGAAAAAGAACTTGATGCAATAGCTTTAAGTAAATGCGCGATATATTACCAATTATATTCTCAGTTATCTTGTCTTATAACTGCGATGTCAAGTGATTAACTTTACTTATTGCTGCAATATTAAGCCTTAAATTCACGGGATTAAAGATGGTTTTGGATAAAATTTAAAAAATTCCGTCTTAAAATAATTATCCTTGACTTCTATAAAAATGACATTGTTTAATTAAAATATAAATGAAATTCTGTTATGATTCAGTAAACTTTAAACGCTCGCCAAGCCAAAAATATCCAGTTTTTACTTACGATTATAATATTAATCATAAAAAATTCTGTTAGAATGATTAAATGTAATTTAAATTAATGCATGAAATGAGCTTAAATAAATTAAGATTAAACTTGATCCAACCGAAGACCTTTACCTTTATATAGTACTTTCAATTGACTTTGGCATCAGAATTGGTCTAAAACATGACATTAATATGAGAAATGAGAGTGGAATCATACGAGTCATCGCCACACCTTCGGCATTAATAATGTTTCGTTAACGGAGAAGAGACAACTGAAACCTACTTACTCTATTTCCAGGAGAAGCAACTTCCCATCCTCTTTCTCGTGGTACCAATTCTATTGGTTCTCGTGGTACTTTCTATTGGTACTGTTTTAAAAATTAAGAATGAAAAATGTTACTACCGTTCTATGAAATTGTAGGTAATCTAAATGAACGTCTTTACGAAAAGCAGATAATCCCACCACATTCCTTAAGAGGACAATGGAATGGAGGTCAAACCACGACATTGCCATATCCACCAAAGAAGCAATGACTTTACATATACGACAGATTACATACACATTTTGCTCTCCAGTCTGATTATTTTAGTAATAACATCTCCCAGATATGTGGATAGTGAATGCTTATTTACTTGTTTTATATATATGCAATTCAGACATTTTTTTTTATATTTCTACTGACAATCATCACCTGAATATGCAAATTTTTATTCTGAATTTTCATCTCAGTCAGTGGTTAAATTTATAAAGTCATGGCATTGCAATACTTTATTTTGGTCAGATATTTACTATAAAAGGGGTTATAACTTCATTCAGTAATTTTTTTTGTTCTTTTTAAAAGTAAAGCTGTCTATTCGTTGTGTTTTCTTTATTGTTTGATTGGCTATATTGCTTATGACTCCTTATTCCTTTCTCTCTATATATGTATATGAATAGACAAATAAAAATTATATTGAGAAAACTAGGTATTAAAATTACAAACTAATTGTATCATTTTTCATATATTTTATTTAAATGAAAACAATAATTCACTTTCATTAAAAAAAACCTCATCCAAATTCTAGTTAATAAAATATTTTTTCATCCGTGCAGTAATTTGACATTCTAAAACTATGCAAATAATAAATAAAAGCAAATAAGAACATTGAGTTGCAGTATAATATTTAAAAATTATTTCAAACCATTTTTCAGCAATGGTTGATTAAAAAAACAGCAAATATTCTTTTTTAGGAACAGAAGTACGAAGGTAAATTTTTTAAGCTCTAGAAAAGCAAAATTCATAAACTTTTTAACATATTATATATATATATATATCACATACATTCTTTGAAGAAACTGCTTAAGCTGACAACTTGAAACTTGTATTATTAAATTTCTGTTTATGGAACCATACTGTCTAAGTACTTGTAATCTATTCACTTTGTAAATTTTGAGTCTTTCCTTAACGTTGCCAGCAACAAAAATAGTAATTACAGCGGAATTTCTATGCTTGACTTCTTTAAACATGCTTGACAGTTTGTTGTTCCTAAAGATATTCTAATAACCCTATAATTAAATTTCATATCTGCCTTGTTTCACCTTAATTAAGAAACATTCGAGGTTTCACCACATGGGTATTATGTCAGAGAAAATTTGTACAAAGATTCCTTTTTAACAAAATAATTGCCAGATGCATTGATTATAAATCTTTCATGGGGAATCTTAATCTTAATCGTTTTACCTTAAGTGCACTTAAAAATATTTAGTATATCAGGGTAATATTAGCCAAAATTTGAGTAATTTTTTAAGATGCGTTTATGTATAAGTATGCAAAGGTAGCAATAATTGTTTAATTATTTATATTAGGAATGCCATAAGAAAACTCAATCGTTTTTAAGAGTAAGAATATTTAGTATCAATAAAAAAAAACATTTCATTGATCGCAAATGCTAAACCTTAATGCGAGCAATAGTAGGAAACTAAATTGAGCGTAATACAAAAAAAGAAGCTTAAATTTTAGTTTCGTATAGAAAATCAAAGAATGATAGAATTTACATATTGTTCTTTAGGGTATTGTAGAAAAACCTGCGTTATGAACAATGAATAACCAAGGTTAGTGAAAACCATTTTAAATTGCTAAAATTATCTTGAAGATGATGATAAAAATAACGAATCGAACCCAATACAGAAGAAAACTTAGCGTTTGCGTGCACAGTAATTTAATTTTCAATCCTTTATTTATCTAAATTCTAACCAATATTTGTAAATTATTGATTAGAATTTAATTATTAATGTTCAGAGTATTGTAAAAAAATATTCTACCATTCTTAATATCAGGAAAAATTAGCTCAGTGAGTAAATAAAAAAATGAGTCACAAATGGCTAAAATCATCTTACGAAAGAATGTTAGAAATAAAAAATTGAAGGCAAGACAGAAAAAAAGTGTAAAGTTTTACCTGCTTTTATGGTAATGTTTATCTTAATTAAAGAGGGGATAGAATGCATTTATTCCTATTCGGGGTATTCTAGAAAACCCCCAGTAGCCTTCAAAACAGTTAATATTCAAAATTAGTGAAAATAATTCAACAGATTATAAATGGCTAAAACCGTCTTAAGAACGTGATAGAAACAAAAATTAAAAAAATACATACGGAAGCTTAAAGTTTTTTTATGTGCATAACAATTGAAATCTCTAATCTATTTTTGATCAAATTTCTTATCAATCCTTGAGAAAGAAGATTAGAATTTAATTATTTCAATCCAGAGTATTACAAAAAATATTCTAACTGTCATAAGAACAGAAAACAAAGTTAAGGCGACCAGGGATCTTTAAAATGACTTTTTGCAATTTTCGCCTTAGCAGTTCGAAATTATACAGGTTTTAAGAATAACACTACAGGAGATGACATACAAAATTTTAAAGCATTATATTAATTTATTTATGAGTAAGGGGTAATATAATATAATATTAGCGAATAAATAATGTTAAAAAAATCCAGATGCCCCAAATTTGTTCGAAAGCGATCCAATTTTTATTATTACTTACTCTATCTCTTTTGAAATAAAAGTTGGGAATTAATCTTGTAGTTTGATTACGAAATATCAAAATTAACCAATGTAATACTTCAAAACTACTGACACTTTATTAAAAAAAATCAATAGTTTTGAGTTATTAAATTGGTTAATTTTGATACTCCGTACTCAAATTTCAATCCCAATTTTTATTTCAAAAGGATTGGAATAAGTAATAATAAAAATTGGAGCGCTTTCGAACAAATTTGGATCACCTGGAACATTTTTCATAAACATTATTTATTCGCTAATATTATATTACATTACCCCTTACTCATAAATAAATTAATATAATGCTTTAAAATTTTGTATGTCATCTCCTGTAGTGTTATTCTTAAAACCTGTATAATTTCGAACTGCTAAGGCGAAAATTTCAAAAAATCATTTTAAAGGTCCTTGGTCACCTTAATAAGGAAAACATTTCTATCTAAAAATGGCTAAATCCATCTTAATAAAGTGCATTACGAATGAAAAATAAAAAGCAAAAAGCAAAATAGAAAGAATTGCAAAATTTTGTTTGCGTTTATAATTATGTTCCAATAGGACTGCTTTTAGTCAAAGGCTGGATACAATTTATTTATTACTCTTCAGAATATTGTAGAGAAAAAAAATTGTCTTTCGAATAGTGAATACATAGGATTATTGAAAACATTTTCATTGTTTACAGTTGGTTGAAATCTCCTTGAGAACAATGATAGGAAAAAATTCGCACACACTAAAGAAGGAAGTTTAAACTTCTGTTTGCGTGCGCAATGATTGCACTATATGACTTCTCATGGTCACTAGGTCAATATTCACGAAATAATCCATTTCCCGCCAAACACTGTGAAGCACATTAACAGCCGTCGATGCGCGTTCGATAATGGCGTCCGAGACCAGTAAATGACCAGCTAAATATTCTGAAATCACTTATTGGGTCATCGCTTCATTAGAACGTGTTCTAGGCTCACAGTATTGATGCACCCTTTGCGTGAAACAAAGGGTGAACTGAAGATAATGCTTAGAGAATACTTCCCCCTGCAGTGAAATGAACCACCTCTTGCTTGTTCTTGGATATTACGCATGATTAATTGAAGTCATCCTTAGGGACACTTATGGGCTAAAAAATATTTTAATTTTTTTCAACAGAGCTCAGTTTTTTTTTTCTTCAATTATCATTGTTCATAAGGATATTAAAGTTAAGAGCAATTGGTATTGTTATTTTATCTATCTATCTATCTATCTATATCTATATATCTATATATCTATATCTATCTCTCTCTATAGATAGATAGATAGATAGATAGATAGATAGATAGATAGATAGATAGATAGATAGATAGATAGATAGATAGATAGATAGATAGATAGATAGATAGATAGATAGATAGATAGATATAGATGGATAGAGAGAGAGAGAGAGAGAGAGAGATGAACTAAAACAGAAGTTGAAAAATGGGAGTAAAACAATTATGAAAGTAGGACTAAACCGAAAGTAAAACGAATAAGGAAAGAAATCTGGCCTGATAACTTTCTCAGGATTTAAAAAAAAAGTGGCATTTTTTTCTGCATACAGTTTTGATTATTGTCTAAAAATAATTAACCCTTTTGCGTCCCCAAAAATCTAATTCTAACAGGTGAAATGCAAACGGAAAAAAATTGAATTTATTCCATACAAGTTTATTAATATTATGAAAACTGAAAAATTCTAAGATTTACTATACTAATTATTTATTAGTTAATCCATTTTATTTTTACCATTTTATTCGACATATTTTATGTAAGTAACAGTTCCATTAAAACACTTTTTTTTAAGTTACATCAAAAGTTTTGATTACTACCTAGAAAGTTTTGAAAGAAGTTGATTGATTACCTTGGGGAATATCATACCTCAATCAATTTTTTTAACTCTAGAACGCGCAACATTCTATTAAATTTACTGAAGTTAATTTTCTCGTAAATTAAAATTATCATTTATTATTTTTTTTAGTTTACTACATTCAAGCAGGAAATAAAAACTATCCAAAAGAAACGTAAGTACTTATAATGAGGTCAAAACCAGGAGAAAATTAAGCAACTAACTTAAGGATAAATGAATAATTTATGTCATTAGTAGTTTTATTTTTTTTTTCCTTTTTAATATATTCACTGATATTTCCTAGTCATCCATTTGGTAGAATATGCATTACTAATTAAATAATGTGTTTATATCAAATGCCATTTTGAAAGCCTTACTACAGTGAAAAAGTTTAGGAATATCCTCCTCCGACTACTTCAGTGATCTTTTACCTTTAAAGAATAAAATGTTAATGTTTTCGTGGTACGATATCTTTTTCAATTAATTTTTTCACCAAATATTTTATCCGTTATCTTTTATGTTTATTATAAATAGGCAGACTACAAAAGAGATGGAGTACAAAAATTAAACTGCCACTAATAAACGAGTGACCTGCCCTAGATCATTAAGTTCAAAACTATGGCAATTTTATAGCAAAATAATTTGTCATTAATTGATTGCAACTATTCTTTTGATATTATAATAATTTTTATTTAAAAAGATAATTAATACTATTTGCGAAACTTATAAAAATAAATCTGAATAATATTTCAATAGACGAGAATTATCGTCTTATAACGACTGTTAAAAATATTAATAAGCTTTTTTTAATTTATATTAGAATTCTTATCACACTTTTTTTAAACTTAATAAATTATTCTTATTATAATAAACAAGTATTTTTAACTGTAAATGTATTTTTATTTGCATATCGACTTCAATAAAATATGTATTTAAAGGGAAAAAATATTTTTTTTATCGAATCATTTTTTTTCTTATAGTTCTCTTAAGCAGAAAATCATCGTATAAAGACTGTTAAAAGCATTCATAAGTTTTATTTAGTTATAATTGAACCCTTATCGCACTTATTTAAAAACTAAATTAATTATTCTTATTATAATAAACGAATATTTTTAACTATAAGTGTATTTCTATTCGCGTATCTACTTCAATTAAATATGTAATCAAAGGAAAAAAATCTTTTTTAATCGCATCATTTTTTTCTTATAGTACTTTTATTATATAGATTTATAAATTATATCGTTACTTATGGCACCTGCCTGTAGACAAGCCCCCCTCCCCCGCTGATACAGCGGCAGGTTTAAGCCGAAAGGAGGGTCTCTTGTTTTTGAAGTAGCGCCAACTAGGGCCAAGAGTACGACTTCGCTACAAACTCACCACATTTGCTTGCACAGCCACTTTTTACAGGGGGGCACAGTCACACATCTCACAGATAGCACACAGAAGAACAACCATATATAAACCGGGACTCCCAGGACACGAGGAAGATGCACTACCTCCGTGCCAGAAAGCCGGCATATATAATTTAAATCTACTGTTATATTCCTTTTCTTTTTTTATAATATTTTTCTTAATTTTGTCATTTTTTAAAAAGTTTTTGTTTTTGTGATATTATTTTTTAAAAAGAGAGAGAAAGAAATAATAATAATAATGTAATTTTTTTAATTACATTTTTTAAATATATTGCAAATAATTTCATTTTTCACAAATAAAACCAGAATAAATTTTATGCTTTCTTTTGTTCTTTTATTTTATTTTGAAATATTTCGACAAAATATCTCTCTTAGTTTGACAATTCTCCAGAAAATCCATCCTTTTATCATTTGCTATTTTTACCTCATACAAGCAAAACATCTATAAAAAAATAAACATCTCATCCCAGAGAAGTATATTAATACCTGGAATTTTTGTCTCTGCGATCATATTATAGTTAACCTATTGCCTCACCGCAAAAAGGTAGCTCTTCTGTTATGTCTACGACTTGGCGACTTTCCTTCCACAAACATAAATATTCCCTTTTTGTGCGTCGCTCAAAGCTCTCGAACTTTATAAATACGTCTGCGTACTTCTAGAATACAAGCCTCGGGGGTTGATAAGTTTGGACCGAGCATTTTTACATTAACACTTTCACTCCACAGAAGATGGGAGGGTCGACTTTTCCCCATCAAAATAAATCACCCCCGAGACCCATAAAGCAGTCCACATAGACCGGTCGGAGAGCTAAATTCTGACACATTTTTGGTCCTCGAGATGATAAGGCAGAGAGAAGTAGAGCCTTAAATCAAAAAAAGGAAATCAGGAGAGACCGCCAAGCTGGCTGGATCGGTGGCACTTATTCCTAAAAGCCACGTGGCCGCGAGGGTGATAATTTTTGTCTTCTTTTTCTCACTTAAATCGCACTTAATGCCGGGGTTGCGTAGCTCCGACGGCAGTTTGGTTCGCCTTTTTAAAGATGAGAGGAAGTGCATTAAGGGGCTGTGATTGTGCGAGAATGGACCTGTTAGGAATTTTCTGTTTATTTGCTTTGAGCGTTGCTTATCATTCTGGAGTTAAGATAGCAACATTTGGAAATCTAAAGCAGAGATTTTTGTCTTTGTTTTCGAAAGTGCATTGGAGATAAAGTTATTTTTCTAGCAAAATAAATGTTTGAACTGCAAGATTTTAGAAATGGCATGTTTTTATTTATTTTTGAACATATATTGCTGTGAGTAATTATTATATACGATATATCCACATTTTAATTGAATTTCTCATATATTTTGTTATAAGCTAATACACAAAACAGCTAATTAGAAGTCATTAATAATAGGGGCATTGACTTTTTAAAATTATGTTTGTAGAAAAAAGATCCTTAATATAAAGATTAAAATGAAATCTGCTATGCATATTTCAATGTATCATGTCAGAACATAAATTCGTGAACGGCCAAGCATCACAATCTCGTGCAAGTTAAATTATATTTTTATTCCTTTTAATTGTTTCAATGATTGAGTCACTTTAGTACCGCAAACGATCCAAAAAATTTAGTCTCGCATTGATTGTTTAAAAAAAATTGTCACATTTCCTAATTTCGTTTACCTCATTCCCAAAATAACATCATGTTCTGACGTGACAAAAGGTATCTTAGATACATCCCTCATCTGAAATTTCTATTAATGTCTTTTACAGAAACTTCAAAGGCGTTCATGACTGTGTTTTGATTCTGACATTGAATAATTACAATCGAGATAAAAAATTTTGTTCTATCACACTTTTGTATGATGTGTTCCAGGTAATTTCACAATTTGTAAATCTGTTTCACCATGAAAATATTTATAAAACAAATTTGTTTGCATAGTAAAATTTCAGCTTCTTTCCCCCTCCCCCACACATATATATATAATTTGGTGAGCTTTTTTTTTTCTTCTTCTTATGCATTTCGCGTAAATTAAGGAGATATATGCAATTAATTTCATATGAAAATAAATAGAATAATAAAGTACTATTTGAGTATACGCTTTGAAGGATAAAACTTCGATTATTGATTATGATGGTGTGTTCGTTTTTTACCACGGAAATAGGGGTACAGTAGCTTCTGAGGGTATGAACCCCGAGGGTAGAAGTCTGACTTCCATCTCATATGAAGATGAAACACACACACACACATGCTTGCACAGCCCTTTTTTACATAGAGGCACATTCACACATCTTACAGATAGAACACAGAACAACCATGCCCGATCCGGGACTCACAGAACACGAGGAAGATGCGCTACCTCTGTGCCAGCAACCTGGCATCTTTAACTGTTATTTTTTTATTATAAATCTTCGGTCTTTTTATTAAATCAAGGAAATTTAAACTAACAATAATGTCTCATTGATTCTATTTAATATGAGAAACAAATTTGTAAGATAGTGTGGTAATATTGACCCAGTTTGATGCCTTTTAAACTGTTACACGTAATGCTCGTTCAGAATACAGGTAATGTATTAAATGCTCGCTCAGCATAAAGGTAATGAATTAAATGCTCTATCAGACTGTTATAGGTAATGAATTAAACGCTCTATCAGACTGTTATAGGTAATGAATACAAAATGTGCATGATCAGAATGCTTTTCAGTGTTTCATAAAAAGCTCCATTCACTCGCACATATGGATGTATTCTCATATAAATCATTATAGAAAAGTCTATACTAATGCACTAGTCGCAGGCAACGCATTTAATGCACTTGAGTAAAAGTTATATAGACGCAGACATCATATTTTGCTGTCTGTTTCTCACTTATATCTCATTTGTTTGTCAAAGAATATTCTAGAAGCTCTAAGCTCGATTTTTCTATTTTTCAAATTAAGTGTAGGGGTTATGAAAGAATATCTTTTTCACGAATTCGTTATCCATACTGACTAGTAGTTGTCACATTTAATATTAGGGCTAACGGCAAGACAAAGTGTATTAGATAAGTTGAACCCTACGCATTTCACTTAAAACAAATGAAAGCTGAAGTCTTATCATCAAAAGAAATCATGAGTGAGAAATTATTTTTGTAGCATCACGATTGTTGATCCCTTATTAAAATAAGAAAGCATTATTTATTTAGTTTATGTATATGTATGTTAGCACTGTATTAGAATTTATTCTAATATTTAGCCAATCCATGCTTTTATTTATTTCATGCCTCAAGAACTTAATGTCACACCGTAATACAATTAAATATGTAAACATTCGGAAAATTCATCTTCTAATTTCAAGTTTTATAATTCTAACCTCAGGTGAACCGACAAATTAATCAGGAGAAACTTCTGAATTAACTTTCGCCAATGGAGTAACATCATTTTAATAATGTCATGCTTAATTAAACAATTAGCACTGTTCAAATTTTATAAAATTGTAAATTAAACTCAAAATTATTCAAAAATTATTTTTTGAAAGTATTAAAATTCAGAAAATGAAAGCAGGATAACATAAGGAAAAAAAATATTTTCAAATATATTTATGTAAAAATATTTCAAATATTTTTTATAATAATTTATAGGCTATAAATATTATAGGTTAATAATAAAACATTAACAATTATTTTATTATTTAATTAAACAATTAAAAATAAAATTAATAAAATAATAATTTTATTTACTTTAATTTTTTAAATTATTTTCAAACCATTTTTTTTTATAAGTTATTTTTGATAAAATCGCTTTTGAACCATTATATTTGAGAAAACAATCAATCATAATCGCTGAATTATGGATTAATTTTTAAAGGATTTAATTTCCAAAAAAATTATTCTTAGTTGTACTTTCTCCTTTCCAAATTTATTAATTGAATTCCATAACTCGAAATTAAGCCGTCTAACCTGTGATGTGATAATAGAAGTAAATTATACACGTTTATACATAAACGCCACATGAAGATTTTCATCAATTAAATAAAAGTAAAAACATAAAATATTATTTATAATAATTAATTAATATTCAAATTAACCTAATTTTTTAAAGAAATATTAAATAGATTAAACGAAGCTAATATAAATAATAACCCAGTTGTGAATTAAATAAAAACATGAATATTTATGGCAGTTATATTGTTAAAGTAATAAATCATGTATAATAATTGAGTTTATTACTTTAGCCATAAAAGACACAAGTATATAATTCCTTTATAATCATGAATTATAGCAGATAAAAAAATTAAAAAAGAAAATTTGACTTCATCATTAATTTATAGGCGCATTTTTTGTACTAACTCTCCAGATAACGATAATCATAAAAAGTAATTATTCATAATAATAAAAAAGAGAATTTCAGTATTTTTCTATAACTATTTTCAATAATAAAACTTTATTTTTATAACTATTCTATGAAAAAGAAATGCTTAAAAATAATAAATTAGATATACATTTTAATTTCAAAGAGCTTAACCACTTAAGAGATTCAACATTACAAAAATTAATAAATAATCATTATTTTATTTTCACAATTATTTTTTACATTTAAAATGATAAATTGCTTCTTATAGTACCAAAAATATTAAATATGTTTAGTGTGCTTAGACTTTTTTGACAAAGAGTCTATAAATCGATTTAAAAAAACCATTTTTTATTTTTATGATATAGCCTCCGTATTAAAGAAAAGCTAGATTCATATCCTGATATTAGCTTTTAAAAATAATTAAAAATCCTTTTAAAAGTGAAAATTGATTTTTTTTAAATCCAAAAGAAATAAAAATGCACTTTTTTCATTTGTTTGCAATTGGCAGCTTCAGAATTTTAATCTTCGTAATATTTTAATGCATACTTTTAATCACTTGCACTTATTAAAAAGAGTAGCAGCTCTACATTCAGCTTTCAATTAATATTTTAATGGCGTTTTTTCATATGGATAAGTATATTTTTATGAATTTTCTTACAATATTGAAGTTTTTATTTCCTGATAATTTTCTATACAACAGTTGGTGTTGATGTCATTTACAGTGGCAAGATTTTTGTTCCTTTTTTTATTATTATCTTTAAATTAATCAAATTTCTTCGCAATTTCATTAACAAATCATAATTCAATGAGCTAATTTTTTTTCTTAATTAAACTTTTTTTCTATGAAAAAAAATACGTGACGCATTTCAGGAAGTCTGATTTTTTTTCAAGAATCTAACCAGTTTGCGTACAGAATAATTTTCAGGAAATCAACAAATTTGCATGGTTAAGTTTTTTTTTAAGTAATTATAAATTTTTCTTTAAAATCGATTAGACATAAATTAAATATATTTTTTAATTATCATTTTTTATACAGCGGAATGGAAAAATATTAAAAAGTAAAGCACTTATAGATTAAGACTAAATTTAATAAATTTTGGACATAACAAATGAACAAAATATTGGGAAATAACAAAAAAAAATATTCACCTTAGTCGCAACAATATCCACATTCATCATAGAACAAAGTAAACAAAAATGTTCTTGCCGTTGTTAATGGCCCAAAAGAACACGATATACAAACAGCTTAGCCTATTGTTAGTCCTCGAAGTAACCCTCATTGGCATCCAGCACCTTCTGCCAACGTGTCTCCAGTTGTTCAATCCCCTTGCGGGAAAACTCGGGGATGTGGGACACAAAGAAGTCCGTTAGAGCTTGGCGCACGTCTGCTTCATTGGTGAAGGACTTACCACGAAGATGATTGTCCAGGGAATGGAAGAGGTGGTAATATGATGGTGCAAGGTCAGGTGAGTAAGGAGGATGGCACGAAGTCTCCCAACCAAGTCGCTGTATCGTGTTCCTGGCCACCCGCGCGACATGCGGCCTCGCGTTACCTTGCAATAACAGTACACCCTTTCGATTAACAAGTGACGGCTCCTTCTGATGCAGTGCCTGTTGTACGCGTTCCAATTGATGCGAATACACGTTCCTAGTAACCGTTTGGCCCGTTGGTAGGTCCGTAGTCGTCCTGTTTAAGCTTTATCACAGAGGGACAAATCCCCCGACCTGAGTTTTTGAAACCAATGCCTTGCCGTTCGTTCAATGACAGCACTATCCCCAAACGCTCGACATATCCAGCGATTTGATGCAGCGGCTGATAAGCCCACTTTGAAGTCATAAAGTAAACAACCCCGAACGAACTCCTTCGACACGTCCATTTCGATAATTTTTAGCTTATTATCATTTTCATATTCACAATTATATATAAGACATTATTATTTATAAAGATAATTGATTACATATCAATATTATTAATTGATTAAGTTTATTCATAACGTCTGCATATTCATTATTATTATGGGCAATTGATTAAGATTCCCAGCATCTAAATATTCATTATTACCGGTTACTCATTAAGATTACTAATCTATTATTCATCCTAATATAAGTTTAAACTGATTAAGTATTATATAATTGCCATTAAAATATCACTTTCAGGATGTTATTTAATAGGGTTACAATTATAAGAATGTTTTTCAACATTCTTTTTTTTAACTGTTTTGCATTCGATCTTTGCATATTGGTAATATTCCAAGTATTTATATATTTACTTACATTATTCTTATCAATGGTATGATAAGAATAATGTGTCTCCACCAATTTCTATTACGAGACATTCTTTATCATTCCAGATCTAAATCAAGAGCAAGAATTCAACATCAATACGAAAATTCTTTTTAAATTTATATTCGAAATCTTCATACAAAAATAAAGGTTTGGTACTCGTGCTTTTATGGGTTTTGCTTGAATTTAATTTAGTCGACACCGATTAACTTAAAAGGCTTCTCAAAGAAATGCGTATTTCAGACATAATAAAAATAAATTTAAGGAAATTTCAAGAAACTCCAGGCAATGTAGCTGTCAAACCAATACTTTACAATGATGTAATAAAATTCTTATAAGAACTTTTTCCATTTGTCTCAAAGAAATTACAGGATAAAGAAATAGTATATTCTTTGCAGCCAAGAGACAGATAAGTTTCCACTGCTGCCCTTCAGAAAATTCTTGAACATCTTTTGTTATCAGAATTTGTGATTAGAATATCGTCCCGTTCATTTATGCTGTGGATTTAACTATTTTAAGGATATTTCAAGTCACAGAAATTCAAAATTCCTAAGCCGCCAAGTAAAACAGCGTCACTTTTTTTATGCGAGTAGATATAGCTACGTATATTTAATGATCTTTATAGATACGATAATTACGGAAAATGCAATGAGGAATAGTTGTAAACCCTTAAAAAATTTGAATTGAAAATTTTGACGAATCTTCACATTTCAAGCATGTTTGAATACAGAAAAAAAAATGGAATCATATTTGTCCATATATTTGGGAGCATGAAGATTCAAAAATAGTTTGATATAGGCAGATGGCACTTATTTTATGAACCTTACATCGCATATGTTGATTTCTTTCAAGTTTTAAATCCTGTCTATTTAGAGGAAGTCTAGGTATTCTGAATATAATTTAAGACGATAACTATGAGACAAGTCAACGTCCTGATATAGGGTTTGCATGTCTACATCATGATTTGCACGTATCGGGTTCGAATACCAGATCAGGCATAACTGTTTTGCTTCTGTATTCTATTTGTGAGGAGTGTTATTGCTCCCCTCTCTAACAAGGGTTGTGCATGAGAATGAGACACACAAAGAATATAAATCTAACTCTTGCCCTAGTTGGCTCTACTGAAGAAACACAAGAATCTTAGGCTTAAATCACGTGTACTTCTGACAGCAGTCCTGTAATGTGCCATAAGTAATAACAACAACTTATAGAAACAACAGCAATAACTAGAAAAATGAAACTTTCTAATTAGATGTAACATTTAAAATGTAAATAATTGTCAAATTTGGACGGATAAGTATCAATGGAATGTCTCAACTCGTTCTTTTTCATACATATAAAAAATAATTAAAAAAAGCAAAAATTTAGGTAAATAAATTTTGGTTTATAATTGCATCAGTATCCAATTCAAAATCAAATCCGTCAGAGAGTTCATTGTCTACCAGGTTATATTTTTACAAAAGTGTAGGTGCGATAATGCAAGGAATAATGACTTACCTATTTGAAATTAATTGTGTTACTACAATTGTTGTTCTATGCCAATTTCGGTTACAATCGCTCAAAAAATGACCTACAAAGTAGCATATTGTTGTTTCTCTTTGTTATATATAGGATTTTAATAACAATCTTCTAATAAATTTTAAATAGATTTTTAGTTTGCTTTTTATAAATGTTTATAGGGGGGAGGCCATAAAGTCGGGGCGTATTATCTCTTAAAATCCTTTTATATACAATTTTAAAATTTATGGATGGCTCCTCTCAGGCATTTTTCAAGACAATGGATCATTTTGACGTTTCATTTATTTATTTATTTTTAATTTTGTTGGTTGAAAATATCTACAGAATAGTGAGAAAATAGAGAATAATTTTTCGGAGAAATTCTATTCAAAACAATTCGATACATTTATTTTTCAAAGCAGTAAACAAGTCATTGTGTTAGATGAATAAAAATGTTTCGATTTATATTTCCTGGGAGCAAACGGGTAATTGAAAAAGATTATTATTTTTTTCGATGTTATTAATATTTTCAAAATTAAGGGAAAACGTAGTTTGTAACAATGCGTTACACAAGTTATCATTACCATGTGATAAAACAAGAAAATAGCAAATATCGTAATATTTAGTTCTTGTACAAATAAGAAATACAAATATTCAGTTATCAGTTCATTTTTAAGTATTTTTGTAAAACTATAAAGCATTAAAGCGTTTTATAGCATAATAATATTTTTAGGCTTGCTTCCTTTTAGCTAATTGCACGATAAAAAAAATATTATGATCATAGTGCAACGGCTGGAACAATCAAACCAAATAAAGACAAGTGCACAATTCAAGCTTAAAATATCATTAAGTTGGGGCATTTTAGACTTAAGATTCAATAACGTTTTTTTATAAAATAAAACAACTGTATTCTTATTAACTTTAGAATTGTAAACTGCTAACAAATTGAATCTGATAGATGAATAGATCTAAGACATTATTATGCCATGATACTTCATATAGATATCCAAATTTCTACCACTATCATCGTAAATGAGCAAATTTGCAAACTGGTTTTAAAGAGTGATTTGTGCTGAAGATTCTCATTAAGATTACATAATAGTTTTCTTAATTAGTCAGTCCACTAACTTGTTTTATTTAAAGCGTACATATTTCATTGAAATTCATTAACCATAAAAACTAATAATATGTAGTCCTATCACTTGCTTTCACGATATAAATCAAAATTTCAATATAACATTAAAAAATATAAACTAGAATTCATTAATATAAATACATAGATACAAAGGTCTATATCGTTACCTTCATTTCGTATATGACATTAGAAATATGGCATCACTATCATATTTCTAATGATGTTCGTTAAAATGTGACATTAGAAATGGCCTTTGAGTTGATAGATTTTGCTCGGTTTTAATGAATAGAAAGTACTTACAATAAAGCCACTAGCAGTCAGTCGGATTATGATAAGTTAATTATAAACAAATAATAATTGGATTGAACAACTGTTAACGACGAGTCAGCAATAATTTCACGACTAGCCTAGATGGTTTATTTTAAAAACCATTATCATGTTCGATAAAAAAACACTGTAAAACGAAATTGATAAGTACGTGATCTTGTGCACATACATTTTGTATTCACAAAATATATTTGGCTGTTATTAGTTTATTATTAATAACTTTTGTTAATGTTAATAACCGTTAATTCTTTAAACAAAAAGAACTTTTTGTCTGTTTTGAGGAAATTTACTGTTTTTTATGGGAATATAATCATTTGCTATAATGGTTTTGTCAATACTATTGGAGTTTCAAAATTTAATTGTAATGCATTCATTATATATTATCGATGATAAAACAGCATTCATTTGATATTATAGATGATAAAACAGGGTAGATCAAATGTATATTATATATAATTGAATTCAAGATCCAAATAAAGTTCTGTTGTTGTTGTTATTATTTATGGAACTTTCCATGTACAAGCCCCCTGGTGATACAGCAGTAGATTTAAGCCGGAAAGACCGTCACTTGTTTTAGAAGTAGCCCCAACTAGGGCCCAGATTACGACAACACACTCAGCACATTTGCTTGAACATCCCCTTTTTACAGGGGGGCACAGCCCCACATCCTCAGATAGCACACAGAAGAACAACCATGACCGAATTGGGACTCCCAGAATACGTAGAAGACGTGCTACCTCTGTACCAGAAAGCCGGCAAATAAAATTCTTCACTAAGGAATGGAACTGAAGTTATTAATAGCAAAATTTTAAAATTATAATTACATTTTCTTTCTCACATACTCAGACAGAAAACTTGAATAAAAGAATACAAACTGCAAAGAAATTGGAATTCCAAAGAAAGAAAAACACAAAAAGTTCCAAAAATGAAAGGGATTTAAATAAAGATAACTTAGGGTTAACTTAGGAAGATTTAACTTAAAAGTATAACTTAGGAAGTGTATGGAATAACATTAATCCAATACGTATGTCGATGATAACGAAACAGGTTAAAGAAACTACACTTTTAATGATACGCAATTTTACAGGATATTGAATCAAAATCCGGACGTAACATAAAACTTAACAATTACTTTCCCTAAGCGATATCAAATCCTTTTTTATTTTGTTCAAGAAACTTTATGCTAAGATGATTTTGATGAGATCTGATTTACCAAATTTTGATTTACATTGTTCTTTACATATGAAGAGAGTATTTGATCATTAAAGGGTATATTTTGGATGAGAACCCTAATTACGTCCATAGACTAATTTCGACTCAAAGAACTTTCCGCTAAGCCTTTGATGCATTGGCCTGAAATGGCTCTACTTAGTATGATGTTTTCAATCATACTATATTCAGCAGATATTTAGCTTTATAAACAAGCTCTTCTACGGATGTTGCAACGAAAGCAAAAGGGATACGACGAGATCGGTGTGAATTTCTGCTAAAATAATGAACCAGTTCACTGTTGCTAATTAAGTGAATCACTTCACTGACTTTATATGGATTGTAATCCGCTTAGGTGATACGGCTTCATTCTACCATTAACCCTATGGTTGAAGTAATTTTATCGTATTATACTTTAGTAATTGGAGTATAAATATACAAAACTCCATATCACCTCTTTGTTTATATTATTTATTAGGATAAATGATTATATTACTTGAAATGTATTAAATAAAACTCTTGCTTGGTTAAGTTAAAACAAAATATCTTGATTAGAATTTTGTTACTATATATATTTTTAAAGTCGAAATGCTTGTTTTTTTAAAAAAAATTGTAATTAAGTCTGATAAGAAACTCCTTCTAAAGATTTCATTAATATTCTATCTTAGTTGTGCAATAACCCGGTTAATCTTGTTATAAAACTTTGGATTAAAACAAATATTTTCCATTAAATAAGTTTATATTGGCTTTCTAAACGGATCAGCGAGATTAAATAATTAAGTTAGAGTTTTATAAAAAAAAACATATTTATATCTTTCATGCAAGGATTATTATTAATCCTTTTATAATTTACGTATCGGTAGTATGAAATAGCATTTATTTTATAGCATTAATCTTTTAGCATTTTAGCATTTATAGAATTTATCGCATTTTAGCCTTTATAGCATTATCTTAAAATTACATTTTCCCCTCTAATTACGTAACGAGAGTATGAAATAACATTTATTTTATACCATTTATCTTTTATCCTTTATAGCATTTATCGCAATTTAGCATTTATCTTAAAATTACATTTTCCCCTCCAATTTTAAACATTTGGTCT
Organism: Argiope argentata; assembly: GCA_026289955.1. Taxonomy (NCBI): domain Eukaryota; kingdom Metazoa; phylum Arthropoda; class Arachnida; order Araneae; family Araneidae; genus Argiope; species Argiope argentata. The sequence continues at coordinate 8,840,976 of JAOUZG010044037.1, read as the reverse complement.
ATTGAAACAAACATTATAAATTAATATTACTGAAAAAATAACAGAATTAAATTTTAATGAAAAATAAATATCCATATAAAATTGGCATACAAATCGCTAACTTATTTAATTTAAAACTATTCTTATAAATAAAATATTATTTATGCTTGTACGTAAATGGGTCTATACTGACAATGATTTTAGAGTTATTAATTTGAAACAAGTTTACACTAAAAGGTAAGAATGTGCATCTTGAAGATATTTTTCGAAATTTTGTTTAATTATAAATAAATATAGCTTTGACATTTTACCTTTATAAAATCCAGAGATATGTAAACACAAACACTATTCAGCATCATTTAAAATGTTAAATAAATATATTCAATACGATGCCAATTTAATTGTTTTTCTCTAAAATTAATAAGTTTTGAATATTTTGAAAACATTTCATTATTGTAATGCAATTCAAAAAATTATCATTGTTATAAGTATTTTATCCCCATGCTTTCTTACATTTAGCTAAAACCCAGAAACAGTGATGATTTTTTGAATATTTTTTGGAGTTTTAAGCACATTGGGAATTTTTAATTGATATATTAAATCGGATAGATTTAATTCATAGCTTTTTTGAGTAAATTTATTTTTATAGCTTGGAGAATTTTATATTAATATTTTGTATTTTTTTTAAATTTGTGATATTGCGATACTTAAAAGTAAGCAGAGGAAGAAATGTTTATAGTTTCTACAATTTTAAACATTGTTTTTTTTTCTGTAATATAATTCGGATGATTAAGATAAGTTCTGTTTACTGAAACGCATTTTTTCTTCTTTAAGCGGTTTTTTTAATCAAAAAAATTCAACTTTATTACAAACATTAGAAAATATACTTGATATAACAAACAAACTCTCCGATGGCGAATGACCTTAGAACTCGCCACTGGAGATACTAAATAATTACAATCATCATCCTTATGTATTCAATGAGCTTATTCCAATTCTATAAGCAAACTTGGTACTTACGTATTATACCGTCTAACTTTATTCCCAAAATTAGAAGTCATCGCCAATGAGTTGCTAAACCGCCAATTATGACAATCCGGCAATGGTGTAATTCGTTGATCTTTATCACCTAATTTAAATCCGTCTCCAAAAAGTTACTAGACAGTTGGCGATCATATAATACGTAAGTATCTGGAGTTTTTAGGTTAAATTAAGTTTAATGATTGCTCTTTTCAGGCTAATATAATAATAATTTTAAATAAGATAATCAATAATGAATATTGAACACATGTATAGAGTAATGAATCCAAGAGAGGTAATTTTCTAACGAGTTCATCAAAATTTGAAATTTAAAAACCTCTTATATGAGATATCAAAAACCCATTATACATCAAAAGATTATATTTAATTTTTTTCTATTGTTATTTCCAAATTTGCCCTGAGGTTTTCTTTTAATTCTGTCATTTGAAACCTTATTGCCTTAGAAGAAAATTTCGGAAACATCATTTGAAGTTTGAAAGATCTATCTCGCTTAGTTAAGAATAATAGAAAAAAAAATATTTTTATCATGTCAAAGCTAGATGTTGTTTTTGCGATGAGGTTTCTGGCGACAGCAAAAATCCGTAGACGAAAAATAAAAATTTTAATCCGTAGGCGAAAAATAAAAATCTAATTATCTGTACGAGCACCACAAAAATTCAGCTTTTAATAACGCGTTGCTAATGCATTTACAATTGCTCTGATTTTTCAAAAAAAATAAGTTAATGGCTACAGCAAATAAAACCTTAAAAATGTAATTTTGAGCACGTGATTATATCAAATGAAATAAATAGCAAATGTGATATTTTTTAAACAATAAATGCGAGACAAAGTTTTTTTTGGATCATTGGCAATACCAAAGTGACTCATTCGATGAAACAATTAAAATGAATAAAAATATTATTTAATCTGCACGAGCACGTGGGGCTTGGCCGTTCAAGAAATAATGTTCTGACATGATACGTTGAAATATGCATAGCAGATTTCATTTTAATCTTTATTTTTAATTCTGGTATTTGGCGCGTTGTTGCCTTAGAAGAAAATTTGTGAAATATCTTTTAAAATTAAATGGCTATCTTGCTTAATTAGGAATTATTTTTAAAAATTATATATATATATATATATATATATATATATATA
>JAOUZG010044037.1:8787720-8807120 GCA_026289955.1 Argiope argentata | reverse complement strand
TTATGCATCACTGGGAACACACTAAGAGCTATTGTTATGCATCACTGATAACACACTAAGAGCTATTGCTATGCATCACTAGGAACACGTAAAGGGCTATTGTTATGCATGACTGGGAACAAACTAAGAGCTATTGTTATGCATCACTAGGAACACACTAAGAGCTTTCGTTATACATCACGCTAAGAGCTATTGTTGTACATTTAAAATAATTCAATCCTTCAATTAAGATCAATCCTGTGAAACAACCAACAAGTTCTATAACGGACACAACTCTGTTTCACGATAATGCGCAATAACATACATCAAATCGCTATTATACAGCTACAGCACCATATTAATTCTCCGATTTCATTCCGTGTCTAACTCCAATAATTTAACTGACTCGCATCAGCTAAATTGCATTATTTCCCTCTATGCAACATGGATCAAACTTTTGGAGGAGTCTACAATTTTCATCTTCAAATAGAGTTATCTTCTTTCCCGTGATCTGGAAGTCCTAGGTTCGACTCTTATTTCTGGAACGATTGTTCTCTTTCTGTTTCGCCTGCGATTTCTGTATGTAATTTGTTTTATACTTACTTCTGTAAACATCGTTTAATAATTAGTGGTGCAAGGGTTTCTAAACGTTCAATTAAAAAATAGATAATAAAATAAAATAATAAAAAATAGAAAATAAGTGCTTCAGTCAGGGCACTCTACAGATCTTTATTTGCATGAGATCTCTTAACTGCCATTGTCTAGTCTTGTTAGATAGGCGTTACCATCAAACAATCATGGACTTGGAATTTAATAGAAAATTCTAGGTTTAGTTTAGTTTAATTATGTTAATGTCGCGCTGTAAAGCAACAATAGGGATATTTTGGAATGGTCCTCGTAATTTTAAACCGTGGTCAGATGAAGAGGGCGTCAACTGAGTTGGTATCTTCTCTCCACACCATACTACGCCAACGGCAGAGCTTTTAGCCTGACGTATTTAACGTGCAACAGACCTCCTTACATAACTGTTCTTCGGTGAAATTGGTCCCCACGTCGAGACCTTACCATCGGACCACCGTAGCCCCAGAAAATTCAAGGATTAATCCATGACTACATTTGAATTGCAATAATTTATAGTAAATGTTACATTGAAAAATTTTATTTTAGTTTTGTTTCCCAAACTTCTCTTTCGGGGGTTGTTCATGGAAACATTGCGAGCTGTTGGTTTTTTAAAAAAGTGATATGGGTGTCCTGGATTTGATTCCCGGTTTGGAAAAGTTCTTTATCTGTTCTATCTGTGCTATGTTTGAATGTTCTATCTGTGCTATGTTTGAATGTTCATGTTCTATCTGTGCTATGTTTGAATGTCCATGTTCTGTGCTATGTTTGAATGTTATGCTCTATCTGTGCTATGTTCGGATATTCATGTTCTATCTGTGCTTTGTTTGAATGTTCTTTCTGTACTACGTTTGATTGTTTTATCTTTATATGTTTGAATGCCTTGCCCCCCCCCCTGTAAAAAGGGTATGTGCAAACGAATGTGATGCGTGGGTAGCTGTTATGTATGAGATGTTTTCTAAAATAAGTTGTCTAATTCTGTAATCCAGTTATGACAATTAGTGATACACGAGGATTTCTAGAAAATGAAATTTAAAAGAAAAAAACTTTTACTAGTTTTGTTTCCCAAACTTCTTTCGGAGGGTGATCACATGGGAACACCAGAGCTGTTGTTTTTTAAAAAGTGATCTGGGTGTCCTGAATTCGAGTCCCGGTTCGGACAGGGGTGTTCTTTATTTGTTCTATCTGTGATATTTTTCATTTTTCTATTTGTGCTATGTTTGAATGTTCATGTTCTATCTGTGCTATGTTTGAATGTCCATGTTCTATCTGTGCTTTGTTTGAATGTTCATGTTCTATCTGTGCTATGTTTGAATGTTCATGCTCTATCTGTGCTATGTTTGAATGTTCATGTTCTATCTGTACTATGTTCCGATATTCATGTTCTATCTGTACCATGTTTGAATGTTCTATCTGCGTTATGACTGAATGTTCTATCTGTGCTATGTTTGAATGTTCTATCTGCGGTATGTTTGAATGTTCTATCTGCGCTATGTTTGAATGATCTATCTGCGCTATGTTAGAATGTTCTATCTGCGCTATGTTTGAATGTTCTATCTGTGCTATGTTTGAATTTTCTATCTTGATATGTTTGAATGACTCCTCCCCTTCTGTAAAAAAGGGTATGTACAAGTGAATGTATATACCTTGTACTTGGGTAGCTGTATACATGTTTGGGTAGCTGCTCTATATGTGATGTTTTCCTGAAAGGAGTTATCTAATTCTATAATCCCGTTGTGATAATTAGTAATGCACGGGAATTTCTAGATTCTCAATAAAAAAATTATTTTAAAAAACTGCTTTTTCAGAATTTTTCTAAATTATTTGGCTTTTCTACATGTCTACAAAATTCAGCATAGTTAGAAGCTGGTAGTGAAAAGACTTGCGGAAGTTTCATTTTTATTTTCATGCAATATCACTTTATTTGTGGCTGCAATGAGTGCTACAAATAGAGGTCAGGGGAGTCATTGGGTTACTGATTGTAAACTGGGTGAAACTTAAGCACTCTAGAATGTAAGAATTCATTCACACAATTACTCTTTTTCAAACACAGCTTCCTGGTTTAAATTTTGCCTTCGGAACCCTTCTCTGTAATGAATGAGATGCTGTGTTGAAAGTGGAATTACACAAAGAGCTTTGTTAAAAAGCAAAAAAATAAACTCTTGAGGACATTACAAATTGTTGTAGTTACTTGGTAGCTTGTTGTAGCTTTTGAAAATCCTTTTCTAAAACTATTTGTTTAGATACATCTGTGTTAAACATAAAAATTATTCTAAAGAATTGTCTGGTGATGCTGTTAAATTTCATTGGTTTATTCAGTACTTGTAATTTAATTCACTGCAATATATTTTAAAGAATATAATCATAAAGAATATTAAACTTGACTTGTTACAAAAAGCCTGAGTATGAAGTAAAAAAGTATACAAATTGTTGCCTGTAATTTGTGAAATTATTATGAAAAGGCGAAAATTGTAATACATAAAATCCTATTCAGTAACTTTCTAGAACTGCTATTTTTTTACTATACAAAGTGATAAAATAAACACCCGAAATTAATTTTAACTTTCAAAATTTCAATAAATTAATGAATATAATAAATATTTCCTTTTTCTTTATAAGTATACTTATAAATAATATTTGAGATGAAAAAAATAAAGTAATATATAAAAGGTTTCAAAAAAATGTAATTTTATCTCATAAATTTCAACTCAAGAATAGAACATTTTAAAATGCTTTATAAATTGCATAAAACAATAAAACGCCAACTGGTAATAAATATTGTATGAATAGAGCATATTTAAATAACTTTATAAATTACATAAAATAATAACATTCCAACTGATGATAAATATTGTATAAATAGAACATTTTTAAATAACTTTATAAATTACAAAAAAACAATAAAATTCCCATCGGTAATAAATTTTGGATGAATAGAACATTTTAAAAAAACTTTATAAATTTTATAAAATTACAATTTTTAATAAATATGGTATAAAAAGGGCATATTCATATAACTTTATAAATTACATAAAACAATAAATAGTTGATAAACATAAAACAATAAATTACAAAACGATAATAAATAATTAGATGAATGTAACTTTTTAAAAACTTTATAAATTACCTGAAACGATAGAATCCAAGCAATAATAAATATTGGGTTGTAATACTTTGGTTTATTTCGGGACAATTACAAAATATTGAAATTTCATTTCGTTAAATGTTATCATTACGATAATAAAACAAAAGAAATTGCTTGGAAAATGTTTCTTGAAATTTGCCTTATTGTAATTCTCACTTTTTAGGTAATGAAATTCAGCTAAGTTTAGATAAAGTAACAAGAAAATCATTACTTCAGAAACTCTTGGAAACTCGATTTACGGTCGTAGAAAAGAAAATAGCGGAATATTTCAGGAATTCGATTGTTATTAATTGAATTTTCATAGCGTTTTCTGGTAAGTGGAAATATAATTTCCTAAGAACAGTTACAAACTTTAGATGACAGGAAGGTGAATAAATACAACAAAGAAAGATCCACCTTGATTTTGGCTGTACTGTTACTCAATGAAAGGAAAACAAATCTCTTTTTTTCAATCTTATGAAGGGTTATTAAGCTCTCGAGAACTCGGCAAATAATTATGATATTAAAAGCATTGGAAACTGGTAAGACAAAATGGTAGAGATTGTTTAACTATGGTATTCATCTTTTTCTACACAGATATACGTATAATATGTTAATATTATTATTTATTATGCTTCATTTATGTTTTGCCTTTATTTATTTAGCCTTGAGTTATCTAAATAAATAAATCTTGTATTTGCGTTTTAATTTGTAAATTTAGTAATTGAAACATCTAATAGCTTATTTAATTTAATAATTAATTTTTTTTTTCGTTTTTGAAAATTGATGATTTATATTTCTTAATATTACAAACCTCAATGAATGGAAATTAATATTAGTTCGAATAGTTAAAATGAATGCAACTATGAGAAAACTCCTTTTTATATATTTAAAAGAAGAATTTTTATTTAATTGAAGTGAAATAATTTAAATGTAATTGTTTTTATTCTTATAATTCTTTTTCGCTTTATAATTATCACTTCAACTCATAGACGGACAATAAGATAAACTTTCTCTGAATGTATACTTCAAAATTTGATAGAAATCTACAAAATAGTTATAAATATCATATGCCAAATTTTATCTATTTCGTATTGTATTTTTAGACAGATAAGACATAATTCCAAAAATGTTTCATTTGAAATCATGAAAATCTGGAATGTAAAGATTCGTCGAAATAGGATATTCAAACTTTTTGGTAATTGCAGGTCTCTCTGGTGCGACAGGAGAGAGCATCACCTCCCTTTCGCCAAGGATATTTAGCGCCAAATATGGCAGCCCAATGTTGTCGTTGGAGGATATCTTCCTCCGGGTGATAAGACGGAAGTGCGCGGGGAGTTGGCGATTTTGAAAAGTGCGCCAAGGGGTGATGTTCTCTACGGATCACCCCTCTCTCTGTGTGTGTTTACTTCCTTTACGAGAATGTAAAATACAAAATCCAGTTAATTTTTTGTTGACATATAAAATTCTTATTCGAATCTAAATTATATAGAGTGAAACATATTTACGCACACAAGAAGCTGCAAGTGTCTTAGTTCTCTGCATGTATTAGTTCTCTTCCCATGCTTCCTCCGATTTGCAAGAATTATTTCTTAACTTGTGTAACGAGAAATACTTCTAGTACGTCGGAGGGTTATTTTTGAATTCAGTGCTTAAACAAGATAATAAATTAAGGATATATCTATCTATATTGTTACGAAAATTCAAAATTTTGCCAAACTCGAATGACCGGTTCGCTTGTTGTTAGTGTATGGTAACATACTAACAGACATCAATAACAGATATTGACGTCTATTAACACGAAGACATAGACAATAAAACATAGCCGAATCATACACAAATATACTACAGACGACTTAAAACGAACAGTAGCCCCAATTAATAGACAGTAGTAAACAATTAACAAAGTACATAGATTAGTCAGATAGATGTTTAATGCTCAGCAGGAGGAGGGAATCTTCGAAACTATTCATTAGGGACTCTCCAAACTCTTGCAATTCTCCAAAGTCTTCTCCTTTTAAATATATCCAACTACTGTGCGAATGGTTACTCTACATATAACTCAATGCTGCTTACAGTTTTGTCTCTAAAACTCAGCATTCAATGGGGGGGGGTCTCTAACCACTAATTGCTTGAGCTCCATTTATTGCTTATCCACTAATTCATCATACGACTATATGACTGACTTCGACTTACATTGTCGGCCTTTTATACTTCCCAAAGCTGATAACAAAATATTCTTGAACTATCAAGCATAAATCGGCTCCTATTGGTTTTATCGCCAAAATTTCTGAGCATTCAAGTATTATCCATTTTAGCGCAAAGCCCAGAGATCACTAATCCTGTATTGAACAGCATCAAATAGAGTAAAACGTAAACATATCCTCCATAAGATTTAATGAACTGTTTCATAACAATGTTTTAGGAAATTACTGAAAAAATTCAAGTCTCGGTGTGTCGTTTTATATTATAATTTTGAAAAAAAAATCTATTGAACTAATTTTACGAGTATAAACCAAACAAAGAGCTTGCTGGTTAAAAATGAATTTGTTTGTTTGTATAGTTATTTAATTACGTTTTTCTTCAATCTTGTATGTTCAAACTCAGTCGTATTTTATTCTTGAAGCATAATCTTGCAATCATTCATATTTAAATTTTATAAATTACGAATAATTTACGTGCGTTTCCAATTTCCATCCTTTCTTCAATTTCTACTATTATCTCACACTCTCCACACACACGCGCGCGCGCACACACATACACACACAAACACACCGCACAGCACAGCACAATTTTTAAACTTGTAATGAATGAAACTTGATGTTAATACTGATTTCAAATATTAATTCATTAATTTTATTAATTAATTAAAAACTAAATTTGTCTCCAAAAATCTTCATTTCCCCACTGCCAAAGAAGTAATAAATTCAGTTTGTTTTTTCACCACGCTGACATGGTTAGACTTAACATTATTTGTTTTCGGCCAATTATTTCAAACGATTCTAGTTATTTTCTTAATGTATGATGCATTAAATATTTAACATTGTTAATTAATCGATTTTGGGGATTCGTTTTGAAGTTCTTCCGAATTAAAATAATACAAAATAAAGAAAACTAATTCTAATCTGTATTGCGTAACCCTAACTGATGTAGAAAACTCACGCTTTTGCGTCGCTTCAAATGGCGTTCAGTTTTAAATCAATTCTACGCTGATTGTGTTCTGAGTCTGTTTTAATTTATTTGCTACGGATACGAAGAATTGATTTTGTTTTTGCCAGGTATAATTTTTTGATGAATTATTTATATTAATAGAAATTATTTAATAAAAAGCAACTAAAATAAATTTTTCTTTATTGACTTAAGTAGGAATTGACTTGATTTTTTATATTACTTTTTTACATCATCTGTCTTGATATACGCTTTTTCCGAATATTTTTCCCCTATCGATCAATAAATATAACCTAATAAGATACAGGAAATTCCAATACTTGAGCAGATGTACGAAAGAGCTTATTGCTTATTTGCTCGAATGGAAATCTCTTAGCTCTAAACTTAGCAGTCAGATATTGCTTTTGGGTATATCGAGTGTTGTTTGTTCTTTCTTTCTGATATTTAGACTCATCTTCATATCATATCCACTTCAAACATTACGTAAGATCGTTCATTTGTGACAGAAGTAGTAGGTTCGAAATCTTAAGTGAAAGCAGATTTATTAATGTTTTGTGCAATAGGTTCATTCTTTTTAAATCACTCCATTGTTACTTATTTTTATCAGCCACAGAATCAATGACGGAAGAATTTTTTTTTATTTTTTTGCTATCGTATTTCTTACAGAATAAAAAAAAAAAGATTTTTTTATTAGACTTCCTTTTCTCAACCCTTCTTCCATTACCGCAAAGGGCGATTATTTTCTGTTTTATTTTGATTTCGTTTTCATCGGAAAAATTAATTTGATACACTGTGGTAGTTACGCTCTTATTTTTAAAAAAATGTAGCAGATTCTGTTCTAGCATTCTTCGCTCAGACAGTTTTTTTCTTTCTTTCTTTTTCTTTTTTGTAATTACAGCTTCATAAAATTTTATTTCTTTTTCTTTTCTGTCATCTTACAAAATGGTTCTGTTCCTCTTTTTCTTAAAACTCGTCTCACTTTGTGTTCGTTATTTTCTGTATTTCTGATTCTATTGTGAAAATGTTTAATGCTATTCGGTAATGGAATAGAATAAATTGAACAGAGTATTATAGAAAGCATATTTTATTCTTTTCAATTTAAACTGTGGTATATTTAATTCACTGAATTTATCATCATGTAAGAACATGATATTGTTTAGGGAAAGGGGTTTTCTGGCGTCCACAAAAATCCAAAGGCGAAAAATGAAAATTTCATTATCTGCACGAGCATCTCAAAAAAGCTTTTAATAACGAGCTTTTAATAGCTCAGCTTTTAATAACGCCCTGCCATCACATTTACAAAAGATCTGATTTAAAAAATAAGTTAATCACTACAGCAAATAAAACCTTAAAAAATGTCGTTTTGAGCACGCGATTGTATGAAATGATATAAATAGGAAATGGGATACATTTTTTAAACAATAAATCCGAGACAAAGTTTTTTGGATCGTTTGCAATACTAAAGTGACTCATTCAATGAAGCAATTAAAAGGAATAAAAATATAATTTAACTTGTACGAGACGTGGTGCTTAGCCATTCACCAAATTATGTTCTGACATGATACATTGAAATATGCATGGCAGATTTCATTTTAATCTCTTTTTTTCTTATCTTAAGGACCTGAAATTTACTTGTATTTTATTAAAATTGGAAACCAATAATTATAGAATGAAAGCATATAGAAATCTATTAACAATTTCAGCAATACTTGGATTTACAATATTCGTAATATTCTTTCTGCAAGACTCCCTTTCACCAGTTGTTTTTTTTTACACAAAAATTCTTCCGAACATTTTTAATATAAAATTAATTAATTTTACCTGATTTTTATTAATTAGTACGGGGATTTCAAATTATCTAGTCTATTTTTGAAAAATTTTCTACCTAATACTTAAACGAGGAAAATATAAATTTAGAGTGTTTATTCTTTCATGCTTTACAAATTTAATTATTATCAATTTTAGAACATGATATCAGGAACATACTTTTTTACGAAAAGCCACATCGATGGTTGTTATCCTATAAGGAAATTCTCTGAAACAAATCTAAAAGCCTTTACATTTTTTTTAATCATAGTGTTAATCTGTTGCCATGGTAAACGTTTCCATGGCAACGATTACCATTTAACTTAAATAGTATTTTATTTTAGGTTAATATTATATTGAATTTTCATATATATTTTCCAGTTGTAATTTTTATTTATGAATACTGCTGAATATATTTTGATAGGCCTTCTCCTTTCAGAATTTTTAGAATTCTTGGTGACGAAACATGTATACTTTTGTATCTGTTTGTTCTGGTTGTATTCTGAAGTATCATTTTCATATGAAATAAGAATCCCTATCGTTTCTCGTGAGTTTAACAACTGGAACCTATAAAACCATGAAATTTCATTTGTAAAAAAAAAATCTGTTCAAAGCAAAGAAATTGTTTCATTTAATATTGTAAATGTTTTAAAACTTTTAAATTATTTTAGTTTAAATATATAAAATTACGTCTCGTAGTTTGTGATATGAATATCTGGTAAACTCGTGACAAATATATTTGAATTTTAAGAAATTTCTTAAATTTTCAACTAAATATGTTAAAAATTTAACAAATTTGTTGAAAAAAATCACCATTTTTGTTGAAATTTCCTAAAGAAATCGTACATAATCTCTTTTATAACAGATATTTTTTTTAAAAACTCCAATACCAGATAGTATCTTTAAAGGTTTCAAACATTTTTAGAATTTTTTAGCACCTAATATAGTGTGTATATTACCACAAATCAAAAGAAATAGTATAGATAAATACAGTATCCTTTCCTCTCCCTCATACAGAATGAAACAAAAAAAGTCAAAAAAATTCTCTAAGTAGCTCCAACATAAATACAAGGAGTGCTTGGCCAAAAAAAAAATTATAGTAAAAAGTAAAATAAGAGTAAAGCAACAAGTTGATGAATCATCACTTAGCAGCTATTGTCTTCCATCTTGCCCAAAGTGGTTAGCCAAAGGTCAAGAATGTCGTTACCAGAGTTACGCAACACCGAAATCACGCCAATAAACATGTGGAAACCAATAGCCACTCAGGAAGACGGTAAGTGATTGATGAACTGAATCAACTCGCTTCATTTCGTCCAGGGGCAAAAAAATAATTTACGATCGACGAAAGTAAGATAATTTCTGTCGCACAAAATGGCAGCAGAGTATAGATGCAATCGGCTTATGAGAGAAGAGTAAAGAAATGGAGAGAATATCCATCAAATAGAAGAAAAATCGAATTTTAATGTGGCACTTTTCTTACTTTATAGAGAGGATACATTATGAAACTGCATAAATGCGAATAAGGCTGTAAAAGTTTTAAGAAAAAAAATTGCCCTTTCATTTTTAAGGCAGTTTTCTGAAAAGTTAATGTTATTTTTAAATGTGAGTCGATATAAATATATCTATCTTTTATACAATACATATGTCGACATTTCGTTTTATTCACCTTCTGATTGGCAAGTAACGAGTCACCTGACCTATGATATTTAAAGCTTATTTTGACAGTTTTGTTTGAAATATTTATTTTTTAAATCGTTGTAGTAAATTTTCTATTGCATTTAATGGTGAAATAGCTACAGAAAACAAAAAGTAAAGTTTTAATTAACACCAAACAGTAAATGAGTTTGAAACGCTTTTATTTGTAAATTCTTCTTTTAAGCACACCATTTGTGGCAACAATAATCATGTTTTTTTTTTGGCTATCCAGCGTCTGAATAGCTAAGGAATACACGTGTTAAATGAATTGCAATTCTTTCTCTCATCTAAGTATTCCAGGAATTAAAAAAAACATTTAGGGAGATCGTTAACCAAATACACTATCTTCTAATGCTAATAAATGAAAATATATATGGTATTCCGAAAATTTTCATTGATGGAACAAGACTTTGCAGATGACACTTACAAAAAATATTTTTTTAATCATTTGACAAATAATACTAAATTGTGATAATTGTAATTTTTCAGGGCCTTATGAACTTTCTATTTCCGACAATTAAAAGAGATTTTGGTTAAAGCCCTTTTCGAGTTTGCTTTAATGTAAATAAGGGGTGTTAATCAATCTAATTTTATCTAGTAGTTAAAAGTAATAACCATCCGGGAATTATACCTGTTGCTATTGTGTCCTTTTTCTTAATTTAATCCAAAGAATGAAGGAGAAATAGATGGAATTTCCCCCAGAATTTCTTAGTTTAATTTAGTTATATTTAGCCCCATTTTAACCCTTTATCTACTGAATTATGTTGCCATCAGTTTTTCAACTTCATTTTTGCACCAGTTGTTAAGTTTTCTTACAGAATAATCTCAGAGAACCCAAGAGAAAAATTTTAATAACTATAAATATCTTTATTAATTTAACAGTTTTTATTCCTACTTTTAGCTTATATTAACTTCTTGCTATTTGGGTTACATTTTCAGTGTTTTTTTTAATACCATCGTCAAAAATAGTCGTATTACGAGAATAGTACTTATGAATAAGGGGTTAAAGCAACACTGGTGATATTTTGATACTGACCTCGTTATTTTAAAGCGTGGTCAGATGACGAGGGTATCATCTGAGCTTACAGCCGCCTCTCCAAACTTTCACACCACATTGGCTGGTCTAGAGTTTTGTAGTATTTGATAAGTTTGGAACTCATTCTAACTCAGATTTTCTGTGAAAATCATGATATTATCTTCATTTTCAATCCATTCAAAGCTTGGGCTCAACTTCTTGCTTTTATCTATGCATAATTCATAATTTTTGCATTCTTGTTTATGAAGAATAGAAAAATTATTGTAATGGTCAAAAAATTCGAATTTCAGATTTTCGTGAATCTTCTTGTTTTAGGTATTTCTGAGTTTGAGAAACACTATATTTTACCTTATATCTATCTCTTAGTGGAAAGGCCTAAATGTTTAAGAACACAATAATTCATGAGCGTTTTGAGTTAAATGGAGGAAATTTGGTATATGGATTAGTGACATTCCCAATGAATTTTTTATCATACTTTGAATAAAATTCATGTGCATTAAGCTTGCCATTCTGATTTTTTGATTACAATGAAATTTCGAAAGGCAAAAAAAGTAAGTAGGTAAAAATTGAGACACAGACTGTGCATTTAAAACATGGTTATTATAAGAAATTTCACTCAGACCCGTATAAGGGTTGTTCGTCTGTCTGTACTTCGTATAAAAAATGCAATTATTCAAAAAAATGGAATGATTTAAATCAATAAAATTTGAGATCTTGTGACTACAAATGCATTTTTCTTTTAAATCTGGCTTCATTCGATCATTTAAATTTGTTTTTAAAAGAATTAATTAAAATTGGAGAAATAACTATTTAGAAATACAATTTATGCTACTAAAACAATATTGTTATCATGTCAGAACATGATATTGTTTTGGAGATGAGGTTTAGGTTCAGTAACAAAAATCCGTAGGCAAAAAATAAACATTTAAATCCGTAGGCGAAAAAAAATGTGCAAGATAATCTCAAAAAAATCAGCTTTTAATAACGCATTGCCAATGCATTTACAGAAGCTCTGATTTAAAACAAATAAGTTAATGATAGTAAATAAAAACTAGAAATATGCCATTTTGAGGACGTGATTGTATGAAATAAATGGGAAATGTGATATTTTTTAGACAATTAATGCGAGAGAAAGTTTTTATATTAAAGTGAAAGGAAAAGTTAAGGTGAAAGTGTTCATTGAAACAATCAAAATGAATAAAAATATAATTTAGCTCGCACGATCACGTGGTGCTTGGCCGTTCAAGAAATGATGTTCTGACGTGATACATTGAAATATGCATAGCAGATTTAATTTTAATCTTTTTTTTTAAATTTCGGTTGGTGCGAAATAATTTTCGTGCCCTGATTTATGTAGGTTATGTCAACTTACTTAATCCTCATTTCATTTTCTTTAGAAAATCGCAGAATCTTCTTATTTCAATAAATTGTTTAGGTGTCAAGGAACAAGTGTAACAGATGTCGTTCGAATCGATCAAGAGGGCCATACGAAAAAGTGATTTAAAGGAAATGGCAATACTTTATGGGATGATTGTCAAAACCTTTGAGATATTCCAAACGTTTTCTGTAAGATTTTGCCGAGTATCCACTTATTCGTTCATGTGACTAATTCTTTTCAGTCGTTTACAACACGTGGCGCATCTTGAAAATGACGCGGGTTAATATACCTTCAAAAAGTGGCATAGCTCCAGGTGTGTTTTTTTTAATTAAAGTTTGTCCTAGAATTGGAATTGAATTAAGCTGACCGAAAAACAAACCTTAGTTATGAAAATGTTCCATCGAAACAAATAGATTAATTTTAAAAAAAAGGTTTTGAAAGGCAATAGTCGGTACTTACGTATTATACCGTCTTTCGGAAATTATCGCCAACGGTTTAGTAACTCATTGGCGACGGATTTAAATTTGACGATAAAGATCAAGGGATTACATTATTGTTGGATTACCATAATTGGTGGTTTAGCAACTCAATGGTGACTTCATATTTGGCGATAATGTTGGACGGTATAATATGTAAGTACCCATTTATCAAATGTAAATAAATTTTCGTTTGAATGTTTTCGATTGTGTCACTGAATGCTTTTATATTTGCACTTAACTGACGGCTTTATTTAGCTAATTAGTGCAACTTCAAAATATAATAAGAAATTCTAGAAGGAGCTCGCCTTGCCACCGGGGTTTCTTTTCAGTCTGCAGATGAACTAAAAGAATCAATATAATAGAAATATGCATCATATAGAAGATTTATAGAATTTGGAAATAGGCTTAAATAATGGTAAATTAGTAGTAGCTATGAATTGTCTACGGAATTGGACATTTATAACTACTTAAACTATCATCTTGAAAAAGATATTTTGCGTTATCTGAACTCTCAAAAAACTTACTTCTTAAATGATACGTAGTTGTCACTTCTTTGTCACGTAGTTGAGGTGAATGTAGTAAGGTCAATGGAGATGAACACAATCAAGATCAACCAAAACTTTATTATGTTTTATAACAATTCGAGGTTCGGCTTTCTAGCACAGAGGTAGCGCGTCTTCCTCGTGTTCCGGGAGTCTCGGTTTGGGCGTGGTTTTTCTACTGTGTGCTATCTGTGACTGTGCCACCCTGTCAAAAGGGGCTGTGCAAGTGACTGTTATGAGTGTGTAGCTAAAGTCGTATTCTTGGCCCTCGTTGGCGTAACTTGAAACAAGAGACGCATATCTTTGGCTTAACCCTTTGAGGTCCGATATCGAGTGTGACTCGACATTCAAGACTGTGCATCATTTTGACGTTTTATTTATTTATTTTTCAAATTTAATTGTTGAAAACGCCTACATAATAGTTATGAGATGTAGATAAATTTTTCAAAGAAATTAGACTTAAAAGAATTATGTATATTTATCTTTCATAGCAATAAACAAATCTTTGTATTAGGTGAATAATTTTGCATCTAATTATTTTTCGGAGTGCGAAGGGTTAAAATCTGCTGATGTATACGCGGGGCTTGTTCATGACGTGTCATAAGTAACAACAACTCATCGAGAAACTATTTATATACATTTATGGAACATTCCAGACTCGAAGACAATTGGCTAGCTGAAAATCGGGAGTTTAAATTTACATAATTAACATAAATTTTACATACAGCGAATTGAAACAAAAATTATTATTTTTATTATTTTGTAACTTACTTGGCTTGTGCTGAAACCCTCAAACTTCCGTTCACGAGTCCGCTTGCTGGACGTCTCGGCAATGATGTGCTTGGTCGAAAAGAACAATTTTCGCTACAATATTAATTTTATTTTATCCCAATTTTTCTTAATATATTTTTAGAAAAAATAATTTAATACACGTTCTGTAGCAGCATTTTTAAAGTTTTGATGAAATTAAAACTATTCCATAAGATATTTTAATCTATGATTTTGCCAGTTTTAAAACCAAGACTTTTTTTAAAAAAACACTGTGCTTTTCTCAGATATTAATTCCAAAATATGATTTTCTGTTTTGCTGATATTTCTTAAAATATGCTCATATAATAATTTATAAGGGACTAGCCCTTACCCTCGACTTCGTACGAATGGAAATTTTGAGTGTACCCATGAGAACTGGCGATCTAATCACGACGTAAAATGTTATCAAACCGTATGCATGCTTAAATTTTTAACGCCGATTGGAGAAACGAAAAGACGGGAATTTTAAACGCATTTCAGATTAGAAATTTTTAATTTCTATCATTCTGTTTTATTTTTATTCAAAAGTACTTCAGAAGGAATCGAATTATCGATTAATTAATAATGTTTAATTTTAAACGTATCAAACACTACGAAAATAAACAGAATCTTTTGAAATAACCGGTTGAAAATATGTTAAGCCTAACCTCATTCGAGTATAAAAAACAAAACAAATCGAAGTCTTTCTCATTTGGCAGTAAATGAGGATTTTTGACAAAAAGTTAGTTTTTAATTAATATAAAACTAACTACTAAATTAAACGGAATAAATAGTACTCTATATTCTTTTCTAGACTATAATCTATTTCTATGCTGGCGTGATTGATTAACATCATCCATCCAAACTTTCACATTTATAATAGTGGTATAGATAAACAATTACGTTTTTTTTTCCTTAGTATTTTCAGTTAACCAGATGAAAAGATTTGAATCAAATTTTCCTCAAACTCATTTTTAGAAAGCTCATCAACAATTGAAAAAAATTAATTAGAATAAATCAATTTATTAATAATTAGATTTTGAAAGTTTTAGTAAATACTATTAATTTTGAAAAAAATTCTAACTTTGCAAAATTTCAGAATTTTGCCTTATTCGAGTGGGAAAAAACAAAACAAATCGAATTCGTTCTCATTTGGCTGCCGGGAAATGATGAATTTTGGCGGAAAAGTTAGTTTTTAATTAATATAAAATTAATCACTTAATTAACTGGAATATATATTAGCCTATGTTCTTTTCTAGACTATAATCTATCTCCATGTTAAATTGCATCCAATTTCGTTCAACTGTTTTGGAATGATTGACTAACATCATCCATCCAAACTTTCACATTTATAATAGTAGTATAAATAAACAATTAAATTTTTTTCTTAGTCTTTTCAATTAACAAGACGAAAAGGTTTGAATCAAACTTTCCTTGAAATCATTTTTAGAAAGCTCTTCAAAAATTGAAAAAAAAATTAATTAGAATCAATCAATTTATTGATAATTAGATTTTGAATGTTTTAGTATATACTAGTATATGTTATTGAAAAAAATTTCAATTGTGCAAAATTTCGAAATTCTACCATGTCAAGAGTGAATATAAAATCAAACCAAAATTATATCTGTACAAATTTGAAGATGATAGATATAAATGTGCTAATACTTAACAACATAAATAACTGATATATATTTATCAATATTTTTTCTGCATATCCCTTTATTTTATAATATACCTATATCATGTAGCCAAATGGACATTAATATAGTCTAGACTATGGAATATATTATGAAATATAGACTATGGAAAATATTTAGAAAAGGAACTATTTGAAAAAACGAGTTTTTTCCTCTGGCCAAACCAGAGAGTAAAAAGCTTAGGAATAGCTATTGTCTTTTTTATCACTAAGTGAATGTGGAAAAATCCAGAACCGTCATTTTCAGTGTTACGCCAAGGCTAAAGTCACCCAATGAATTATTGGAAAGCACTTCAAAAATTGATAAAAAATTAATTAGAATCAATCAATTTATTGATAATTAGAATTTGAAAGTTTCAATATATACTAGTATATATTATTGAAAAAAAAAATTCCAACTGTACAAAATTTCAGAATTCTACCACGTCAAGAGTGAATGTAAAATGAAAACCAAAATTATATCTGTACTAATTTGAAGTTGATGGATATAAATGTACTAAAAAATAACAACGTAAATAATTGATATATATTTATCAATGTTTTTTTTTCTTCTTTAATTTTACTTTAAACGATACCAATATCCTGTAACCAAATTGACATAAATATTAGACTATGGAACATATTTAGAAAACAGAACTATTTGAAAAAAAAAACGAGTTTTTTCCTCTGACCAAATCAGAAAGCAAAAAGCTGACGAATGGTTATTGTCTTCTTTTTTTATCACTAAGTGAATGTGGAAAAATCCAGAACCGTCATTTTCAGTGTTACGCCAAGGCTAAAGTCACCCAATGAATTATTGGAAAGCACTTCAAAAATTGATAAAAAATTAATTAGAATTAATCAATTTATTGATAATTAGAATTTGAAAGTTTTAGTATATACTAGTATATATTATTAAAAAAAAATTCCAACTGTTCAAAATTTCAGAATTGTACCATGTCAAGAATGAATATCAAATCAAAACCAAAATTATATCTGTACAAATTTGAAGTTGATATATATAAATGTACTAATAAATAACAACATAAATAACTGACATATATTTATCAATATTTTTTCTGTCTATCCCTTTATTTTATACTATATCTATAACCTGTAACCAAATGGACATTAATATTAAGACTATGGAAAATATTTATAAAACGGAACTATTTAAAAATATTGAGTTTTTTCATCAGACCAAACCAGAAAGCAAAAGGCTGACGAATGGTTATTGTCTTCTTTTTCATCACTAAGTGAATGTGGAAAAATCCAGAATCGTCATTTTCAGTGTTAAGCCAGGGCAACAGTCACCCAATGAATGTGTGAAAAGTAATCGCTGTACTAGAGGACGGTAAATGATTGATGGACTCAATCAATTCGCTTCATTTCGCTGCGGCTAAGAATTTACCGTCGGTTGGAGCGCGATCATTTCTGTCGCGGGGAATGGCAACACAGTGTGGAATGAAATCGCCGCGTGAGGAAAGGGTAAAGAAATGGAACGTAGATCCATCATTGGAAAGAAAAATCGTTTGCTGCGATTTCCTTACATCCTTAGAAAGAACCCTACATGGAAACTGGACAAAAATGAAAGGGAAAATCAATTTCAACCATCAATTTTAAGATTTGTTATAGGAAAGATAATACATTTTTCATTGAACTGAAATATCTTTTTAATATAATATAACCTTAAAATAAAGTATTTTTTTTAAAAAAGTCAGATGAATAATTTTAAAGTAAGTGTTATTTAAAAGATTCTTTAAAAAATGCTTGTAAGCATGAAATGTTTATATGGTTTTCAGTACAAAGTGATCAACTTTAAAATAAAACAATTAAGCTAAGTTATGATATATATAATGCTTTAATTTACAATAAAAATTTATGAGTTCTCAATGATACATATTATTTTGCCATATAAATTTTCACATTTTTAATTCATTTCAAAAATACTTTAAACTTATTTTCGGCATTGTATTTTAATGTTTAAGTGATATTTATTATTAATATTTTAATCATTAAATATTTAGATATTAATTTTCTATATTTACGAAATACAGCATTTGTATATTATTAAAAAATAATTTATTAGCTGCATTTTTTAATCACATATCATGTCATATTATGATACATTAATATTATTTTGTAAGGCAATATTATATTCAAAACTAATACATAGCTTTCTTTTGTATAATTATTATGTTTTTATTAGTTTAAAATAAAAATTAAAAATCTGGAAATTATATAAAAAAATAAGAATTTTTTAAGAGCAAATTCAAATTTTATAAATTTATAATTATATTTAATAAAGTTAATACTTCGAATTTTTTTAATTAAGTGAAAATAATCAGGCTTACAATGTTTAATTATGTAAATACTAATATTGTAATTATGTTGTACATTATAAATTAATATAGATAAATAATTAAATTCTAGACATATTTAAATTCTTAATAAACTACTTTTGGAAAAGTCCTTTCAATATCTTTATTTATTTCATCACTGTTTTTTTCAATTAGAATTCGAATAATACCAAATTTTAATTTATGAGTGTAAAAGCTTATGTTAAACTTCCTTAAAAATTCGTTCTAGTAAATTTCAAGAAGACAATCTCAAAAAAAATGTATGCATATTATTATTTTTTTAATTAAAATTTTATATTTGCTCTTATATCCGTTTTAATGCCATTTTACATTATTAGAGGTTATTTTATCAAGTATAGAATACAATAGAATTTTACCACTATTAAAGAATTAATGGAACTAACCCCTATTAAACTAAAATTTAATACATAATTTTTGTTCATTTTGTTATAATAATTGCTCAATAGATTCTTCAATTTCTGAAATATAGAATAAGCAACCTAATTATTTCGAAATATTTTATAATTGTTTGGAAAATTTAAACTTATTTATCA
Organism: Argiope argentata; assembly: GCA_026289955.1. NCBI lineage: Eukaryota > Metazoa > Arthropoda > Arachnida > Araneae > Araneidae > Argiope > Argiope argentata. The sequence goes on along the minus strand of JAOUZG010044037.1, from coordinate 8,787,917 downwards.
GTCGAACATCAATATTGAAAGAATGAATTAAAACACAGTTTTTTTTTTATTTCAGAAACTAGATAATATATTTCTTAACCTATCTGCAAAATTTCAAGGAAATAACTTGATAAACTTCTAAAATAAAAGATTTTGCTTTTTTAATATATTTAGTAATAAAAAAAATAATACATACACACACACATTCTTTTAACTTT
>JAOUZG010044037.1:8774095-8787320 GCA_026289955.1 Argiope argentata | reverse complement strand
TATGTATAATTCAATATATCATGTCAGAACATCATTTCTTGAACGGCCAAGCTCCGCGTGTTCGGACAAGTTAAACTATATTTTTATTCAATTTAATCGTTTCATTGTATGAGTCACTTTAGTATTGCAAATTACAAAAAAAAACTTTGTATCGCATTTATAGTTTAATAAAATATCGTATTTCCTATTTATTTATTTTATTTCATGTAATCACGTGCTCAAAATTACACTTTTCTAGGTTTTAATTGCTGTAGTCATTAACTTTTTTTTCAAATCAGAGATTTTGTAAATGCATTATTAAAGCATTATTAAAAGCTGATTTTTTGAGATGCTCGTGCAGATAATATAATTTCAATTTTTCGCCTACGGATTTTTTACCTACCTCATTGCCAAAACATCATGTTCAGACATGATAAAAAAATTATGCCATTTAACTGGTTGCATAAATGTTTTTTCGATCCTTCTTATGGAAATACCTAAAAGTATTATAACCATTTTAACACTTTAATTTGCGATCCATATTGTCAGAAGATTGATGGTAAAAGAGAGAAATTGTTGTGACTTCAGTCTATATCTTCTTGACGTGAGAAGTGATGTAGCATTCAACACATTTCCTTTTCATTCATTCATTAGCATTTCTATCTCCTTTCTAAATGTTCTTTTTTCTCTGCTTTAATCCCTGCTGAAATATAAGACGAGGCAGGCAATCTTTCAATAAGCTTTTACACAAAAATTGATTCCGAGTAAGCTTTTTATCCTCAGAGAAAAGCCAATCCATCATATTACCACAAACACGAGGTTGTATGTTATGTGTGTCGTCCCCAAGATTCATCACGGAGCTTAAAGAAAAACACATTACTCAACCTTACTGCATAAAAAAAAGGATCGGAAGAAAATAACGAGAAAAACGTAGGAAGACCGGCTAAAAGCAAACGGACTGCAAAACTTAAATACACTCGCGGGGATTGCAGCAAAAATAAACAAAAAATAAACCCTCCTGGTTGGGATCAAAAATAAAGAGAAAGAGATTTGTCAGATAAGTGTTGGACATAAAAAAAAAGAGCTCCCGCTGTTACCACAAGCTCTCGAAGGAATACTGAAACTGATTGAAATAGATATCGTCTCGGACATTTTATCAAAATCATGAATCACCTAGAATGGAGAAAGTGGTAAAAGTCAGACTTTCTCAAATTTACGATTCCTGTGCTACTTCAGGTGTCAGCCTTTAGGTGTCAGTAGCCCGTGTTACTTGGATAATAACCGCATCACAGAAAAATCAAATTTAATATTTTATCTTATCTCGTAAGTTCTTTAAATTTTTTAAAGTCAAATTTTGCTTTCGATACTTCTTCGTATAAATTGGACTTGTTGCTTAAATAATAATTTGTTCTTACCGTCTTGAAATTTAATATTATTTATCGTTAAAAAGGTCATGACTTGATACTCACCTATTTTTTTCTGGCTCCAGAAAAAAAATAATACCCATTTTTATTATCGCTGGCAATATTCTGTAGTATTATTTCCATTTAAATTTCTTATATATAACTTCTTCACAAATCTTTTTACCAAGCTTCTAGCCAAGCTTACAGCATTTATAAGCATTTATATTTTGTATTTACTCATTTTATATCTTCATTTTATATTTAATTTTAGACGCATTTTAATATTTTGATTTATAATCTTTTTGTGCAGATGAACTTTCTTCAATGAGTCAAGTCTCACGAAATAATTGTACCATTAACCTTTTAACAGTTTTGCCTGTATGCCATACGTACATCGATTTATTGAATTTTGATAGTTGTAAGCTAAATATAAACCATTCATAATGATTATAGTTCAATATGAAAATTACTTCGAATACATAGTATCAGAGAAAAACAATTAGCAAAAAATATAAATAAACCCAAACAGTAATATCAGAGAAAAACAATTAGCAAAAAATATAAATTTACTCAAACAGTAATATCTAAAAATAGAAATAATTAAAAGAACATTGTATCTAGAGAGCGCCAATGCTGCTACTTTTTTTTGCCAATTTCGAATACATAGATAAGTCATGTATTCAATGGATTTTCATTTGAAACAAAATAAGAAAATATTCCCGAAATAGATGCCATCTTATTAGATAGTAAATAAAATAAAACAGTCAAGTGGTTAAAAATAAAACTGGGTACTTGCGTATTATACCATCCAACTTTATCGTCAAATTTGAAGTCTTTGCTAATGAGTTGCTAAACCGCCATTTATGGCAATCCGGCAATGGTGTAATCCGTTGATCTTTATCGCCAAACTTAAATCCGTCGCCAATGAGTTACAATACCGTTGACGAGCGTTGGCGAAGACGGTCTAAGGCTTAAGTACCTAAAACTATGTTTGTAATTTGTTAATAACATTATTTTTCTTATTTTCTTTGAACAATGGAGAAATTAGAAGAATTAATATTTAACGGAATAGTGGAAATCAAATGAATTTCATAGCAACAACAAAAATTGTCTAAAATATTTCAAAAATATTTCTTAACCATCTGGTATGGAAATGATTAAATAATAGAATCCAGAGAATATAAGTCATAGCCTACAATTAATGGCATATCTTCATTCTCCCATATCAAATTATAGATCCTGGTCAAAGCCTCAAATACCTAAGGTGGCATTAGTGATCAAGACTAATATAAATATTTGTTATTTCGCCTTCTTGCGTGGTTAGTCATCCTGAAAATACAAGTCATAGCCTCCAATTAATGTCATATCTCCATTCTCCCATATCAAATTATAGATCCTGGATAAAGCCTCAAATACTTTAGATGGCATTAGTGATCAAGAATAAGATAAATATTTGCCATGAATCTAATATTCTTACTTAATCTATCGCAAGAAAAGGAATTTTGAATATAATTTTACCAACTAGATAAACATAAAATTTGAATAGAATTATAGTTGCAGTAAGAACAGAATATACTGAATCGCGTTAGTTTAAATCATTCCATTCCTAAGATATAATATTTATATCGTTGCAAAAATACTGACAAATAGTTAGTCAATACTTTCTCTGATTTTGTTGAAAATTAATAAGAATTTTTATTTTAGATTCTAAACTTATGTACTACATGTTATCGAACTATTTCTTTACGCTCTAGAATTATCGAATTCGCTTGTAATCCAACAGCCATCCAGAAGGACTTCTTGAAAATTGATTTTTTTTTCAAAATTTAATACAGGTCTACAAATTTGATCTTTAGTTCTTATACCAAATTCATCTAATTCAAAACATGATTTTTTGTACGAATTTGTTTGCTATCGCGTCATTAGACTGACTAAAAGACAAGCAGCCATGATGCAAAAAATGCGTTTTTTCGGGCTTTGGTAAGTCTGAAAGGCGAACATCTCAATTTTAAATTTTTTTAAATTTCAATAAATATTTGATTAACTTCGATTCAATATTCTCTCTCTACAGTTTATATACAATGTTAGAATTTGGAAGACAAATATGTGGTAACTAAATGAAAAATAAGTAGTTATAAAAAGATACTTTATTAAAATTTAACACTATATAAAATTATATAACCTTTTTCCATTATTATTTTTAAAATTAATTGTGAAAATTTCTAATTTCCTTACAATCATTACTTTATTAATGTTTTAAGATCATTCGAAATAATAGGAAATATACATATTCCTCTACCGACAATAATAGAAAATGTATATTTTGGTACTGTATAGAATACATATTTGTGTCTAAAATTACCATTCATAACTCAAATGTATTTTGAGAGCTGAGATGTACATCACGATGCAATTTTTTCCATTGTCCTTTCAATTAATTTAAATAAAGGATAATAGTTAAGGATAAAACATAATTTTTAGAGCCTTATAATAATAATTCCCTAACATATTACTTCTCAAAACTGAATATATGCAATTTGGAATCCTTAAATTTTCTCACCTACATAAATTAAATTCCATTTCCTAAAATTTTAACTGGCTTTTAAAAATACTTGTAAGAATTAATTTTAACAAAAGACGTCCTTGCAACACCGAAATTCAAATTATTCTTACAGTTTCAACTAATTTTTAACCTTTTAATTTACTTCCCTTTTTTGGAATCCAAGTAAAAAATTACTGTCATTTTTCTTCAATATTGTTGCAAAAGCCAAACTGCTTTTTGAAATAGATTAAAGAGACACTTAATTCTTTAATGACTTTGAGATCTACGATTTTATAAGACTTGATTTTGTTAGGAATGCTGAAATACACAATAAACAGAACAAGTGCCAAATTATAGATTTAATACGACTTTTATGTCCGTTACAGTCTGATTTTTAGAAAACTGTAGGTGAAATAGTGATCATCAACTTATTAACAACTAAGAAAATTAATAAAAATTAAACACAGCTTACTATTTAATAAGCTGGTATAAAAATAAAATACCAATAAATGATAGATCATAGAAAGATACTAAAAAAGATTTGCTTTAAGCTTAATTTTGCAGAAGATTCTCTGTTAATTATAAAATTATCTTAGAACGTTTGCTTTCAGGAAAAGATCTCATTTAGAGACTTCCTATTAACCTATTTAAACAACATTGCAATATTATCTTATAATTATTAGCATCAATAAATGATGCTGAAATTGAACTCATGGAATTAGTCATCAAATAAACAGTTTCAAAAAGGCATCTCTTGCAAATAATAAAAATATTAAAATGAAATCTGCTATGCATATTTCAATGTGTCATGTCAGAACATCATTTTTTGAACGGCCAAGAACCACGTGTTCGTGCAAGTTGAATTATATTTTTTGTTCATTTTAACCGTTTCATTGCATGAGATGCTTTAGTATTGCAAACGATCCAAAACAAATCTTTATCCCGCATTGATTGTTTAAAAAATATCCCATTTCCTATTTGTTTCACGTTTTTTATAATCAAGTGCTCAAAAGGACATTTTTCCAGTTTTTGTTTGCTGTAGTCATTAACTAATTTTTTTAATCAGTTCTTTTATAAATATGATTGCAACGCGTTATTAAAATCTAATTTATTTGTGTGTGTGTGTGTGATGTTCGGGCAGATAATAAAATTTCAATTTTTTGCCAATGGATTAAAAATTTTATTTTTCGCCAATGGATTTTTGTTGACGCCAAAAACCTTATCATGTTCTGACATAATAATATGAAATATTAAGTATAAAATATAAATAGAATGCAAGTACAGAACATACTATTGTTCCGAGTTTTCTGTGTACTACAGTTCAGTTATCAAGGCATGATACCGCTTAGATATGCTTCAATTCTGTTCGTTCATTTCAAAATTTTCTCTCATTCTGCCCCACCCAGATTCGAAATATCAAATGAAGAGTGAGTCCGGGAGAAACAAACAAAAATGAAAAGAGCTCTTGAGGTGACAGAATGAGTAGGAAAAGTAACATAATCACCACCCGCCAATTTATGTCAGCTTCATTCCTCGGTTTGAATTCCGCTTTTATTCTCGCCAAGTTCGAGCCAACGCCATTGAGAAGTTCGACTGTTGTAAGAAAAGTGGCACTTTTCAAGAGGCCAGATATCGAGATACGCCAGTAAATGATAGTTCTCGTTCTCGTTCAGGAGCACAGCAGAAAGAGTGGATTGTTGTTTTCTTTGGCGAAACATAAACACGATTGCAGAATCCAATATAACCGAAACCTTCTGCGAATGCATTTAGTTTATGGAAGGGGTATTCGCGATAACAAAAAATAGCATTCTCTTGTCCTTTTTTTTTATTTGTTGTATCCGTTATTGCACGTGGAGTAGGGGAAAAGAAGCTCAATTTGTGATCGCTTGTCGAGTCGGATTTCTTCTTTCTCCCTCTCAGTTATTTTTTGTTTATTTTTGTTGCAGAAGAATGGCAGCAGATAGTCGTCATTTCTATTTCGTACTACGTCACGAGAGTTGTTTTCGCATTTGTTGCAAAATGATGCTATTTCTGATTCTTTTTTTTTCTTCTTCTAAGAAATGGTAACTTTTTTCAGAAAAAATCACTGACGATCTCAGGTTCTGCTCTATAGTCGTATCTTTTGCGATGTTGCAAGTTATTTCGACTTTTGAAGAACTAAACAGTGCATTGAATAGATGTGCTACTTTTTATATTGAAGACGAATTCAATATATATGTTAGTTTGGCTTTCCCGAGCAATATGAAGTTACACTAATTAGGATGACAGTCTAATTATTCTTGGAATAACCTATGACATGTTAATTTTTCTTTATGATTTAAGCAAAAGTAAAATTATATTGTATGTCCTTTATTTAAAAATAGAATGCTAGAATACTGCGCATTTAAACTGTCAAATTTTTGAATGAAATTTGAACCTGAAATTAGTAATTGCTATTATAACGCTACCATTTTCAAATTAAAATTCTAAAGTTCTAAATTTATACTACTATGAACCGATTGCAGGTCGCGATACGAACATGCGACGCTAGGGCTAGTAGCCGAGTAACATGACCCTAATACAAAAGTAGACTTCGGTATCGTAGATGTTATCTACCATAGTACTCCCCCACCAGTGAGTCGGCGGAGGGACGGACGATTTTTATAGCGCCAATCGTTGTGATGAGTTGCTGCTTGCTTGCGCCAAGTGAATCAGACGACTTTGCTTTGCTTGCGACAAGTGAGTCTGACGACTGCTTTGCTTGCTTCAAGGGAAATTGGTAGCTTTGTTTACTTGCTTCGAGTGAGTTTGGCGACTTTTGTGTGTTTTTGCAGTGGGTAGATGCCGCCACGACTGTTTCAGGAGGTTGCGTTGCCAAGGTCACCAATGTACCGATTTAAGGTCGTGATACGAACCTGTGGCGCTAGGGCCAGTAGCCGAGTAACATAACTATAATACAGAAGGCGACTTCGGTATTGAAGATGTTATCTGGCTTATGAAGCTAGCGCCACAACCATTATAAATGTGAAAGTTTTGGATGGGTGAATGAATGATGTTATTCAATCACACTAGAACAGCTGAACGAAACTGAATAAAATTTATCACAAAGATAGATTATAGTCTATCTCTGTGATAATTCTGTTTTATTTCGATGTGTGTATTCGATGAATGTTTAATTTTTTTATTAATAAAGCATTAACTTTCCCATCAAAAGTATTCATTCTCCCACCGCCAAATGAGTAAGATTTAAATTTGATTTTTTTCCCATGCTAATGAGATTAAGCTTAAAAATTTTCATGACAGGTTATTTCAAACCATTTTGTTTATTTTCTTAGTGTAAGATGCATTTAAAACTAAACATTGTTAATTATCGATTTTTTCGAATTCATTTTGAAGTACTTTTCAATTAAAATAAAATAGAATGAAGGAAATGAAAAATTTCTAATCTTTATTACGTTAAGCCTGAAAGCTCTGAAAATTCATTTATTTACGTTACCTGAATTGACGTCAGACCGTCAATTCTCACATACACATATCAAAATTTCCATTCGTATTAAGTCACGGGCTAAATCTAGTTTATTATATATTCAAATGTTTTATATTATACTATTTTTTTTTTACTTTAATGTTTTTTCCCTCATCATGTACTATTAAGGTTTTATTAATCTTCCAAATTTTGAATATTACTTTAAAATTTTGATTTTAATTATAACTATCAGGAATATTTCTTGTAGAGTTATTTTGCATACTTTCTATTAAAAATACATTTCCAATGAATTAGTTATTTTTAAAAATCCTTATTGTGTACAGAGTTATATTAAAAGTAATAATTCTGCAATATATTAAAATATATTTTATAGTATAAATCATATTTCATTTCACGAAGTCCAATTATTTGGAAAGGTTTTATAATTTTTAAACTTTCGCTAACTTCATTACGCATAAAAAATGCACTCTAAATTATTTCATCTTAAATGCACTTTCTCTTCTCAACAATTTTCATTTTTGCCAAGAATCAATTAGAAAAATCGAAACAATTTTGACGGGGAAAAAACTCTTATCAATTTATATTTTTGAGAGCCCTACGTCTTCCAAATTTTAAAACGCCTCAATTTGTATTAAGCTTGAAAAATAACTTTTAGAGCCATTAAGATGGATTAAACTACTAATATATAGTTTCATTAATATAAAAATAAACTAGAGATTTTTAGTACATTCTGAAAATATTTAATGAGAATTGATGTTAAAAAAATAGTATTCTATATTGGTATCTAATTATCCTAAAGTTAACTCAATGTGCATATTTTTTAAAAATCAAGCACTTTAAGTATAATAATTAACAAGCAGCAATCTGGTTATCTAAATAGAGAATTAATATGATAATAATAATATTGTTAAGCTACTAGAATTCACATAAATAATAAATTGGTTAGTATTCAATAATTTAATTCACATTCACCATCTTGAAATTAACAAATTTTCCATGTAAAAACTTGTAATAAATATCAATAACCAATGGATTAGATTTAAAAAATTGTTATACTCGAAATTCAGCTTTGTTAACCCAACTGTATTAATATTATGTTTTGATAAATCGTTCTACTAAATGTGTCTGATACAAAAGTCGTTTTGATAAAGTATTTTCAACGTGATTTGATAAATCACCTATAGAAATTTTCTTTTATTTATTATTTTAAGTTATTTACTGATATACTTCATATTTTCTTTAATATTTTACCTAAAGAAAATAAATATCGAGTTTTTATCAAGATAAGCAAATATTATCATCAATCTCTCGTAAGATATTTACCTGTATATGCGATACTGATGCGGAATATTTTATTTACAATATCCATGTTGAGCTTATAGCGACAGAATTTTTATTTTCGTTAAGCATTTATTTGAAGCCCACATTTATTTCGTAAAAAAACTGTGATATGAATTTATAGCTAAATATTTAGTTTCGTCTAATATGATTAATCTTTGCGACAGAAAAATTCGATTATGTATAGAGCCCATTAATTATTTTTATTTTCCGACCAAAGAAAAATGCTAGCAAAATACGAAATAGTGAGGGAAATGCGTGACCGATGAGCATAAATTTTCGGTTGAAGAAGTCAATATGAAAAAGCATCACTGTTTGACCTTTATCTGTGACCTTTAGTACCTGGTGATTCGTTAAACTCGCATCATTTCTGTAGTATATTTTCACTTTGTATATCAATAAATTCAGTTCGTTTTTTGAAGCCAAATTCAGAAGAGTTAAGTTAGTTCAAATTATCAATAATAAGTATTCGAACTACTAATTGATATACCTAAAAAACATTTTAGATAAAATGTAATGTGTTTTCTTCTTCCATTGACCTTTATGATAAATATTAAAAGTTCTCAAAGACCATATTTCCTTCCAACATTCTTTGATCATTTTTTTCTTTTGTTCCATGATTTTAGATTACATTAGATTCGTTAAATTCTTACCATCTCCACAATATCAGAATATTGCATTTTGTTGGATTGTATGAACTGTATCATTTATTCAAATTTCCTAGTTATATCTTCATGCAGCAAACTTATGCCTAAAAACATATTAGACAAAATACAAGTTTTCAATTCAGTTCGTTTTTGTGATAATTCTTAAAAAATTTCAGATACCAGATTATAGTTAAGTTTTCAGACAGCAAGTGAATAGGTTTCAAATGATAATTTTCAAATTTTCTAAGTAAGTTTCATTGATGATAAATTGATTTCAAATGATAAATTTCAAATTTTCAATCTCGACTGAATTTTGCGATAGTTATCAAAAAAATTCAGTGATTAATTTTCCAAAGTATTCACATTTTCCAGAACAATTCTCTGCCTCTTTATAGTATATTGAATATCATTATTAAGGTTCGCAGAAAGCATTAATTCAAAATATAGCGTAACATTCTTCAAATGTCGCTTTAAAATCGGATTTCTGAATTTTAAAATATACTCAATTCTTAAATATTTCCAATTTAATTAGAAATGCTTCCAAGTTTGCAATCAAAATATTTAGAAATTTCTTATATCAAGCAATTTATGTTTACATATCAATGTTAAATCAATTTATATGCTGAAAAACAGCAAATTATCCTGCGATTAGTTATTATATTATTTTTTTAAAAATTAAGAATTGCAAATTTTGATTTGAAAGACGATTTCTAATTTTTCTTCAGTTTGTAATTCTAAATCTTTCATTTCTACCGAAAGCTTCCTAATATACATTTGCTTACTCAAAATTGTTTTTAAAACATTCAAATTACTCTGAAGAACATTATCATATAATCCATTCCATTTAGAGAAAAAAAATTGTTCGATTAGAGAAATATAGTTACACAATAGGCTCTCTCCAATAAAATGTTAAAAATATTAATTTAAATTTCTGTTACCAATATTTATTCATTAGAATTGGCTCAACAGCATTAAATTAAATTAGTAACAACTTGTTCGAAAGTTGAAATGAGACTAAACTATATTTGCTGTCGAAAATGAATGGCTTTATTTAAATGATTTTTCATTGAATAAAATATTATCTCTAAAATTCGATTCAAATATTAACTTCCATTTCCAAAAGAAATTGAACACCCGTAAAGGAGTGAGCGTTATTTAGTGTGTTGATCCTTTTTGTAAAATCATGACAGAGTCCATGATTACTTGATAATAAAATGGAAATTTTGTAGCACCTTGACTAAGAAAACTTGATGCACAAAATATCCGAGGACATAGACGTTACCATTATGAATCCTAAGTATTCTCATTGGTCTAATGTATAAGGATCGCAAAGTATCATTTAACTTCTGCTCCTGCTATCTGACAGTAGTTCAAAGATACTAGGTTCATCTAAATATAATTTCATGTTACTCCAATTTAGAACTCAAATCAAGCTGTAACACCATCCATTAATCTAAATAATTCTGAATTTCTAATGAAAACTGATAGATTAGTTTTGACACTGTGGGGAATGCTATTTAAGCCAGATAACATCTCTCGAACTGAAGGGTCCCTATCGTCATGTTACTCGGCTATAACCATAAGATTGGGAGTTCGGGCCTAGCGCTAACCGCTATCGCCGCAACATCATAGTGAAAGATGCAGTAGTACTTTGTAATTGTATAGCTTCATTCTTAAGCCTCTTTACATTATCATTGTTGTTCTTTGAGTAATTATTTATGAAAACTGAAAATTAAGAAAGGTATCTAAAAAGTTATTGCCTCAAATGTTTCCAAGTTATTAATTACGTGTAAAACGATTTTGATGAAGAGTAAATTGATGAAACTACTCATCTGAGTAATGCTTTTTTTACAAGAAGCCATGGAAATATCAATTCATATGTTTCTTGAAGAAAAAAAACTTACAAATCTAAAGACACTGAAATATGAATTTTATTATTTGTGGCAATCAATAAAAGAACAACAACAAAAAAACTTATATTTGCTACTTGATCCTACAAAATCTCTAAGATCAAGCTCAGTACCTAGTACCTAATAAGCGAGTTTTTTTCAATTTCGGACAATAATGTGTGCAAAATAAGAAAAAGACTATTCAGTGGTTACTTTATGTTTTTTTTTAAATCTTTTTTTTCTTAAAGGGAATTGAAATTAGTAAAAAATTAGTTTTTTTTTTCATGGCTAAAAATTTTTAAGAGTGGTCAGTGGTTATATAATTATATCAGAGTTTATTAAATCAATGTACTCTATTTGTTTCAAATATGAATTTAATTTTTTGTATTTCTTTTGTGTTAAAGTATCTTATTGATAACTGCATTTCAAAAAACAAATTAATACGCTTCTTTTTAAAAATGTTGTTGTTGTCTTATTGAAATGTATATGTTGTTGTTGTTGTTGTTTCTTATGGCAGTTGCCATGGATAAGCACCGCTGATACATCAGCAGATTTTAAGCCGGATATATACGTCTCTTGTAAGCAGATATATAAACATATGGATGAAGAATAGATTCAAAACATCTGAAGTAGAAATTGATTAATCTCAGCAAATCTTGTTAAACTATACTAGATTATTATTTGCTAAAATGATTTATGATATGCGATCATTAAATGACACTTCCAATGCAGGGAAAGTTATAATACCCATTTATACTTTCTTGTATTGTATGACATGACTCTAAATTTAATTAAATAATTTATCGAAATTTAAGTACACTTTTTCCTAGACATATTACTTCTAAATATATTTTAATGAAATTTATTATCTGTTCCAATCTGTCACAATTCTCAAAGTAATATTTATAATAGTTAAGGAATTTATTTTTCTAATGCTATCAGGAATTATTTTTTTATTAATTAATTTAATATTTGATAATTAATTAACTTAATATCTTGAAAGATTAAGTTTTCTTCATAATATCCAACTTATAATTCACTGAACTTTCTTTAATTATTGTGGATTTTTCTGAAACGTAATCGAAACATCTTTATGAAATATAGTTCATCTCAAATCTCTATAGTTCATCTCAAATATGAATATAGTTTCTCTCAAATATCTGTAGAGAAAAGTCAAAAATCTATTCAACCTTTTGAATAAAATGAAATTACTACGAATTGTGATTTTTAAGTCTTAGTGATTCTCTAGAAGCTGAAAATGATTTTTATCTTTATATCTTCTTTGGAAACTCTAATAAATCATCCTTTCTTTGCAGATTACTCTGCTATTTTTCATTGAAATTATTTTGAGGATTATTAATATAATCATTTCTTTTCGTACTACTTAGTGACAATGAACGATACATCAGTGTCACCTATTATGCTTTAGCGCCAGCTTAGAAAAATAAAAGGTTTCAATCAATCAGTCTTCTGATAATCTAATTCCTTTATACTATGATAACAAGCGCCACAATTAAACTTTCCATGCATGACTTTTCTTAAGCTCCTCTATAATCTTAGAGATAAAAGATGGGTTAATTAAAATTCGTTGGACCTTTTAAAAAAACAATTAGGGGTTGTAATAGTTTAGAGCTAGTTTAATGATTAAATAGCTATCAAATTGGAAGTAAAATAATCAAGAACTCAATTATTTTCATATGTACTTTTCAATTAAAATATGTTGAATATACCGTTAGAACTTCCTGTATGCTGCCGACATTAATTTTAAATTTATTTCCTTTTAGACGAGAAATTATCTAAGAACAACTATTAAAAAAATTAAGTCAATTCTTACTAAAGTCAACACAGAAAAATTTTATTTTAATTAATTTTCATTATATCTATATCTATCTATCTATCTATCTATCTACCCCCCATATATATATATATATATATATATATATATATATATATATATATAT
>JAOUZG010044037.1:8755647-8773995 GCA_026289955.1 Argiope argentata | reverse complement strand
AGAGAGAGAGAGAGAGAGAGAGAGAGAGAAATAGATAGATAGATAGATAGATAGATAGATAGATAGATAGATAGATAGATACAAGCACAAGAATTGCACGTTTAGAGTTATAAGAAACTAAATCTGATTAAATTGCAAACAACGGCAATAAGCATGAGAAAAAATAAAAGTAGTCCTAATTAGAACTTCATCTTACATGCTTATGCAGATCATGTATCTATGACCTATTTATTCAGATCATACATCTATGACCTATTTATGCAGATGATGTATCTATTTCATGTTCATACAGATCATGTATCTATGATATATTTATTCAGATCTTGTATCTGTGACATGTTAATGCAGATCATGCATCTATGACATATTTATGCGTATCATACATCTATGACATATTTATGCAGACAATGTATCTATGATATGTTTTTGGAGATCATGCATCTATGACATGTTTATGCAGATCATACATCTATGACCTATTTGTGCAGATAATTTATCTATGACATGTTTATGAAACTGATGTATCTATTACATGTTCATACAGATAATGTATTTATGATATATTTATTCAGATCATGTATCTATGATATATTTATTCAGATCATGTATCTACGACATGTTTATGCAGATCATGCATCTAAGACATGATTATGCAGATCCTGTATATTTCAATATTTTGTTACAAAAAATACCTCTTTATTGTGTGATAAATCTTGTTTTTTCAGAAAAGGTACCTACATAGATGAACTTGAAAAGTCAATTCTTATCTAAGTATAAAATTTGATCCAAATCATTAAAGCCGTTTCAGAGATGCACAAAATAAATAAATTCATATATGTGTGATGAATACTATCCATATAAGCCAGCCAACATCCCTCGGACCGAAGTGCACTTTTGGCCCAACGGATTTATTACTGGACTACTAACCATTAGATTGGGAGTTCGGGCCTAGCGCTCTCCGCAACACATCTAAAATGGTGACCCGGCGACCTTGAATAACGCACCTTCGCACGTAGCTTCATTCAACTGTCGTGGCGCCCTCTATCGGCGACTCAAAGCTTTAGACGCGCATTAAATACGGCAAGTTTTTAACATCACCACCAACACTTCACATAAGTATCGTTCGCTAGCTCACTGGGGAGATACTCTGTGGTGAATGCTATCCATATAAGCCAGTCAACATTCCTCGGGCCGAAGTGCACTTTTGGCCCAACAGATTTGTTACTGGACTACTAACCATTAGATTGGGAGTTCGGTCCTAGCGCTCTCCGCAACACACCTAAATATGTACAAGAATTGCTCATTTAAAGTTGTAAAATATGAATAAATGACGCATTTTCTCATTATGTTCGTTTATTAATAACATGTCATCAGGAATCTCAAATTTCTTTCTCTCTTTGCAGTGGCGGTCGTTATCGCATTCTTCATTTGCTGGGCCCCCTTTCACGCCCAGCGTCTCATGGCAGTCTACATCACCGACCCGACCGAGTCTGACTTCATCATCTACAGCTATCTCACCAATATCTCCGGAGTCTGCTATTACGTGAGTGCAACCATCAACCCCATTCTCTACAGCATCCTGTCCCTCAAGTTTCGACACGCATTTCGAGACACACTCAGCCGTTGTCTCGGGAGAGGATCTGCCCTTCGGCGTCGCGACAGGCACCGCACCATGAGTTTCTTCAACAGCACCCTGAAATCTGGCTTGGAGATGACAGAAGACTTCACCATCGTCTCGGAGGTACCGGGACACGAGCACAGCCACGTGAATCACAACGGAGGGGGACACTCTACAGGTAGGAAGCAAACCCGCCTCTCCATGGTCAAGAATATGGATTTAATGGATGGCAACTACGGCAGCAACAGGCTTCCAAGAAAGAAGACGAGCAGTACCATCAGCAATGCTTCACTGCAAATGTTGGAAGCTTTCGACGATTCCGATATCTCAGAGTATATCGATCAAATGAAAGAAACCCAAACTTAAAATGTAGAAGAAATACTGTGTATTAACATATCTTCGTCTTCATTGTGTTTAATGTGGTGTGCATTGTATATTCACTTGCATGAAGTTATATCTCCTAAGCCCTAGCAAATTGTTTTATACAACATATTGGCAACTTCTGTTTGTGAAGTAGGTTTTAGAAACTTCGTTTTATTTAAAAAAAGAGAACATTATTTCTCAATTTCATTTCATGTAGAAGATTTTTAATTAGTTTTTTTTCTTCATTTAGATAAGAGAAGAATTATTTATTTATATAAATCAGTATTTTTTCTTATATATGTATTAATCTCAAGGAGTTATCTTAAAACAGGAAAATTTTCCTTTTTTTGTTTACAAATACAGCTATTTCTGCTTGGAAAATTTTGTATATAACGGATCATGGCAACGACATTAGAAATATATTATTTCTTTTCTACTGACATTTTAAACTTTTTAAAAAAGATGAGATTCTCCGATGCTAATTATAATTATTATTACTTAATCAATTAAATGCAGCAAAAATGTTTTTGTAATACAGAAATTTTTTAACGACCTTAAGAAGACTCATTTAAAACCTATACCATTAGAAAAAAGATCATATTACAATATGAAAAACATATAATTTCTTTTTTGCTTTTTTGGCTGTTCAAAATGCTATATTAAATCGATATTTACTGAAATTATTATTCAATATTCAATTAAATACATTTTGTTTCTTAATCATTTAAATGCAGAAAAATTGTTGTTGAAATAATTATATTAATTTATAATCTGAGAAAACTTACACGTATCCTTTATGAAAAGATTTAAAAATATGTGATTACTTTTCTTCTTTTTAAACTGTGAAAAATGCTAGATTAAATTTATATTTACTGAAATTATATGAAATAATCAGTTAAATACACTTTATTTCTTAATCAATTATATGTAGGAAAAGGTTTTTTGGAATATCTAAACATTTTTATAATCTGAGAATACTTATTCAAAACATGTATCCTTTAAAATAAAGTTCATGAAAACATATAAAAAGCATATGATTTCTTTTCTTCTTTTTAATCTGCGTAAAATTCTAGATTAAATCTGCTTGTACTGAAATGAATATTAGATGAACTGTTAAAAATGTGATAATAGTTTTTTAAAAAATTTCTAACTTATTGATTTTAAATTTGTGAAGTAAATGGGTAATACAAAAAGAGTTTTTAGATTCATTATATAATACTCGCATCTTTCGAAATAAGTGAATTCAAGATAAAAATAAAAGACAGACAACAGTTTTTGCAATAACAACCATATTTTCAAGGGAAATATAAATAAGTATCAGATATGTTTTATATCTTTAAAATTGAGAATATAACCTTTCCCCATATTACATTTAATCTAAAGCTTTCCTCAATGTCTTAATTTAATTTCAAAAGTTAAATTATAACTAACATCTTCATATTATTAAATTAATAACATTTATTCTGCATTTAGTCATACTAAATCAATATTTCATTTAAGAAATGGATTTCTTTATGTAAAGTAAACTATTAAGAAATTATAAATAAAAATCTAAAAGAAATGAATATTGTTCCATCCTTTGATATTAAATTATAAGCAATTATTACTTATCAGAATCTAAATATACTTCAGAATATTTAATTACTAAAAATGTTCTTCTCGGATTTTTTATAATAGTGAGGCTAATCTGATTTTCACCTTTACATTAATACCAAAAAAGTGTCTTTCTGCATTACGAACTAATAATCATTACACAAAAAGATTGGTAACATTTATCAAAAACACTATACTTCATTGTAGAGGACCATTCGAAATCCCTTCCTTGGTTTTTTTGTTCCAAATATTTTTATTTTAATTCTTAGCTTGGCAAGAATATTTGTTGGTAATGAACGAAAGAAAATAATGACTCTAAGACACCTTTCTAAGCAAAAAAAATAATTTGATGGTTTCTAATGAAATTTAAAGGCAGAAAATGACAAGGCAAGCCAACTAATTAGTACTCAAGCAACGTAATCTTAAAATAGAAAGTAAATTAGTACTTTATTGCTTCGAAAAATTGCTTTCTAGTTCGATTGTTTTCATTTGAAAAAATTATTCTTAACTTTGTTCTTAGATTTCAGAGCTCCTTAAAATATTTTCTTTTCCTTTCTCCGTTCTATTTTGGTTAAAATAGATCTCTCATACATAATTATTAATAAAAAATATATTTGCAACTTCAAATTTTTGCATAGGAAATAAACTATTAAAATGAGATATTCATGAAACATTAACTCTCGATGGAAATTACAATGTGCTTGTAAAAGAACATCAGCGAATGAAAAATAAAAATCTTAGCACAATTTTAGTAATAATAAACAATCGTAAAATTGACGAACTTCAGCAAAAAAATAATAACCTTATACTTAGCATCGTAATTTATTTTTATAGTATCAAAGTATGCTATTTGAAATAATGAAAATAAATTCAAAATATATTAAACAAATCAAATCAATAAAATTACATATCTAGCCTATTTTTAGATCAAATTGCATTATCTGATAATGAATATTCAATAAGTCAAAATTTCAGCATTCAAATATTCTTGGGGGTATCGCAGATGTTTGACGATAGCTCGGTGTTAATAGATACGAGTATAATGCACCAAAATTCCTTTGTATTATCCGATAATGAATAATCAGGATGGACAAATTACAACATTCAAATATTTTTGGAGTACTGCAAATATTTGAAAATATCTCAGTGTTAATAGATGCGAGTATTATGCACCAAAATTATTTTGTGTTATTGGATAATGAATACTCAGGATGACCAAATTAATACAATAAAATATTTTTGGAGCATTGGAAATGTTTGACAATATCTTAGTGAGAATATATTTATTTCTGTATTAATACCCCAAATCGTTTGATTTTGTTTTCAAATTACATTTCTCTTTTGGTCATAAGAAAAGTTAATTTGGTTTTCATTTTTATGTAAACTAAATTATATGGATATTTTCTTTCCAATTTTCTTTGAAACACCAAATTAAACGAAAAGAAACTTTATCACCAATACACATATTCCTTACGTTAAAAATGAGAAAATTGGCGACATTTTCTCATGTAATCAAAATTTTGTTTGTTTAATATACTGTAAAAATCTTTAAATGCGAATCTGTCTATTAATACGTTTCCTAATATTTTATGTGTTATTTCTTAATTTGAACGTTTTCTTTTCTGAATATATTTAATCTGCTGATTCAGAGTTATTTTTCAAAAAAGAAATTGTTAACTGAATTGTTTTAAACTCATGTTAACTCATTATTTTACGAAATCTTTACAAATATGCTTTATTAATTTTTATTTTAAAGTGCAATTTAAAGTGCTTTTAAATTTTGCATTTTTTACTTAATATGAAACCCTAATGGTTTGTAAAAAGACAATGATTTAATAGTAAGCTGATAGATTTAGAGTTCATAAAAACGTTACTTTAATAAACGTTACCTTAACGTTATTATGCCAACAAAGCGTTTTAAAACGCTAATTTTCTTGCATCTCATTCAAACAATTATGTGTTATCTCATTCCAGATATATTTACATATGTAGTTAATATGTGAATGCTTACTCTATTTTGAGATGTGTATTTGTGAAACAGAGTACCACGTTAAGTTTCATATATTAAAAAAAATATGAAAAAAGCTAAGGGTCTATATGATCAAATTTGAAAATATGTGTATCATTTGGCTTACATTGCTTTAGTGTTCAATTTCATTCTTAGATATTTATTTATTCCTAATTCATTTCATTTTGATAAAAAAATAATAAATCGATAGTCAGCTGTAATTGTGTTTACCATACATTTTGAAAAAAAAAATGTTTCGTGTATTTATATTTTGCAAATTACATTCATTGTAGTTTTATTGTATATAGAAGCTTCGTCTTATTTTATATTTGTAGATGACTTATGATGCGATTAGATTGATTCATATATTTAAAATATTTCCAATATATATTCTTATTGTAAAAAAATCATACAAAATGTGTTTAAAGGCAATAAAATCCATTACAAAACGTTCTTATTAACGCTGTGTTACAAAAAATAAATATATTCTATTAATAGAATCTCAATACGACAGCAGCAGTTATCAAAAATTATGAATTTTGTAGTTTTTTAATTAAAGGAATTATGGAATTATTAAAAGAAATATATTATTAATCTGTCATGAAATATGATGCATATATATCTTACGAAGAGCTATTTGATATAAGCAAACGATATTTCTTTTTTCGAAAATAATTAATTTAGTATTTTTCTTATATTAACAAAATAAACAAACAAAGAATTTTTTCAACTGCAACTGATATTTGTAATTGATTGCAAAAATTCTCAAAAAGTCATCCACTTCCTCAAGAACAAAATTAAATGAACTTATTTTATTGGAATTAATTTTAATTTGTTGGAAAGAAATTAGAAATAGGAACAACTAAGTGGATGTATAAAATAATTTGCAAATATAATTAAGAAATATGAAAAGTTTCAATTTTTTTAACTGAACAGAGACTTTGTGTTTCTACCTAGAATTTGAAATACAAA
Organism: Argiope argentata; assembly: GCA_026289955.1. NCBI lineage: Eukaryota > Metazoa > Arthropoda > Arachnida > Araneae > Araneidae > Argiope > Argiope argentata. The sequence goes on along the minus strand of JAOUZG010044037.1, from coordinate 8,767,441 downwards.
CTAGAATATTTATCCATATTTTTAATTATATTTTTAAAAAAGTTAAATTGATATAAAATTGGGATTATTAATTAACAGATACCAATTAAATTGCCAAATATTTTCAAATGGAGTTTTATTTAAAATATATTAAAACTTAAATGTAATTTAAATTTACATTACTTATCACAATTTTAACTTAATTATATCCATAAAGCAAGTACAAATTATGTAAAAGTATGTAAAATATTCACAAAAAATCCGAGGGAAAATGAATTATTTTTGAGACGTTAAGAGAAACAAAAATTGTAAATCAGCTTGATGACGTTAGCGTTATATAGACAGTAAAAATAACGAAAATATATCTCATAAATAAATACGCATTGTTTAAGTTAAAAATAAAAATTGGGAACAAATCATAAATTGCTTTATCTATCTTCAGTGGATAATATATATGAAGAACAACGGCCATCGGAATAAAACAATGTCGAATTTTCGAATATATATACTATATTCACAATAAACATGCACATTTGTAATATAAACTACTTTTCCCATAATTATAATTAAGTGCTGTAATAAAATTACTATGCATTTTAATTTTCATTTTGAGATACGAATTACGTAAATCTTATTAATTGACCTACTGCTGTTTTTGGCATGTTCTGATCTAATTTTTATTTCTCTTAATATGTGCAAAAATTTATCTTCGTTAGTCAATTAGATTTTCTAAAAGACTTGTAAATCATAATTCCAAACAAAAATTTAAAAAGCATATTATATTTTTTGACATATAAGTTGCATCAATTTTTTACAGATATTTAGAAATGCTCACGAAAATATTACCAAAAATAAAGAATTCAATAATAATTAATATCTTGATTCTGGTTTTTTTATTTCTACATTTGCAGAAGGTGATTATGTAAAATAATAACCAAGGTACACTTCTTGATGTTGTCTTGTGAAACGCTTACTTCAACTTAATGTGAATTGCACCGATTAGAACATTTCCCTTGATATTTACTTGATGTTGCATGAAAATAAATGTATTTTTTTCTGCCATCTGTCTTATTATTTTTTTGGATGTCATCTGTCTTTTTAATTTTTTAGATTCATTATTATTACAACATAAACACAAGGCATTCAAAAGTAACACAGCGTTGTTTGTGCAAATGTATTTTAGTTGAAAAAAAAAAGAACTATATTCGAAACGAAAAATTCACAAATGGCTCAACAATTTGCAAGCGTAGATTTAGTTTTTAGTGTAGAAGCGGTTTGAGAACCGCTCGTCACCAGCCTTATAAGACTTTTTTATTGAACACGAGAGGATTCAAGTGTGGACTGTTTACGTGTAGTCCACTATCAATGAGGTCAAATCTTCAAACTAAATGCTACTAAAGACCACTTTCCTCTTCTTCTATTAGCAAGAGATACATTCATATACTGTTAATTACCAGATTTTCTTCCCGCTGGTATGGTGTGGTGAGGAGAGGGGAGTGCCAGCTCAGATGTGGTCCTCGGCATCTGACCAAGGTTCAAAATTACGAGGTCCGTCCCAAAATAACCCTTGTATTCCTTTATAACGGGGCGTTAATATAATTAAGCTAAAAATCATTCTCGGATCGGAAACCGTTTTGCAAATGCGTAAAGAGGACTTTTTTTAATCAAAAAAATGTGAAGCGATATTTACAATTAACATTAAGAGGAACAAAGGTTATTTGAGAAATTAAGAGGTGTAATAATCGCTTATCTTTCTGTTAAGTGCAGTTTTCCAAAGGTACTTTCCTCTGGAACCTGAAACGGGCATTATATATTAATGGATGTGTTTTTTATATGTATTTAATACAGTTTTACATTTTTGACTAAAATTTGGTACAGGTAGTCCTCATGACAAGAAGAACAAATCAATTTTTCAATTATTAAGAGTAAAATTAAAATATAAACTCATGAGTATTTAACTAGAGCTTCAATGTTTTAGTTATATTCAGAAATTATCTTTATGCAATCTCAAAAGTTAACAAAATACTCTTTTAAGAATACCAATTGCATTTCTATACAAACTTTTCTCTCATTTTAATATAGTTTTAAAATTTAATTTGTTTCAGTTATTAATATGAAATTAGAAGTAATGTTTGTGTTCTGTACTTTAATAATTGTTAAAAAATTAAGTTAAATAATTGTTATCTTTGAACAGAAACTAAATTTATTTTTCATAATCATTTTTATTTCACAGTTCATTTTTTATTTGTACCCACAGGAACTTGTTCGAGGCTGATTCCATTACATTTATGTCTTTTTTTCTATTTATTAAATAACAAATTGAAATGTTAAACAACTTCATTCCCTATTAATACTTTGCAGCCTGAAAAAGTGATTATTCTGGATGAACGAAATAATCACCAAAAGCAGCGATATACACATATAATCTAGCTATTGCCTATTATTGGGCATACATATTGTATTAATAATCAAAATGTGAATGGAAACAATTCCAAATTTTTACTAAATGTTACATCTTTACTAAATTACATATTTCTTTTAATATGAAAAACTTTTTATGCTTAATATTATTACATTTTATGCGTCATGAATAAAAATGCAAATGTCGCTTAAATTTCAATATCAACAAATAGAAAACACTTTAGAAATAATCTTAATTTTTAAAAAAAAATATGGAAATTTGATAAATAATTGTTTAAATTAGATTTTATTTTGATTATTTTTATAAATTGAAATATTATTAAATTATAAATTAAAATCACATAATATTAGAAAAGAAAGATAATCAGAAATGAAAACGTCATTTATCCCATTTTTTTTATTTAATTTTAAATCAAACTTATATTTTCATAAAATATCTAAAGCATTCCACCAGATCGTTCAAACATACTTTCACACTACAAAAATCAATCAATAACTAAAAAAAGAAAAGTATGAAATATTTTATACGAAAGAAACAAAAAATTGTAATTTTTTTTACATATAATCGAAAAAAATAATTTTCTTTTACATTGTATTATAGTTAGTTGAAAGAGAAAGTGGTGTCACATTACCAGTTCAACAATCTCGATTACATAGTCCAACTTTGTATAAAATGTTAGTTCTAAAGTTAATTAACTGATTCGTAGACTCATTAATCGATCCATTCCCTTATTTAGTTAAGCAGGGACAATATCATGATTTCTATAGTTATCTTAATGCATGGAGTAAATGAAGTCATTTAGATGCGCAACGATTAAGAACATTTTTTGTGCCTAAATATAAATGTTCCAGACACTGGAAAATTAAATATGTCTGTGTTCAGTTGGGATATAATATCAATCACAATGAAGCCCTTCCCTGTTTAATATTGCACACACAAATATGAAGTATTTTTTCGAGTCGTTTTACATATAAATATAATTTAAAATTTTAAACTTATATCGCTTAAATTGTTTAACTATTTGAATTTAAATTGCACAATCATGCAAGTAAAAAATTTCTTTTTAATTCTAAAGTTCAATTATGATATTTGAAACAAAGCTAATAATTAATTAGTAATGACAATTGAAAGGTTTTATATAAACAACTCAATATTGAAGTAAATATGTAAAAGGTGTTCCTGTAACAATAATAAAAAATATTTTTCTTTACATCTTGTAATGTTGATACAGAGCATAATATAATTATCTCTCGATAAAGACTAAATAAATTCGAAAACAACGTTGAGAGTTGTTTAAAATAACATTTTCAGAAACTAATTAATTATTTCAGATAACAATTAATATACTTTCATTTCATTATACATGAATTTATATGGAATAATTTTTGAAGTGAACTTTAAAACCAAAGAAAGAAGTCATTTAGTTTTCTCTGTCTTAACTTTTCCTATCAATTTATGTGTATATATAGCTTTACCATGGACGTCGGGACATTAGAAAACTAATTAATGTCAGTTGTTATTTATTCTTTAAAATAAAATAAATTTCAGAAAAAAAACACTTTTTATCTAATTTCAAACTGTTGGTTTATTTTGCCTCAATAATTACTTTATTTTAAGAATATTTTTATTAATTTAGTTCAAGCAATTAATTTCTTTCAGTGAAAAAAAATTCGATTACGCAAATTGAACATATTATTAAATGTAAGTGGGAGGATTCCAAACATTTCCTTCAGAAATATTTCTAGAAAAACAAATTTATTTAGAGAAATAAAAAATATTAAGTTCTAAGCTTCTCAAAATTCCATAATTTCTGACTAATTAAGTTATTTTCTTACAGTTCATTTTGTTTTAAAGTTTGCAAAATAGCTAATTGTTTTATATAATGATATCGCAACCTTACGAAGTTATTTGTTTTCTTAATTTTTGTTCCGTATTTTTTTCCTGGTTTGATGCGTTTTTCGTTTGCATTTTGTTAAGAATTTATTTAATTTTTTTAATATAAAAATAAAGATTCATTTTTAATTATTTGGTTATTTTTTCTTTTTTTCAATCCACAATTTATTAATTTATTATATTTTTTTATTTTAGAATCTTAATCCTGTTGTCCTTATTTTAGAGTTTTCTGAAAGGGCGTGGTTTTCATACAGATGTAGAAATATAGATATTAGTATTCCATAATAATAGAATCAAAATTAGTCATTAATCAACTGTTTAAAGAAATATTATCAGTCTGTATTGTGTATTTCTTTCTTTCACTCCATATCTCGCATGGCAGTTTATAAATAACCAAAAAGCACATATGATGCAGATTTTAGTACATAAAAAAAGAGTAGAAAAAAGATAAAGAAATATTTCAATTTTACAAATTTAAAATTAGTTAAATTGGGAAACGTTAAAAAAAATTTCTTGAACAACTCAAATGTATACTTTGTTACATTTGTTTATTATGTTTCTACATTTTGAAATGGTGTGAAACATTTCATATTTCAATGATAATACACATTATGCATTCATAATATAATAGAAAAATTAAAAAAATCAACAGTACTTTTCATTTAGGTGAGCATCAGCGAAAATTCGCCAAAGAAATTGGTGGAGTTCTACATTATTTGGCGAATTTTTGCTTTAAAATCACTATAAGAAATTTGGCGGAATTCTACAATATTTCGAGACTTTTCGCTCCACCCGGCTAACGGAAAAAGTTACAAATCAACTATTTCCCATAAATCACATTGCATTTTTAATTCCCCGTACACTCTAATATTTAGAGAAAAATTTTATCGTGAAAATTTTCTATGACATTAATTTTCATTTTCTTCATTATATGCAATCAGCATATATTGAATCACCATTATAAGCAATCAGCATATATTAAATTACCATTATATGCAATCAGCATAAATACAAACACTGTTCAAGGACTGTATAATCTACATATTTCTGTGTGCAATGTTTATTTTATAGAAATTTTCATTTAAATATTTAATCAAAATGTAACTTCACAATTTCTTCAAAAATTGGTTTAGAGGCTTAAATACCATCTCGACTCAGATTTCGAGAGATTCAATTCATATTAATCTCGACTTGAAATCCCTAAGCTCAGCAAATGACTTGGATTTGAATTAATTCCTGGAAACAAACGTTTGTGAGCTCCGAGAATTTCAGAAGATAGAACAACATTTATGAATGAAGTTTAACGAGACGCAGTTGAGCTTAAGGTGACCAGGGACCTTTAAAATGACTTTTTGTAATGTTCACTTTAGCAATTTTAAAATTTTACAGGCTTTAAGAGTAACACTATAGGAAATTCCATACAAAATTCTAAAGTATTATATTAATTTATTTATGAGTTTGGGCAAGGGGGTGATATAATATTTAATAGCTATAAATAACGTCAATGAAAAATGTTCCATGAGCTCCAAATTTGTTCGAAAGCAATCCAATTTTCATTATTACTTTCTCTAACCCTTTTCAAACCAAAATTGGAATTAATACTGAAGTTTGAGTTTCAAATATCAAAATTACCAATAAAATAACATAAAACTACTTAATATATTTTTTTAAAAATCAATAGTTTCAAGTTATTATATTGGTTAATTTTGATATTTCGTAGTCAAACCAATATTAATCCCAATTTTTGTTTCAAAAGGGTTAGAGTAAGTAATAATATTAATTGGAGCTCTTTCGAACAAATTCGCAGTGCCTGGAACATTTTTCATTAACATTATTTATCTCTAATGTTATATTATACTAACACCCTAACTCCTAAATAAATTAATATAATGCTTTAAAATTTTGTGTGCCATCTCCTATAGTGTTACTCTTAATGCCTGTAAATTTTCAAATTGTTAAGGTGAAAATTGCAAAAAGTCATTTTAAAGGTCCCTGGTCACCTTAAGGGAAAATAATTTCTTTTCTAAACATTGTAATAAATTCTTATAGAATCATGATGTAAGAACAAATTAATTTTGAACTTATCACTCATGGCTGAAGATAATTTTCAGAAAAATGCAAGTTACCTTAAATTGTATGTAAATGATAAAAGTATCAACATAAGAAATATTTAATTAAAGTAATAATATTTAAATATTTAATCTATTGTGTAATTGAATATGTAAATTGAATTTTAGAATTTAGCAACTCTGTGAGAATGCTAATAAAAACAAAAATCATTCATCATTATAAATTTATGTATACAACGTTTTTGTCACTTTCAGTATAAATGAGGTAAGTTTCGCCAGACTTTGCATATTTATTATTAAAAAAATAAGAAAAAGAACATTTTTGAATTTCTAAGATGTATGAAGTTATTAAAAATTCGTTTAATTCGAAATAAACTGAATTTTTGCCTCTTTTCTTGCAGTAATTAATCCTTAAAAATATTTCTAAATTGTTTTTACAATTCAAAGTTGTATTTTTTTCAATTTTGAGTAAGAAACTGAAGAACTACAGGTGATTTGAAAAAATAATAATATACACCTCCTCAATAAACAACCATAAGGAGGGTTAAAAAATTCTACTGCAACAACTACTACTACTCTATTTATTCATTTATATTTATATTTCATTTTTAAAAATATTTTTGGCAGCATGTTTTATTATCTTCAAAGAATTCTAAAATTCACTAGAACAATTTAAGTAAGTTAAATTGTTTCAATAAGTTAACTACAATAAGTTAAACGATTCTAGTTCTTCTTTGAAGAGAACATTTATATCTATATGCAAGGAGTTTTGATGAGATAGCATTGTCGAATGGGATTTCAAGAAGTTTAAGCAAGTCATAGAAGTACCTTAATCAGCAAGATTTTGTCAATTGTCTGCATTAAGGGATATTTACAAGCAAGAAAATATATCATTACAATATTTAACTTCTTTTAGCCCAGTCTATATATCCAAAAATTATGCAGAGAAAAATTAATTTTAATCAAAAATATTAAGCAATTATAAAAATATGTGTGAATGGAAATTGGATTATTTTATTTCAGATGCTAATTTACTGATCAGAAGTTTTAACTAAAAAAATTATGTGAATTCATATTTGCCAATCTATTTCTCAATGAAAATGTGGAGTCACTATTTTTCTTAATGTTAAAACAACAGTCAGATCGAAAACGATTAAAATGAAATCTGATATTCTATATTTCAAAGTATCATACCAGAATACCATTTCTTGAAAGCCCAAGCACCACTTGCTCGTGCATGTTAAATTATATTTTTATTCATTTTAATTGTTTCATTGAATGAGTCACTTTAGTATTGCAAACGGGCCAAAAAAACTTTGTCTCGCATTGATTGTTTAAAAAACACAATATTTCCTATTTATTTCATTTCACATGATCACGTGCTCAAAATGACATTTTTCTATGTTTCATTTACTGTAGTCATCAACTTAATTTTTTTAAATCAGAGCTTTTGTAAATTCAATGGCAACGCGTTATTAAAAGCTTATTTTTTGAGATGCTTGAACAGACAACAAAATTTCAATTTTTTTGCCTACGGGCTGTTTTAATTTTCGCCTACGAATTTTTGTTGACGCTACAAAACCCATTTCCCAAAATAAAATCCTGTTCTGACATGATAAGAAATAAATCAACTATCATTCCTAATCAAACATATAAACTATGGAAACTAATGGAGAATTTTTGATTCATTATTTTAAGTTTAAAATACATTGTGATTAATTTTATAATTATGTGAAAGCTTAAAAAAGATAATTAAGAAACTATCTTTAATATATGACGACTGAAAAAAGGAGTATCATTTAATCCTTTTTATTATTCTACTTCTCTTTTTCATCATATTGCTTAAGCTTTATTAATTTTTTAAAGGGTGAAAAAACCCATTTTTTATTAACTTTTTAAAATACGAGGCTTATTCATTTAACCTTTAAACGTCCGGGATCAAAGTTTGGCAATTATGGCATTACTAACTCCAGGGGAATATTTCTTTTCTCTGAGAATTATAGACATGCAAGGTTTAGATACAAATGTTTTGCGGTTCAATAATTTAATTTACATAAACTTTAATAAAATATGAAGAAAGGTTTATGCTGTAATTTCAGAGATGTATGGAAGTAGCTTCTGAAGCCAATTAATAACTTCTATACGCGAGTATCAATTTTGTCTGGTGGTTATGTTACTCGGCTACAAACGCAAAAAATTGTTTAGAACATTACCTTCGTAGTCACAGTTCTTCAATTGCACAGATGCTTAATATTACCAGGCTAATTATATATTGTTTACTTCACCATTAGTTATTAAAACGTAAGCTTAGCTATTTAAGGCGACCAAGGACCTTTTAAATACCTTTTTGCAATTCTCACTTAAGCAATTTGAATTTTTATATACATTAAGATAACACTATGGGAGATGTCACACACAATTTTAAAGCATTATATTAATTTATTTATGAATTAGAGGGCTTAATATAATGTAACATTAGCGATAAATAACGTTAATGAAACGTTTATTATTACTTACTCTAACCTTTTAAAATGAAAAATTGGGATTAATCTTTAAATTTGAGTACGAATTATCAAAATTACCCAAAATAATAACTTAAAACTACTGATATTTTTTTTAAAAAGTTTACGTAGTTTTGAGTTATTACTTTGCTTAATTTCGATATTTCGTATTCAAACTTCAAGATTAATCCCAACTTCTGTTTCAAAAGGATTAGAGTAAGTAATAATAAAAATCAGAGAGCTTTCGAACAAATTTGGAGCGCCTAGAACATTTTTCATTATCGTTATTTAACACTAATATTATATTATATTAACCCCTCTAACTCATAAATAGATTAATATAATGCTTTAAAATTTTGTACGTAATCTCGTATAGTGTTACTCTTAATGTATGTAAAATTTATAATTGCTATGGTGAAAATTGCAAAAAGTCATTTTAAAGGTCTCTGGTCACATTAATATATTAATTTATTCAAATATATAAAACCATCATAGCTATGTATGGAATATTCTCCATTTTTTTCATAAAAGAAATTCTAACCCGTTATGAGCTTGCTATTTAAGCAGCGACCAAATGCACAATACTTTAAAATATTGCCTTGATTTTCAGCACTTCTGAAAATGCACTAAAGTGGCAAAACAAATCTAATATCATGCAAAAGCCCCCACTGGCACGCAAAAAAACGGCAGCATGACGTTGTATGGATTCAACTAATTTGAGAAGATATTCTGTTGATAGTTCACATCATAATTCTTGCAGAACAGCTCACAAAGCCCTGGTAGTGCTTATATATCTCCTAAGCACAGCTCATTACAAAACATCCGAGATATGGTCGATAATGTTCTTTTCAAGCATCCACATACATAGAAAATTCACCCGATACACTTCAAGTGTGACTCCTTAGACCAGACAATATTTTTCCAAACGTTAAGAGCCCAATGGCGGCTTTGCCAAACACAGGTTAGGTGTAGAGCTTTGTGCCATTGAGTAAATAATAGTAAACGAGAGGATTTGCGGCTGCAAAAGCCCATATCAATTACGTTACTTTGCATAGTGCGTACACTGACACTTGTTGATGGGCTTGCATTCAAATACGCAGCAATGTGAGAAAATGTTGAATATCTATCTCGAGTAACCATTATTTTCAGGCTTCGATTATTCCGTTCTATAAAGGTCTTTATAGAGCCACAACCACTATCGGCGATTTGAAGTTTTGTCAGAAACCTGGTATTCACGGTACACCCTAGAAATGGAACGAAAATCCAAATTCCATATATATTTCGGAAAAGCTTTGTTCCCTCTCTCTCGAGGCTTCGATTAGTCACCGTTAAAAATGGTTTAAATCTTGAATATCTGCTATCATAACAGCAATAATCAATCTAATAACCTTCTCAGACACCTGTTGTCTTATATACGTGCTGTCGACCACAAAGCGTTACATTGATTAGTTGAACACCTCCATTATTTGCATACGACCAGCTATACCAATTTTTCTGGTTCTTTAATGTATATCAGATAAACATAATCGTGACATGAAATTGGAAACACGAAATGTTTTATCACAAAAATTGGAACACATGTTATCAAAGTTATATTATGGTATTCCGACATCATAAATTTCAATGTGACGCATAAATTTAAAAAGGAGTTTGGGCAATATTTGTACGATAAAGATTATATACATACGTTGTTTATTTTACATGGCATTTTATTATTATTATTTATATTAGCAATAGATAAATAAAATAAATTATTTGACTTTTATTGCAAAAAAAATTAGAATTATTTAGTGCGACAGAGAAAAATCAAAATGTTATTTTTTTCTCATTAATCTCTGTTTTATCCTTATGCTACCTAATTTTTCTTAAAGAAACATCATTTTAAATAAATTTGTTCTTCGATTTTAATAATTAAAGGCATGTTTAATAATTTTTAAGGAGTCTGAGTTTATTATTTTTTAATCACATTTTTTGATGCAGTTTATGAATGATATTCAGAGATAGATATAATTACATTCCAAAATAAAAAGAAATTTTAGAATACTTACGTTTCACAAAATACTTATAATCTTTCAGCTCATTTAAAATTAGATGCAGTTTGAATATCCATACCTGAAATTAAAGAATCCTTGAAAATATTGAAACATTTTCTTCAGAAACTTTTAGTTAGGGTTTCATGATAAAAATAGAGTGGTTAGCAATTACAGAAACTTTAATCAAAATTAAGCAACTTATTTAATACCAAGGTCAGTTAGAAGTGTGTCATAAGATTATAATTTAAAATTATGAAATCTCGTTTTCAGCCTTTAATATTACGAGGAGTCAGGTTAAATGATAACAATGTCTTCGTGTCCTTGACTTGATAGAGATTCTAGAAGTGCGTATTTAAACACCAGAACATTATAAGGCACCTAGACAATAGCATAAATTAAACTAATATGAATGTTTAATTCTCAGTCAAGATTTAATCTTGTCTTCCAAACATAAGTGTTATTCTATCTTTAAAATAGTTTAAAAGACAATTAAGAACTAACTTCTACATCAATTTAAGGAATTAAAAACTATTAAATTATTTTTTAATGTAGTTTATATGTTGTTGTTACTTATGGTGTTTGCCATGGGCAAACCCCCCTCTGAGGCAGCAGCAGATTTTAAGCTGGAAGAAGCTTCTCTTTTTTTTTTTTTTTTGGAAGTGGCGCCAACTAGGCCTACTACTTAGCTACACACTCGCCACATTTGCTTGCACAGCCCCTTTTTACAGGAGGGGGGGCACAGTCATACATCTATAGCATACAGGAGAACAACTATGCCCGACCCGGGACTCCCAGAACACGAAGAAGAAGAGCTACCTCAGTGCCAGAAAGCCGGTATAGTTTATCTAATGCTTAAAATGTTAAAATAATATCTATTGTATTTCCCTCTTATGAATA
>JAOUZG010044037.1:8735510-8746450 GCA_026289955.1 Argiope argentata | reverse complement strand
GTGTGTGTGTGTGTGTGTGTGTGTGTGTGTGTGTGTGTGTGTGTGTGTGAACCAACAGGAGAACCGATTATATGGTTGTAACTTTTTATTGCCCTTTTTTATCATTTTCTAATAACCATAAAAGCAAGAAACTGATGTCTCGAAAGCAATAAATCGCCAATTTTCTGTCCAAGCATTTTAAGACTTCAAAATTCCCAGACCTAAACAACATCAAGTTCTCACATGATAATTTTTTTTGTAGGAGATAAGAAATAATTTTACTTTTAAATTGATTCAATGAATTAAGCCAATTTATCGTTGCCTATTATATTTGAAAATAAAAGCATTGGTCAGAATTTGAAAACGCAAGTAATATGACCTTCAAATCGTTTAACAGTCTTTTTTTTAATTTTAATGTCCTTCAAAAGATTAAGACCAGTCTTTTATAATAATAAAGAATAAATAATAAAAGTGGTTCTTGTAATTTTCAAATAAAGGCTTTTGAAGCCTTACATGAATAACAATGAGCTTTTTTTTATTTGTTTCTATCGTGTAGATAGTATAGATAAGAAGAGGAAATTAAATTATATTGAGGACAAATTACACTAGCGGAGAAACGACTGCCATTTTAAAGACGTTGCTCATAGGCAATATTATATATATATTTTTTTCAGATCAAAAGCCTCTGCAAAGCAGTACTATGAGTGAAACTTTATTAAAATAGCAAATATTTATAAGAAATAATTTTTATTTACATTTATTTAAAAAATGTAATGTATATGACAGAAGTATAATTTTTATCTTTGGTTTCTAAATTGTATTTCGTACTTATGTAACACGAAAAAAGTTATCATGAATCAATTTTAAATAATAAATTGTCTATTAATAAAAAATGAATTAATTAAATGAATTTTAGAATTTCTGCTTTATTTTAATAGAGAATTTTTACTGCTACTTTAAATCCACATATGTAATTGCAATTTAAAATTAGAAGCTTTCAGTAAATACGGTACCACTATATTCGCCAACCTAATATTTGATGAATAGTGAAAAGTGAAATAATTAATAGCTAAATTTAGAACATTCTTAATTATGACTACTAATTTTAGAATATATTTTATTAAGTAGTATTATAATTTGAATACCTACATATAAAGCTAATTTTAAATTACTGATAACAAAAACTCGTACTTCCCGGAGAGCGTACTTCTATTCTTCATAATCTTGATATTTTAGTTTATATCAGACAGTAAATTCAAGACGTATTTTCTTACCCTAAAATATATATTAAATTGAATTTTAAAAAGTCCTCTTATTTTCAAAAAAACATTTAATTTTATGATATGAGGTTCTTATTAATTTGAATATTATATAATTAAATATTTAAACAATGCTCTATTTGTAGAAAAAGTTCTTCAAGTCTCATATTTAAACATTTAATTTAATAATTTATCATTCATTTAAATGATTTAAATAAGATTCTTTCTTCTTTTTTTCATAGATTTTCAGATATTTAAGTTTATAATGACTTAAATTGAGAGACCTTTTAATTGCTTTTAGTTTTTGTTTGAATTGAAATGTGCTTGTTCACCAGTGCACAAACTTTTATGTTCACCAATGCGCAAACATGTTTATGCATTCCACGAAATATTTGTAGATGATTTTAAATTCTGAAGCTTTTTACTAACTTCATTAACTTGAGATTTTTCGTTCCTTAAAAATAATCTCTTCATAGAGTTTACTGAAGATATTTTCGAAATAATCTGATTTATGGGAAATAAGAAATAGCTTGTTGTTAAAATTTTCTAAGTGTACTAAGCACTATTTAATGAGCCTAAAATAAATGCAGGCAATTAGCTTTAAAAAGGATGAAAGAAAAAAGATTGTAAGTGTCTTTTTTTATTTAATAACAGCTTATTATATAACAGAATTAAAAGAAAATCCTATCAACCTTCAAATACTGTTTTGTCCTTAAGATTATAATTAAATAAAACATGCAGAAATAAACAATGTTAGTAGTAATTTTATGAAATAATATTATGCCTTTATAGACTAATATTTTAAAAATAATTTATATACTTCAGTTTATTATTTAATCTAAAAATAAATAATCTTAGACTTATTAGCAATTTCAATAAACTTTATTAGGAATAAAAATTATAATTTGGGATAGTAGATAATTCAAGGGAATTTTATCAACTCTAATGGATTTAACAAAAAAATGTCTACATATTTAATAGTGAATTTTGCAAAATTATTTGAAAAATATTTTTATCTATCAGCTAGTAATTGATTTTTTTAAGTATTTAAATATTTTAATTCGTGATCAATAATATATTTCCTATGTTTCAATGGGCCGAGATAGCCTGGTTGGTAAAGCGTTGGCTGCGCATCGCTTACGATGAGAGTTCAACCCCGCCCCCCCCCCACACAGAAGACTCTCCATGTGTGTGGTGGCTAGTGCACGTTAAATCTGTCTTCAAGATCTGTCACAAAGTTCCCCATGTCGAAAAAAATACCACTGGGGTTACTGTATCAGAGAGGATCGTTCTCTGTTCCAGGTCTAAATTACAATCTGTGGATGAAGGAATGATGATGATGTTGATCGCATGTACGCTTTACAATGGAAAGAGGGGGTGCATTAGCTTCTGAGGGTATGGATCGCTGAGAACCCGAGGGCAGAATTCTGACTTCTAACTCATAGGAGGATGACACACACATACATTCGCTTGTACAGCCCCTTTTTATAGAACGAGCACATTCCCACAACTCACAAATAGTACACAGAAGAACAACCAGGCCCTAAACGGGACTCGAACCCGGTAAGCCTAGATCACGAGGAAGACGTTCTTCCCTGTACCAGAACGCCGGGAGATGAATGAGTGAAGGCAACCCCGTAGAAATTGTTTGTGACGTGTGTGAGCTAGAAGACAGACTTCTGCCCTTGTGTGCTCAGGGTTTCATACCCTCAGAAGCTACTGCGCCCCTCTTCCGTTGAACAATAACAACAACATATGTTTCCTTCTAAAAATACTTTTTGGTACCAGCTTCTTATTAAAGATAATTTAATTATTATTCATTAAAATGAGATATTCACCAAACACAAGCTCAAAACATCTAAAAAATATAATCTGAGGGCTTTCAAATAATCAGTAATAAATTCCGAATTATGAATCTGTTCACTCCCTGACTGATTCATAGCTGGTCTTATCACATTAGGGTGCTAATCTCTGATCGTTCTGAAATTACATTACGCATTCATTGAAGCTGAACCCTCATATTGGACATAAAAATTTTAACAATCCGCTTTTATAGTAAAACTTCATCGGTAAATGGCTGATAATGAAAAGAGTGGCAAAGCATGCTCTTTATATTATTTTCTTATAAAATTGTTATCCCTCTCTACCCATAAAATATTTGGGTATTGCCGTGATTATCTCAAATGGCCTTGATAAACAATAGTTACAAAATATAATTTGGCGTGAATGTAACATTTTTGTTTACTCTAGTATACTGTCTATGAAATTTAAACCCTAGCATTTGGTAAATTCACATGTGCGCGAAAGTCAAATACGTCTTTTGGACATATTTTCTGATCATTTAAGATCAAAATTTAATTTAAAAAACCACAATTGTGATCGTATGCTCAAATTGTATTCAAACGGTTTCAAATCTTCTTTATTTCATAGTGTTTTTGAAATACTATTTTTTTATCCATGCCGAAGTTCAGACCGACAGTCAGTTATTTCTTTAATTGTCTTGATTCCAAATGTGATTACATTTTATTTCAGAAACGTAAGTTTTCAGCTAGTGTACTAAAAATATTAAATTTTCGTTTAATATAGGTTTAAATATGAACTCTCATATTTTCAAATTCACAAACTCACAAAATTACAATTTACTAAAATATTATCATGATGTATTAACTAAACTATCTTATCATGGTATTCTTGTACAGTACAATTCCTCTGGCAAGTGGTTTATTCACTGGAATAGAAAATTTCATGCTGTTGAATCTTTCTGTATTCTTCATAATGCTTATAAAATTCGTCTTTAGAAACTATTTTTCAATCGCCTCTAAGCAAAGCCCAATACTGTAAAAAAAGATTGTCATCTTTTGGATTAAAATGTGCTCAAAATACTTTTTGCAAGAAACTAAAAAAAATTGAGTTGAAGTAAACGAATATCAAATACATCAACAAAAAAAGAAACGAGATGAAAACCCATATAGATCCATAAAAAAATCCTGAAGATCATAAAAGTTCACGAAAAAACTGACTTTATTATTTTGAATGTCTAATTTATCACATTGAACCTTTGATATCTTTATATGTAAATTTATTTAAACAACGTAAATGGACATGGTTTCTTGCCTTATAGATAAAAATTCCTTTTATTTTCATTAAAAAACATTATGCACAACTGAACTGAAATAGCCCGCTCCAAAATCTTTTAATCAATAATTTAAATACTCAGAATTTTTTTTTTTTCAGAAAACATAAAAATATCATTAGAAATGCATAATGCATCCCGAATTTTGGATTCTATCTAAGATTTAAGTAACATTATGGAGAAAAATTCTATTTCATTTGCATTAATTAAATATTCTTCAAATTAAGAAAACAAGAACATTCATTGCCTCGAAAAAGCCTTTTTTTATTTCAGATTTTTTGTATGAAACTTTTGCAGTCGTTATCAGGAAATAATAAATCCTAACACGTTCTAAATTATTAATACATTCTAAAATCAAGATTCTATCTAAGATTTAAAAAACAATAAGGAGAAAATCCTATTTCATTTGCATTAACTGAATATTCTCAAATTAGAAAAACTAGAATATCGATTGCATCGAAAAAAGTCTTTTTTTTATTTCACATTTTTTTGTATGAAACATTTGCGGTAGCTATCAGGAAATAATCCTAACACATTCTAAATTCTTAAAACATTTTAAAATGAAGATTATATCTAAGATTTGAATAATATTATGGCACACAAACCTATTTCATTTGCATTGATTTAATATCCTTGAATTATAATAACAAGGAATTCTTGAATTACACTAAGAAAATTTTTTTCTCTATTTGAAACATTTTATATGTTATCAGGAGATAAATGTAAAGATTTAAAAAAAATCATAACAGTTGCTATTTTTTGAAGTATATTCATGCAACTTTTTGCAATATATTCTTAGGACAAAATCGATAAGTTTGATTCAATGCAAATGCAATATTGAATCAAAACATCAAAAGACAGTTTAATTAGTTTGAGATGAAGTTTTTTCATCCAAAGTTAGAATAGTCAAAGATTTAATTTTGTAAATCAAAGATTAATCAAATGTTAAATTAAAAAGATTTAGAATAATGTTTAACTATAATTTCAATTCAGCAAAGAATTTTCTTTAATATAGAAACTTAGGAATTAAATTATTTCTTATCTTCACTACAGTTAATAAAGAAGCTTCAGTAATTTTTTTATGGTAGATAAACTGATAACAACAAAACAAATTTAAATTTCCCAAATTGAAAAAAAATCCAACATTTTCAGCATCAACTATTATGTTTAGTTTTCTTTGAATTAGTATTTAATTAAAGTCTTAGTTTTAAATTGTTATTTTTCAATCGTACTGTAATGAAAAAAACCCCGCTAAAACCGTACAAATGTGGTATTAAATTATTCTCCAAGAAAAGCGAAAAGTTTAATTTATTTTACAAATTCGTATCTTCTTTTCCGCATATCCAGAATGTCTTTCGAATTTCTTGACTATTATATTACGCTATGAAGGAATTCTGCTTAGCTGATTTTGGAGACATTGGTAACTCAGATGTTAACACTTTGCTGCAAAGTAAAGGTAAAGAAAAGTCTTAAGAAATATTGCAAATGTAAATGATTCAGTGTTATAAAAACGAAAAAAAATTAATTTTGATATGTTTGAGATTTATGAAAACCATTTTTTTTTTCGGTTGTTACTTATTGCACTTTACAAGTACGTTGTCAGCTATCTGTCAGCGAGTTAAGAAGGAAGAGCGTCTCTTGTATTTTCAATGGCTCCAAATAGGTTCAAGAGTACAACTTCGCTATTTTAAGCATCGCATTCACTTGCACAAAACCATTTTGCAGGGAGGCACATTCACACATCTCACAATTAGAACAACCCAGCCCGAACCGGGACCCGAACCCATGAATCCCAGAACAAGAGGAAGAAGCACTACCTCTGTGTCAGAAAGCCGGTGAATTCTAACAATAAAATAACAATGCAAATACTGAATTTATGTAATATAACATTTAAAAAACATGATTAGTAATTATATTACAAAGTAATATAATTAATAAAAACTCCACTCTCTGTCTTAAGAATGATAAATCATTTTATTATTTTGTTTTATAGTTTCTTCTGTTTATTCCTGTGTAGTATCATTTTTTCAATCAAAATTAGTAATTTGTTTACTACTATTGGTTCGTTATTTTTATCTGATTTTGTTTTTATAATTCAATACTTAAAAGAAGCAGTTGAGAAAAAAATTTCACATTATTCGTCTTTTTTAAATATACTCACGAGAGATTTAACTTCTTCTAATGATAACATATTCGATGTAGAGGCGCGCCTTTCTTGTCAAGACATTAACCACTTAACTGGTTTAAATTCTTTAACTGGCTAATAAGATAGCGCCTTATATTTTAGGAATATTTTCTTATTTTGTTTCAAATGGAAATCTATTGAATACATGACTTATCTATATATTCGAAGTAATTTTAATATTGAATTATAATCATTATAAGTGTTTATTTTTAGCTTTCAGCTATCAAAATTCCATAAATTGATGCACGTACGGAACACGGGTAGACCTGTTAAGGGGTTAAGACACTTTTATATATATATATATATATATATATATATATATATATATATATATATATATATTGTGTGTGTGTGTGTGTCAGGATTGAATCGTTTTGTAAACGATCTAACAATTTGTACAAATATTTTATTTCATTGCATATTTTGTAAGTGTTTTGTTTTAGTTTTTAAATATTTGGACTTGCATACTTGCTTTTTTTAAGCATCCATCGATTTTTAAAAGTCCATAATCAAATTCGAATACCTGACAGAATGGTCCAATAGTTCCAATATATTTTTATTTCAAGAAATAAATATACCAATATATATTTATTTAAAAGAAAAAAAATTAGAAACTTTTAAGGCAGTATTCCACATAAATTTTGACTTTGAATACCTATTTCAAAATGCGATAGAAAAATACATAGCGATCTAAATAATTTAAAAATAAATGAAATGAACATTTTTTCAGAAGGACTGTTAATTTTAGCTTGTATTTAATGATATAGTGTTATCTTTTGAATATCATAATATGCTAATATGAATACTGTACTATGTTGGCGTTTGCCTGAATCGCTAATAAAAGAGTTTTTTTTAAAATTATATCATGAATAATATGTGAAGGTGTTTAAATATGATATTGTATTCTATAATCGATTACAGGCTTAAATTTCCTTATAGATACATTTTACTAAATTATATCATCTAATAAAATAAAAAGCCTTCACCAATTCAGCGACAATTAGCTATTCTAAGAATTCTTTTTGATAGTAATTAAAATTCTTAAAAGTTTATAGTTAAACATTTTATAACTTATCGTTTATTTTTTTTAAAAAAAATTGAATTAAAATTTTTCTACAGTTTTTCTATCCTAACGTTTCAGAAAATAAATTTTATAATTACTTAAAATGAAAGATCTTACAATAAAATCGATATACAAAAATGACGATAGATACTCTTTCTATTAAGTGTCGTTGATTATTTTGTTTTGAAATTGTTTGTTAACTTCCTTAATTCGAGAGTTTATAAAACTAACATTTTCATTCATTAAAAATAATTAGTTCTTGGAATTTACAGAAGAAATTTTCAGAACAATTCATAATTCGAAAGATATGTCAAGTGTCTTCTAAGAATTTACTAAACATCATTTAATGAGCTTAAAATAAATGAAACAATTAGATTTCATAGTAATGATCAAAAATTCAATGATTTTTTTTATATTTTACAATAAATATTTATAACAATATAATTTTAAAATAATCTAATCTTTTGCCAAAAGCTATTTGTTTTTCCAGATATAATTAATCAAAGCATAAATAATATTAAAAATAAATAATGTTAATGATAACTTTATAAATAGTAATATATATTTAAAAATTATAAAAAAAATTTGCTGTTCAGTTTACAAAATAAATCTAGTTTCCAAAAGAATTAGTGACATAAATGTTATTAGTAATTTTTAAAAAAAACTGTATTTTGATACAATAATCATTTGCATTTAGTATTAATATATATTTCTAAATTTTAAATATTTATTAATTTTTAAAGTAGATAAAATCCTACAGCCTTGTTGTTACAGCATTAAGTGCACAATTATCTATAGTATATTGTTATTTATCAATCAAGGGATGAATTTTTTATTATTGCATTCCTTTTAGTATATATTATGAAGGTGTATATTTCATATATTTCCTAGTAAAAAATAATCTCTGATACCATCTACTTATTTAAGATTATAATAATTTTTATATTAACCTTTTACAGTCCGAAAAAACAATTAAATGCAAAAATTTTCACCTAATACAAAGGTTTGTTTATTGCTTTGAAAAATAAATATACATTATTTTTTAAGTCGATTTTTTTAAAAAAATTAATCTGCATCTCTTAACCGTTATGTAGGCGTTTTTAACAATTAAATTTGATAAATAAATAAATAAAACTTCAAAATGATGCACAATGTTGAATGGTGAGACAGAGGCACCATCGAAGTGCGAAGGGTTTACATTAGACATATAAAACACTCAACAAAGATTATCTGTAGTTTTTCAATTAATAATCATGAAAGAGATATTGCATATTCTCTGGTTTCTTTAAGTTCAGATTCATTGTCCTTATTACCTAAATCTCTGAATATTCTGAAATCACAACATTGAAATTGGACGTTCATATTTGCCACAGATGAGGGTCACATGGGTGAAGAAGACACTAGCTCTTCATATCTTCTGTTTTCTGTTCCACACGGCACACAAAAAAAATTAATTTTGATGGTTGCTAATATCATTTGAAATAAATATGCATAAACCGACAGGTGTCAATAAATGGTAGACATCTCAATTTAATGTGAAATTTTTAAACCATCAAAGTAGTCTCCCAATCTTTCTCAAATATTTTCTAAAAAATGGCATCTACCTCCTACGCATAACATTTTGAACCTTGAGTAATGCCTTTTTTTTTCATAACTCTGGCGGATATATTAAAGGTGAAATATATAGATCTTTGTTTTAAATCGATCACGTTTTGCAAAATTTAACTCAGATCATTAGCGATTTATTTCTTGTATACGCTTAATATACAGGGTGTCCGAGAAGTCTTTGACAGATTTCAAAAATTCGGTAAAAAAAATAAACGAGATAGAAAGTAAAATTAAATTACATTTTTTACCTCATATAGTGAAGTTTTTTTTTAAATTCAAAACTGGTCGGTAGATTGCGGTACTGAAACGTTAGAAAGAGTTATTGAGAAAATGGCTTCTCCAAGTGAGCGCGCGTTTTGTGTTACTGTGGTTTTTCGAATCGAAATCTGTGACTCAAGTTCAACGTAATTTCAGTACAAAATATGGGAAAAGACCCTCTATCTCGTAACAGCATTATTGCATGGATAAATAAGTTTTTGGAAACTGGGAGTGTCCTGGGTCGACACAGAAGTGTCGTCGATGGAATTCATCAGTCATTTGCTCGTAGCCCCCGAAACTCCGGGGCCCACATCGAGGTGTATTGATACGTTAAAAAAAAACTTCACTATTTGAGGTAATAAATGTACATTAATTTTACTTTCTATCTCGTTTATTATTTTTTAACCGAATTTTTGAAATGTGTCAAAGACTTCTCGGACACCCTGTATATAATGATATTTTAAATTCTTAATTTCAAATGTGATTAATTTCTAAAGTTTTGTTTTAATTGAGACCATAGTAACTTCATTCTAAAAGGTTCTCTTATTTCCTTATCTCTTCCCCTTTTCTGTTTAATAAATCAAATGAAGTATTATAAAGATAATGAGTCATTGATTACTTTATGTACCAAGTGGATGAATAATAAATCACTGATTCCTGCGTTTCTCGTGTCTAAAGGTCAAGATAAGATCAATGCGTATAAGAATTCATCTCTGAAATCTACCCGTGTATGATTTACGAGAATATCATAGTATATAAGACCAGAGATAAATGTTTCTTCCTTTTATAAATCTTTTCCTGTTGTGCTGCACTCTTCTTGAAATGGAATAAAAACGAAATGGAAAATTCATCATGCTTTTTCTTCGTGATGTTTAGCCAGGATTCTGCAATCTGCTTAAAATTAAAATAATGATGTAATTAAATTACATATGTAAGATCCAGCAAATCGTAATATATTTTGGATGCTTTTTTCTGGTAGAATGGAACCAAAATTTGACGTATAATTGTAAATATAGTCACAAGATCATACATCAAATCTCCTTTATTTGTCACTGCGATTTTGAATTTTTGAGTTTTCATGTATACGAAAGTACAGATCAACCAAGGATCATATGTTTAAGAGACTTTTAATAAAAATCTACATTTTAAATCCTAAATTATTGTGTCAAACTTTATATATCTGTCTCTTTTGGTTTTCTAAACATCGAACACACTTGTATTCGGACAACTAGGCACATAGATAAGACTTGAACGGATTTTACTCAAATCTGCAATTGCAATTTTCATGTTTTAAGTAATAGCAATCGCATAGTAAATGTGTATTTTGAATTATACCTATAAACGTGGAGAAAAGAAAAAACTCTTTAGTTCAAATTTGTGGGTGATTTCAATTTTCTTGATCTATACATGTGTGTGTGTGTGTGTGTGTGTGTGTGTGTGTGTGTGTGTGTGTGT
>JAOUZG010044037.1:8681326-8720393 GCA_026289955.1 Argiope argentata | reverse complement strand
ATGCAGAAATGTAAGATAATTCTTATGTAGTTAATGAAGTATTTCCAGATTATTCTTTAGTTAAATAATATTTAAATATAACTTTATAAAAGATTTTACGGCATGCAGAAAAGGAAAATAATTCTAATGTAGTTTTTGAAATATTGCTCGATTATTCCTTAGTTAAATAATTTTTAAACACAACTATATAAAAGATTTTACAACATGGCAGAAATGGAAGATAATTCTTATGTAGTTATTGAAGTATTTCCTGATTATTCTTTAGGTAAATAATATTTCAATATAAATATATAAGTGATTTTATAGCATTCAGAAATGGAAGATAACTCTAATGTAGTTATTGAAGTATTTCCCGATTATTCTTTTGTTAAATAATATTTCAATATAAATATATAAGTGATTTTACATCATGCAGAAATGGAAGATAATTCTAATGTCGTTATTGAAGTATTGCTCGATTATTCTTTAGTTAAATAATTTTTTAATAAAACTGCGAATGAAATGTTGTTTATAAATGATATTTTAAATTTAAAAAAATCATTTATTTCTTTTATTGCCTAGTGGAATATTGAAAAGTGGACTTCCTTTAATAACTTTCAATTTCCTTTGAACATGTTTGCTAGAATTATTAAAATGAATGATTCTGCACCTTCAAAAACTTATTTTAGATAAATCTACGTTTTTGGAGTAACTTTTTTCAATTACTTTTTACCATAATGATTTTCTTATGAATTCGCATAAACAACAATACTAAAAAAATATCATTTTAGAAGCAATAGCAATTTTTAAAAAATAAATTGATCTTACATTTTTTTTATAATTAACGATGATTAAAACAGTATTGCTCTTCCAAAAAAAAGTCTTGGATTGATAAACGCAAAACACTTACAGTGGCATCATGGTAAAATTATATTCCACAAGAAAGGAAAGGAAAAAAAATTACTCTTACCGAACGTAGTTCAGAGTTACTGCCATTTTTAGTGATTAATCACCAGATAAAAATTTAAAAAAAAACTTTTTCGGTTCTAAGAAAATGTAATTTGAGAGAATGAAATAGCGTATAACAACCTTCCTGTTCGTTTTGGAAAAATGATAACAAATGAGAATTCATTCTTTCTGTCTGTGTTCAACTAATTGCTACATCTCAAATTTCAGGATCCTTTTCTTTCTGTTTATATCGAGAATGACGCGCGAGATTTGAAAATACTCATTATATAATTTCCAACATTTACTTTGTTTTGTTTTTGTTTATTTGGTCCAATTAAGGACTCTTTAAAAACAAATTTTAATCATTAATACTTAAACAATATTTTTTTGCTCTCTTGATCATTATTTAAGGCGTATTTCAGATTAGAAAGATCTTTGCATTTAATTATTTATTGTTACTTTATAAAATGAGTTTTCACTTAAGTTTTCCTAGAATTTAACTATTTCATATAGTTAATACAATAATGAAACTAAAATTCCCTCAGTGCTCTACATCTTCATTTGATTCTCGTTGTTAAATTTTAGTTGTACTTTTTAAAAAGAATATATATTAACTGTAGTAATTACCTATAGAGTCATCGATGAATTTTGCTTGCTTAGATTTTAATTTTTAGGTTACTGTGATTGGTTTAGTTTAGTTATATTAACGTCCCATTGCAAGGCAATACTAGGGTTATTTTGGGATGGACCTCGTAACTTTTAACAGAGGCCAGATGACGGGGACGACTCCTTAAATATCACCTACCTCTCCACACCACACTCGCAGGAAGACGTTTAACACTGACAGATTTAACGTACAAAAGACCCCTTTAAACGAAGGTTCTGCTTAGTGGGGAACTGAACTCAAAACTGAAGCCCTACGACTCACGAAACTTACAACCAGGTCACCATGGTTCGGAAATCTGATTGGATAGTATTTTTGAACAAGAAAAAGGGAAATTACTTG
Source organism: Argiope argentata (assembly GCA_026289955.1). NCBI lineage: Eukaryota > Metazoa > Arthropoda > Arachnida > Araneae > Araneidae > Argiope > Argiope argentata. The sequence continues at coordinate 8,718,460 of JAOUZG010044037.1, read as the reverse complement.
TAGAAAGAGTTTCAAAGGCTTTAAATCTTTCTTAAGCTGTTCTTATGAAATTTTAATGATTTTTTGATGTTAATTCATTCATAATGAGGATTCGACAGTTTTTAAATTTCAAATAAGCTATTTTATGCTCTTTCTTTATTTTCAATGTATTTATTATTGTAAAGATAAAAAGCACATTTATAATAACAAAAAGTTTTTTTTTAAAAAAAAAATATTAGATTATTCTTTTTTAGCCAAAAAGATAAGTTCGTGATTCAGATATTTTCATACTTTTGTATGTATGAAGTTCCAACAAGTCTCTGAGTGCACTGTAATTGATGAATAGACTAATTGAAGAGAGATAAGATTTGTCAATCTTTCACGGGATTGAATTACAACGCCTGTGAACAATGTTGACGTACACATTTTAACCTCTTAACTCCCTCTCCCGTGAAAATGACGGGTTGAGTTTCGACCTCTGTTTGCCGGGCTGGGTTGTTCAATAGTAACGCGACAAAACGATTACAGCCAATTCATTTCTTTTGCCCGAAAGTTATTTTATTTCTCATTTTAGACACCAAGATGGCAGTAATAGTCTATTTTAAATGTAATTGCAGATTATTTTCAACCAGGTGGTAGCACTAATCGAATATCTGTACTTGTGATACATATTTTGCAGTCTCAGCCCAGAGCTCGCCCAGTTACTATGTTACACGTGGCCCAGTTGAATACGCGTGGTTAGGTTTCTATGTTAAAATATATTTTTTAATACAGTGTTCATTATGGAGAGCAAAGTTTGATGTTCCAGAAGGGTCGAAAACAATAAGAGATGCAGGAAGGAAACTCGGCACTACCGTCCAGATTGTGACGTTGGCCTCTGTATCTCAAGCTTCGAAATTTACCACAGAAGAAAAATTAACTAATCTTCATTTATCTCTTCATTTTAACTAATCTTCATTATCATTAATCTTAATCTTCATTTAAAATTAATAAAATTCTCTATTAATGTTTAAAAGATGTATTGCTCAAATTTTCGCTGCTTGCTGGAAATTCAACATTCATTTAAAACAACCCTAAATATTGACTTTTCATAAAATTTTAATCTAAAAGAAATCAAAAACTAAAAACTGAATGCATATGTTGTTCGTACACTTATTTTTAAATAATTTTCATAAATAAAACATATACACTTTTATGGCTGTTTTTTGAAAATTTATCCGATCGTTAAGGGGTTAATAATCTACAAATACTATAAACTTAGCGAAGAACAAAAATATTTATAATATATACTTATAAAAAGAAATTTAATGTCGAATTCAGCCTATCAGGATTTTCTTTTTTTTTTTTTTTGCAAGGAAGTTAATTACCAATGGCAACATTGTTCACAGACGATGTTATTTCCTCCCTTCAAAGATTGGCGAATTTTATTCCTCTACGTTTGTGATGTTGAATGATTGATTTGTAATTAAATATTATTCAGTTTATATTATTAGCGCGTGTTTTTTATTTGTGCTTAATGAGTTTCGAAGAGAACAACTTACCATAATTCAGTAAATTTACTTTCCTTTGCAATATTTCTGCAAATAGATAGGAGTCTTTCTATGAAATTGATTAGTCAAAAGATGGCAAGAAGTTCAAAACTGATGCAAATTGCAGTCGATTATCTGGATATTTTCTGAAACTTTTACAAAACTTTTGCCTCAAAAAAGGTGGAAATATTTTTTAAAAAAAATTAGCATAGGCTCATATGCGTTACAATTACCATGTAAATGACCTTATTTCACAAAATTCTCTTTAAACTTAAATTAAAATTAAATAACATTTCGATAGTTCGTGATTTTAATTCTTTTTTGTATGCAATATTCTAACCCAATTAATTTGTGATCACATTGAAATGATAAATCAATTTTAATTTTAGAATTATTCCATATAATTTAGGGGACAAAAAAAAGGTAATGAAACAACTCAACCGAAGACAAATAAAAATGTTGAATCTGTTGAAAGGCATTGTAAAATTTGCCCTGAAACATTCGATATGACTTTATTACAAGATCAGCATAGCTGCTGTTCAAATAATTTCTAAATCAAAATTTATAAACACGCTAAATGAATTAAAAATTACTCAATCGAGAAAAAGAAATATATCCAATTGTTTCTACCAAGCAAAAAAATAAATTTATCACAATTTTTTAGAAGTTCTTTTATATTTTTATGTTTGTCCAAGTCTATTTTCTGCCTTTCAAGAATTTCACAAATTATTTTCTTGACAAATTATTTACACATTTCTAACAAATTATTTAAAAGATTTCTTTTGTTTCGAACAAATCATAAAATATAGAGAAACGATTATCATTTACAATATTTCAACATGTGCTTATATCATATTCCCTTTAGTAACAGATAAATAAATTAATCAATTGAGAGTTCAATTCCTGTATTTTGCTTGGTTTAATATCTTACAATTTCAGTTTTCTTATTCTGAATGTCCCTGATGTCTTCAATAAAAATTCAGGGATTTATACAAAAAAAATCTGTCATCTAATAATTAAATACATCATTCAATAAAAATATTAATCCAATTAAATTTAATTCTTCAAACAAACAGATTTTTTTTAAATGAAAAATCTATGTTTTTGAGGATTCAAAAATAAAACAAAAAAATTCAACTTGTCATATATATACCCAATGGAATGACTCATTTTTTTTAAATTGAAATATCAATAAAGTAAGAAAATATTCAAATAGCTTTCATATATTTACTTAAGAGCAATATTAAACTTTATATAAAAAAAGAAACATGTTTAGTAAAATGAATTAAAATAATACCAAAAAATTAAAGATGTATGATATATATAAGCAAAGAGTTATTAAAAGACAGAAAATCAAATTTAGAAAAGCATTATAATTTAAAAGAATTCTATTTGAATGATTTCTCTTGACAATTAAAATAACTAAATAAATATTTTTATAGTATGGAATACATTGTTATATGACAGTAATTCTCAACACCTTTTTTTGTTCCGTCAAGCATTTAACGATATCAAAATTTGATTCTAAGCAAATAAAAAGATAAGTTTAAACACCGATTTCTTACCTATAATAAACTGCATAAAATATTTTATGACAATAATTTTGACAGTAAAATAAAATAATATATAATATAAAAACAGTGCGTTTATTAAAGGATAAATTACAAGGTAATAATAAGAATATTTTTAATAAGAAATTTGGGTACTTACGTATTAGATCGTCATCGCCAACGATCGCCAAAGGTTTCGTTACTCATTGGCTGTGGATTTAAATTTGGCGATAAAAATCAATGGATTGCTCCAGGGCCGGATTGCTATAATTGGCGGTTTAGCAACTCCTTTGCGACGACTTCCAATTTGGCGATAAAGTTGGACGGTATAATACATAAGTACCGAAATTCGAACTTGATGAATTTTAATAATTTCATTTATATTTGGTTGTAAAGATGACAATGCTATTCTCATATCGTCACCCACATTTAACAGTCTCGATTTTTTTTTCTATGTTGGTTAATATTGAAAATCTGTATTCACACAAATAAGATGCTGAAAATTGTAGTAATATTTTTAAAGCTTTTTGTTTGACTATCATGGTGTAATCGTATCTAATGTTAATCCAAAATGAATTAATTGATTCTTCCGATTATTTTAAAATTAAATCTTGATTATTAGAAAGCAAAATTAATTCTTCCTCTTCATTCAAACAGAGAAGTATTCATTATCAGGATTGATTGGGCTAGTTTGATTGGATTACTAGCCCAATCAATATTTTTGTAGATCTAAATTTGGGAAATAATGAATAATAATCTCCTCTAATGTTGTCAAATGGTCAATAACAACTTTTGGAATAGTTTTATTAAAATCTTTTTGGATTGCCTGAAACAATTCCAAATTTTCTTTCCCAGCTTTATTCTTCCATAAAGCTACTTGTTTTTTGGAATCCCTTCAGTTTATCTGTTGAGTTTAATATATTTTATTTCAAATCTTGCATATTTGAATTAATTTTATTTTAAAATAGTCGCTTTTGGCGACCAGTCGGTTTGGCAGCATTTATGACGACTTAAAGTTTTAATTAATTTTATATATATATAACTTGGTTTCATTGTAGGTTTTTCATCAAAATAATTTTAAGCTTCAAATTTCGATAGTCATATAATTCACTTATACTATTATTTATACTTTAAGCAATCCTGATCTTTGAACTCCGCTATTTCTCTCTGATAAAAAAAATTCAGTTTTAAATTAAAGTGGAAATGAAGAAACTGCAATTAATATAAAGACCTTTTCCATCAATCCAAGTATGTCTTTAAATAAAACTGAGAACTGATAGCAGAGTAGTCCGACATTGAAGTTTTATGTTCACTACAGAAACTGAAACATTATAATTTTTTAATATTTCATAATATTTCAAAGAATTATTGAGCAAACATTTCACAGATTCAATGACAAATTCAGTTTTTAAATTTATTTTTAGGCGTATATAAATGCTCTCAACAATATTATTTACTGCAGCAATATTTTTTTTATATAAATATACTTTAAAATATATGAATTTTAAATTTTATACAGTCCTTTGGTCTTATAGACTCATATTTTGTAAACTATTCTTTATATTTCAACTTTTACATAAATAAATACACCTTTCTATCTTTTGCGATTAAATCTGGCCGATTTATTCATTTCTGAATATTGCAAGATTATAACAATCAACATTTTTCATAATCTAGGCCGATTTCTCTTGAAAAACCCTTATTGGCTATTTTGAGATGGTAGATAAACAGCTTAATATTAACAGCTTAATATCAACAGCTTAAATATCTATAAACTCGTTATATTCTATTAAAATTCTGTAAAATAAAACCATGAATAAGTTAATTATATAAAATACTTTGACCACACCGCAAATTTAAATAATCCGAAAACATAAATGAGTGAAATGAAACATGTAAGCATTTAAATTAATATGAATATTCATTTGACTTGTATTCATATTGTTGCTCTCGTCTTCTGCTTAACAATCAAAGGAGGAGTGCAGTAGCTTCTGAGGGTAAGTCATAGATGGACTCTTCGACCCTCCACGAAGGTACACGGATTAACTATAGTAACTGAATGACCGGACCGACGCAAGCAATTAGCGGAAACTGCGGTTGATTCCTAATGGCCATCACCGGCCAAGGTACAACCCTCCCCGAAGGAAGTGCGTGCCGTCATCGATGGGAGGAGTCTACCCCCCCCACCTATTAGTGTACCCTCTAGGTTAGAGAGATACACCTACCATACTTGAAGCATCTCATCCTCAATTATGAGGTGTCGCCCAAAGGAAAATCTTCTGAGAATATGGACACCTGAGCATCGGTGAATAGGAGTCTGACTTCTAGCTCACACACATCACAAACCCTTTTTAAATTCATGCATCCACAGGTTGCAATTTAGAAGGGAAAGTGAGAACAATTTCCTTTTACCCAGTACCTCAAGTTGTGTTACTTTCGTCATGGAGGACTTATGACCACGATAGATTTAACGAGTGCCAGCCACCCCCAACACACACATGGAGAGTCTTCGGTCAGCCGGTTCGAACTCGCAGTATATGGGATACTAATCCAACGCCCTATTTACCAGGCTATTCCTTCCCTATATATTCATATAAATTATGTTTACATAATTCATATTTTCATATAAACTATGTAAATATGCGATCCATAATAATCAGTACACACTTTCTTCAGACACTGATTTTATTTGATTGATTACTTCCACTTACACGAATAAATGTTTAAAGAACTAAACAAAAAAGAATTATAGACGTTTATATTGTTACATTTACTTTACTGAAATAACGTAGATGCATTCTTCAAAACAAATCGTAACCACCTCTCAATTGAAACTCAATTTTTCATAGACCATATATTAAATCAATAACTTCGAACTTAATTACACTAACTTAACTTAGGATGCCAACATTGCTTCAGTCATAAGAGGCCACAGTATAGATTTTCAGCTACATAAGAGCTCGATTAAAGTATGTATAAACTTCGGACAGCAGGGGTGGTTGAATAATGACCACCCCGGACTAGGTAATTTTAGTCGTTGGAGCGTTGCAAATGACATGGTGGTCGCTGACAGTATTGATTGTGTCAGCGATATCCTTCTCAGGAGTAACCTTTAACCTGAATCGTTGTATTACATCAACGAGATGATGTTTCAAAAGTTGAATAAATAGTCTGAGATCGGGAGTAAATCTGGAGTGGAGTTTTGCCCATAACATGTTCAGGATGGATAGAATAGTTTTTTCTATTTGGTAACATCTTCAGCTAAAGTTTCATATTCAATTTGTGGGAAACAGAAGGAAATGAATTATGCAATAGAAAAAAAAGATGTTTCAAATGCAATAATAATAATTGGGAACAATATATAGTCAGGAAAAATCAGAATAATAAAAGTGATGAAATTGTTACAAGAAGGTTTAATGTTGATTAATAAAAGATTTTTTTCCTTAATTGTTTTTACTATTTGTCATTATATCTGTAAGTCCATTTTCATTATAAGATTATTATTGAAATTTCGCATGGCTTATAACTCAAACGCGAAATTCTCGTATATATATATATATATATATATATATATATATATATATATATATATATATATATATATATATATATATATATATATAATATGTCACCGAGAAAGACCGAAGTTTGGAGAATGTCGACTTTCACCGATGAATGTCAACAAACACATACTCGCTTGGTGCATGTCCGAAATGTTTGCTAAATACCCTTATTTCTGACTTACACCGGTCAATGTCGACATGCATCATGCACTAATGGTGAGTGTTGAACATGTCCGATATTTAAATTTTCTTTTCATTAATTCAGTCGAGATAAATTTTTCGCCTGTCTTTCTAAAAGGAATGATTAAGAACTTAAAACACACAGTGCATTCAAAATGATGCTTATTTTGTAATCAATTAATAATTCTTTTAAATTCTTTTAAATTCTTTTAAAATTTTAATTTTAAATTAATTTAATAATTTTAATTAAAATTAATTAAATATAAATAAAAACTCTTTTAATAATTTATTTTAAAATTAATAATTCTTTTAAATTATTTGATAATTCAGAATAATTATCAAATAATTTATTTTGAATAGCATTTATGTCAATGTGTTTCCTCAACTAAATTGCTAATAAGTAAATTAAGTAAGCACATATCCTTGTAGTTTAAGCCTAATATTAATAGAGTATTATGAAATTTTTATCACAAAAATTGATTACAAATAACCATTATTTTGAATGCACTGTTTTTTTTAAAGTTTTTATTCATTCCTTTCAGAAATAGAGACGAATTTTTTAAATAATTAAAAATTTTTAATTAATTTCAAAATTTCAAGCAGAACAAAAGATTTGAGGGAAATAGCCAGTCGCCTCTTCGTTGGCTCCTCCGTTTTCGACATCCAACAGAGCATATCTGTGATTGTCGACATACACAGGCGAGGGTCCGAATGTACAAGAATGTTATGAAATATTCGATCTTTCACCGACGCATTTGGTGTTTGTTGACATTCACCGGTGAAAGTCGACATTCTCCAATGTCGGTCTTTCTCGGTAACATATGTACATAAGTTTCGAGCCCACTTTCTGGAACAGAGGTAGCGCGTCTTCCTCGTGTTCTGGGAATCCCAGTTCGGACATGGTTATTCTTCTGTGTGCTATCTGTGAGATGTGTGGCTGTTTCCCCCTGTAAAAAGGGGCTGTGCAAGCAAATGTGATGAGTGTGTAGCTAAAGTCGTACTCTTGGCCCTCGTTGGCGCTACTTCAAAAAGAATTGACGCTCCTTTCGGCTTAAATCTGCTGCTGTATCAGCGGGCGGTTTGTCCATGGCAAGTGCAATAAGTAACAACATAAGTTATGAGTATCCCGAAAATGGCTCTAATGGTTTGGAACATATATTTTTGGATAAATATATTTAGATAAGGTTTAATTTGTTTGTTTGTTAAATTTATCTATATAGGTGTCTTTTTTCAAATAATGCGATTTTACACACAAAAAAAATTTTAAAGCTAATTATAAGAGTAAATACGATCAGATTGGAAAAGTGGGTTGTCCAGTAAGGTTGAACGAATGTAGCCTTAATAATTATTTCTTGTATTTTTTTATACAATTGTGCAGGAAATGGACCTTACGGTTCAAAAACAATTTTAAAAAATTTTATTGCAATATTACATTATTTTATAGTGTGTGAAATTTGTAAGAAATTGAAACTTTTGAAAAGGGTATTTTGAAAATTTTCTTTGATTTCAGTTTGGTAATTGTGGAGAAAAGTTAGCTTTTAAGTTCAAAATAAATTTCTAAGATTTTTGGAAGCAATACAACATTATTTCAAAGTGCCACAAGGAGCTTAAAGTTTGTAAAATTACTGAACCGTTATAAATTTCTCTAAAATATTCTTTTCATGAACTATTCGTGCATATAATGTTGCAAAATATAATTTAAAATACATATGAAAACATCACAATTTGAAAAAATTATTAATTACATGGTATAATAACAGAAAAATATTTTTATGTTCGATTTTACGTTTCTTACTTCTGTATCCTTAATAATTATAAATGTTATAGCAGCAAAATCTTTTTTTACTACATTTCCACTTTAAACAGTTTTTTTTATTGTATTTAGGCATATTCCTTTTCGCTCTTATGTATCCTCCTCTTACAATCAAGAAAAATCGTTAGCAAAAATCATCAGGCGCATTAGACACAATAGCCTACATCAAACATATTCGCCATAAGCTTAGCACAAAAATATGGCAATACTGGTGCACAGGTGGAAGCGTGTGTGGTTATACTTCATAAGAGTGACAACATCCTCCGGAATTGAAGGGCCACTTTTGTCAAGTAGTCATGATACGCGAGTACGAGCCCTAACGTTGCGAGTTCGGTCCTGTACTTATTCTTCACATCCTAAATCACGATCCCCCTTGGGACAATATATTTAGCAATATTATGAAAAGACAATACTAATAACTTTTTATAACAAATAATAAAATAACCAGAAAAGTAGTAGAGAAGTGTTAGAAAAGAAATAATCTTTGAAATTTGAATTAAATTAAATTTTAACCAAATAAAAGAAACAAAAAAAAACAATTATTATTGGAATCATTATATTAATAAAGAATTTTAGCAAATATAAATGTTATTTCATCTAATTATAATATATTGTATTATCATTCACTTCATTTCATTTTCATGAATCTCATAGAAATCGAGAATAACTATTTTTTTCTCTCATTTTTATATCATTTAATAAAATTTCGATATAAAAAATGTTTAAGTTTCTTTTCTTTTTTCTTATTCTTCTTTTTAAAGGTCCTCCTTTTATATAAATATATTTCAGATTTCTTAAACACGTTTCCAGAACCACCTTAAAATTATTTCAGAAATGTTTAGTAGAGTAAAAAAAATTCTTCACTGAAAATACAGATATATTTTTAAATATTCGTTATCCGTTTAGAACCACTTGACATCGGATTGAGATTTTTAAGCTCATTTCAATAGATTTCTATCCAAAGTTGCATTTTAAGAGTCAATTTTTAATTAAATATTTAATAAAAGACTGACGAAAAGTTCATGATTCAAATACAGAACTTAATATTTTCAACTTGAGAGATATTTATAAAAAAAAGAGAGGTATTCGAAGGTCAAAAGCATATATTCTTACATCGAACAAAAGAACTTCCATTTATACTCACATTTAATCATACCAATTATGAAAAAATTATATTTTAAAATTTCATTAACAAATAATGAGGGTTTGAATTAAAATAGCAGTTTGAAGTAAATTATTCTAAACATAAATTCTTCTAAACTTAAATAATCTGCATTTGTTAAATTTCTAACTTCATTCTAAACCTAACATTAGGTAAAAAATTTCATCTAAATATAATTAACAATCTGCTGATGTTTTTATGTCCTTTGCCAATCAAACTTACAGAAACTGATTAAATACAAAATAATAAATGCAAATAATGTTTTAACTTCAAATATACTTCAATAATTCTCTATAAACCGTCTACGGTTGGGCATTAAAATAACGGAAACACCTGAAAATAAATGTGACATTTTTTGATTGCGCTTCTTAAGCCATAGTCACCAGTTTTTTTATAAATAGCATTTGTATTCTTTTTTATAATAGGAACATTCTGGTAGTCAGTTATATATTTATTTAAGTTCTGTAATTCTTGGATTTTTTTAAAATCCTAAAATATAGGACCTCTCAGATTAGCCTATAGGACAAATTGTAGGGCCCGTCTAGCTGGAGCAAGTGTGGTTGAAACATCCCAATTTTAGGCGTCTAGGGGTATGTTGTCTAAAATCTTAACAGCATACACACAGCGTGGCAAGAAAAGCTCGACAAAACAAGACAGTGGACATAAAGAGAAGATCAGTGAAAGATATAGACTTGTAAGGAAGCTGGTTGAAATGTCTCAAAACCAAGAACGTGAATCAAAAGTAACCGCAGAACTCCATACGCGTCTAGTTCTCCAGCGTCGGCGATTACAGTTAAAAGACACCTTCATAAACAGAATATTCATGGAAGAACAGTAATTTCCCAGCCACTTGTTACAGATGTTAACCACTTAAATGTTTTATTTTCTTTGCTATCTAATAAGATGACACTTACTATTTCGGGAATATTTTCTTATTTTGGTTCAAATGGAAATCCATCGAATACTTGACTTATCTAAGTATTCGAAGTAATTTTCATATGAAATTATAATCCTTGTGAGTTATTTATTTTGTGCTTACAACTACAAAAATTCGATAAATCGATGCACGTACAGCACTCGGGCAAAACAATTAAGCGATTAAACGTAAACGTTGCCTACAGTGATGTCACACTCACAAAACATTGTTGATTGATATCTGGAAGAAAGTAATGTGGTTTGATGGATCGTGTTTCACACTTTTCCCTATAAAGAAGAGGTGCACGTTTGGAGGAAATCTGCAGAAGCGTATGATCGTGATTCCCCCTTTCCAATCTTCAAGTATGGAGGTGAATATGCCCTGATATGGACAACCGTGTCATTGTTTTCTGCTGGACCAATGGCATGGATCACTGGGGAGAAGTATAGAGAAATTTCAACTGGCCAGATATATTCTATGATGCAAACGTATTTTCCGACAAGAGTTCGAATTTTCCAGGATTATAATGTGCCTATCAATACAGCAAGACTTGCCCAATCATGGTTTGATGAAAATAAAGCATGACGTCAAACATCTGTTTTGTTCTTCACAGTCACCCAATCTCAATATATCTGAATCGTTTAGGTCTATTTTAGAGCGTTCAGTACGGAATCCTCCTCCATATCCTCCACCAGCATCTCTCACAGAACTTTCCCAATATCTCTAAAATGAATGGTGCAATATTCCTCTAAAAACTATTCAACTCTTGTATAAATCGATGTCTATACGAATCCAAGCTGTTTTACATGCCAAAGGTGGTCCTACACCCTATTAGTAAAGGTCTTTTTTATATAAATCTAAGGCGTTTCCATTATTTTGATAACCACCTGTTTATTGAATCTTTATGATTTTGTAGTTGTACCTCCCCGATGGAGTACTTTGAAATTGAATATCACTGAAAATAGACATGAAAATCAGGTTCTATTGTCACATGTATACATTTACTGATGCTCAGAAATTGGGCCAAAATGCATTTAGTCATTACGGAATCCATTTGAACTACATAAAATCCTTTTTTAATTATCACGAAATCCACTTAATTTCTTAAATTTGGAGATAAAAAATCAGTAATACTTCATTGTAATTCACGATAAGTCTATATATATATCCAAGAAAAAAAAAGGAAAGTTGTTATTACTAGGCATTTAAAAATTAAATCGGAAAAAACACAGTTCAATGGTATTTATTTATATATGAAAATTATTTAAATGGAACGAAATTTATCTATTCATTTTTTTTTATATTTTCAGATGTTGCATATGAATTTTTATTTCTATATTTATTTGTATTAATAGTAAAAAAATTCTTAAAATATGTTAGTTTCATTTAATCTATTATTACATTTAAAATTGAATGGATATAAGAATGGATTTAAGCAAACATTTTATACCATCTGAGCAGCCATTTCGTCAGAACGAATAAACATTTTGAAATAAAAAAGATAACATCATTACATAACGAAAGAATATAAGAATAGTTTAACATTATGAATATTAAAACAATGACATGAGTAATAGCATCGTATGCATCTTAAAAATAAGCAGATATTTTTACTTAGATAGCCTCAAAAATGAAAAAAATTACATATTGCCTTTGATACAGCATAAAAATGGCTCTTTACAAAGGGAATGAATATCTTTATTAAACTCATAATGCATTACTAAACTAATAATGACACTGTTTCTTCTCTGAATTCTTTCCAGTTGTAATCTGAGCGAAAGGTTTTTGGTCCTGAGAGATCATAATACAAAGCAACATTAGCGGCAATCTTATTGCCTAATTGATTGGCCCATTTTATTTCCTGCTTTTAATCCTAACATAAAAATAAATTGCCTTGTCAGCGTATTCCAAAAATGGCTTTTGCGTTCTAGAAACTTATTTTTTTCCTATTTAGCATTCTCTTTTACTTTCAACGAATAACGCAGATCTCCTAGAAAATACTCTACTTGCTTTTCTACAAGAAACAGCTTCCTTTTTTACCATTTTTGAATGTAATTTTAATTTATTTCCGAAAATTAGAGCCATTTCTCGACAGATTCCATAGAAGAAGTGCTGATAAAATAAAGAAATATATGGAGGGGTTTTTTTTCGTAAAAACGAGGGTAATAGTATTAGGATGGTAATACCCTATTACAACAATATTGAAATATTTTCAAGGGTTTTTTTTTCAGCAAAATTAACAAAAATGAAAAAAAAATTCTTTCCTACTGTCGTTTAGCTTAGAAATCTGAGAAGATAACACAAATTAGCTTCCGTATTGGAGGAAGAAAGAAAATCCTTTAGATGTCCTTATTTTCTTAGAAGAAAAAACTTTTTTTTGAAAAGATTGTGTAAATGATCTCAAATTATTAACAGCCTTTAACTGTTTACTGAAGTTGTGCAATATTAATGAATAAATAAATATTGGGTTTGACTTATTAATTGCTTTTTATAGAACATTTAAAAATCCTCATGCACCACTAAGCATCGCACGGAGCTTACAGAAGTAGACAACACACTATAAAGTTAACTAACATAACAGTTACTCACGCATCGCATTCACTAGAGCAGCCCCTTTTTTACAATGTGGGGTACACTTAAACATATCACAGATAGAACAGAGAAAGAACTCAAACGGGAGTAAACGGACTCACGGGGAAGATTTGAATAGACAAATTTGAATATCTAATGTGAACTTGTAAGTCATAGAATCTACAATATTATATAAATTTTTTAGCTAAAAGCTCCACGAGACATTTTAATAATGTTTAATGAAAATCCTATTTGACTGATATCTGTCTCATAATTGTAACCATATATAAATCTAATCATATAAACATTGCATCATTATATTTTCCTTAGAAGACAATTACGCCACGATCGCTCCTCTGACCTTGACACTACCGCTTCCGCTGGGAACCTACGACGTAGATCTTCCGGAAAATAAATACATTGAAACTTAATCAGCTCCCACGTCTAAAGTTTTCAATGGAATCAGCCTACTTAAACTATAATGTAAACAAACAGGAAAATAACTAAGGTATTGTCTTTGAATATATAGTCTCCTAAATATTTGAGAAAAAAGAAACCAGTTGTTTAAGGGATCAGGAGCCCTTTGTGCACATAACAAGCTGCTACTTTGAATAGGATGTGTGTGTTTTCTACTCACGGAAGCTGCTTCATTCAAAACGGGAACACTAAAAGACTATTGATAGGAATTGTCCTTGTTTATTCTTTGAACTTGGAGTTTTTACGTTACAAAGTCAAAAAGAAAATTGTTTTCTACATACAAATAGATCGCTTCTTTTCACAATAATATGTTCTTGAATGTGGTCATTTACCATTTCAACGTCGTATCCAAAAATTAATTTACCATTTCAGATGATTTTTTAAGAATGAAATACAAAGCAGCTAAAACTATATTATTCTATTACATTTACTAGTTCTAAATATATCTTCTTTTTTGAAAGAAAAAGATAAATTTAAATCAGACTTAAAATCTCAGTTGTTTAATTGAGCATATAAATTTTAGATAAAATACAAAATGAATTGAAAAGGAATTACTTATGAAATGCCAAAACATGTAGAGATAAAATGAAATTTTATATCTTCTATGATGTTCAAGAAATTGTAGTGGCGTTTTAGTGTCATCTTAACTGGGACAAGAACGATGTATTTTGTTTCAACATATACAAATAATTTAAGTTTATGGGGAAATGATATTCTTAAAATATGCATCCTTTTTTGTTCGTCAACAAATAACTGGAAAATGACGTTCTCAAATAATCCGCAATGTTTACAATGTAAACATCATCTATTCCAAACATAACTTATATCTCTAAAAGAGCAATTCTTTTATACATATTTATTTAGAGTATCTCGGAAACGGTTATAATGATTAGGATCAAATTTCATGTTTGGATAAAGTTGTGCTTTTTAACTTTATTTATATGGGTGTTTTTCCGGAAAAAACGTGATTTTACACAGCAAAAACTGTATTTTTATCAGTAACTAACATTATATATATATATATATATATATATATATATATAATCTTGTTCAAATTTTCAACCGTTAATAGAAAACTTTTGATTCATCTAGTCAAGCTCAAGCAGATTTTTTTAAACTTGTAGTGGATGACATTGGATGTTAATACAGTTTTTTCAAATATTAATTCATTAATTAATAAAAAACTAACTTTCTCACCAAAGATCTTCATTTCTCCTCCACCGAATAATTAACAAATTTAGTTTGTTTTTTTCCGCCCACTAATGAGGTTAGGCTTAGCAGGTTTTCGGCCGATTATTTTAAACGATTCTGTTTATTTTCATAATGTTTGATGCCTTTAAAATCCAACATTGCTAATTAATCGATTTTCTAGATTCATTTAGAAATACTTTTGTATTAAAATAATACGTAATGAAGAAAATTTGAAATTTCAAATTTGTATTGCGTTCCCCAACTGGTGTAGAAAAATCATGAATTTTACGTTGTCACAATTGACTTTGAATCCTCAATTGGTGTTGCAAATTCAAGGGTAATATAATTTTTTGATCAATTATTTATAAATTGCAATCGTCGGGCAGGAATAGTCTGATTGATATGGTGTTGCAATCGCATCCCTTGGGCTGTGGGTTCGAACAACATATATAGAAAGACGAATGGAAATTGCCATGAAATTCGCTTTCCTTTTTGCTATGATTAGGATCAAATTTCATATTTGGACAAAGCTGGGCTTTTTAAGTTTATTTATATGGGTGTTTTTCAGGAAGAAACGTGATTTTACAGAGCAAAAAAAAATTTTTTAATCAGTAAATATTAGAGTCAAAGGGATCGTACCATCAGCGCAAGCAATCATCCTTGAAAAAATGAGATTTTACGCACATACAAAAAACGTTTATTTATAACTCTTAAATAAGTTTATACAGTGTTCTCTTCGAAGTATAAGTATTGTAACACACTTCAGTAGTAGTCAAAACAGTCTGGCTGCCTCGTATGATCTAGATCCTTTGTACAAGTCATGCTTTTGCTTTTTTTTTCCTACTTATGTATCAAATATTTAAGATGTTTGCTTTTTATCTGTATAGATATTTTTCTCAAAAAAAAACCGCGATTTTAAACATACAAAAATAAACATAGTTTAACAACTATAAGAGAATTTATCTATCTGCTTAAATTCTGGCAGTTTATCTAGAGGCCATATTCGACTCGCTTTCACCGTGATAAAACTGAATGTAAAGTTAAAAAATTGAGGTAATGATAGATAAACTATAAAACGAATATTATATTATAGCATATTATTTCGAATAACATACTAAACTAACTGTATTCATGTATTATAATTTTTTATTTAAATTGTCTGTTCATAATTAAGATGAGATCGAAAAATAGCCGGTGTCCTGGTCCAGGATTAGAACGTCTTCCCCGTGATCTGGGGGTCAGGAGTTCGAGTCGTGTTTCAGGCATTGTTGTTCTATGCATTATCTGTAAGGTGGGTAAATGGGATCTTCTGTAAAACGGGACTGTTCAAGCGAATGTGAATAGTGAATAGCAAAATTCGTACTTTTGGCCCTAGATGGCGCTACTGAAAAAAAATACGCTGATTAGGCTTAAAATAGATGACTCCCTCAGCGAGCTCGTCCATGGCAAGTGTCATAAGAAATAAAAAATAACTGTTTGAAAAATATTCACATGTATAGATCGATTCAATATTATCAATTATTCTGTCAGTCAATTATTTTGCCTCATTAAGAGGTAAAACGCAAAGGATGCTCGTATTTCTGTAATTTACTTTATTGTTAAATGTAAACATATCATTCTTTGCACTCACCACTATTTTTCCAAATAAGACCTATCCTAATATATGCATAAAAACTTCGAAGAGTTGAGAATCTGTTGGCAAATAATAATCCGTGCATGATTCTATCTAAATATTTTCTTTAAAAATAAACAAGATTTTACACAAAAGAAAAAAAAATGCCGAGATAATCTCGGTCGTTTTGGTACTCTTGCTAAACAAAGTGGTACGATTTTCAGTAAAATTAATTTTCCCTGGCCCTTATTTGTTGATGCTCCTTATAAAAAATAAATGATATATCTACCCTGTTAGTTTTGTAAATATCCTTCAAGTGCTTACTTCGAGAACAAAGATTTGTCTTTGTAGATTACAAATTTTAAATTTGTTAGTGTTTTTTTAAATAATACCATAGCCTAATGCAATGGAAGCATCGTTTCCACAGTTGTAGAATCATTTTTCCTATCGGTCTCAAATCAAAATATTTTTTATTTCCCTCATCTTCAAAACTTCAAATTAGAATAGATAAAACTACAGACAATAAAGTATTTCATACTAAGCACGCACGCGCAAGCAAATGCAAAAAATAAATAATCTAAACAATGAAAAAAAACTAAAGATGTTCATAAAAACAAATATCGAGTGAAGTCGTGATAAAAGAGTCCGAATCTATGGTTAAAAGAATTCCAAGGACACACAAAGTAAATATTCTGCAATTGGCTCAACGCCAGATGTATTTTATGCCTTCAATAAGGACAGCTCAGTTTTAATACAGAAGTTAATTGCTCTAAAAACTTCTTTTCTGCAATTCAAATAGGGATTCGTTTTTACTGAAATGAAAGAACAGATGTCGGGAGAAATGTCATTCAGCCACGCAAGGAAAAAAAAGAACTAAATTGGAAGAAGAAAAATAAATTTTAAAACTTTTTATTGGTTGGATTCTGTATATCTGTAAAAATAAGCAGCAAAATAAACCAACCAATGGAAATATTCTCCCCTCAAGTTTGTCTTACAAATGAAAGAATTTATGTTTAGTTTTGCAATATAAGCAAAATACCATTCATTTGGATGCATTTGAATCTACTAGATAGCTTTTGAAATTAAATAGCGGATTTCATCTTATTTGACTCATGAAGTCATATTCTCAAGCACACGTACAGACAAGAAATTTATTCCATTTTCGCGATTTCATACACAATTTTATTTATATTGCGGTGAAAACTTCATAAGTCAGATAATAATCTCCGTGCAAGAGTAATTACTTTTGCATAGGGCTATGTTACTCTGCTTCAAAACCTAACGTTACGAGTTCTGTCCACGCTCAATCCTAACCTAAGCATTCTCCACAATGGTGATCCGTGACCTTCAATAAGCAATTTTTTACATCTGTTATGACGCTTTCTATAGGCATCGAAAGTGGTCAGGCGCATTGAATACAACAGCTAACACCAGCACCAACAATTTACACATACCTATCACCATTCGTCTCACCACAGACTCACTAGTGGGAGAGTATGTGGTTAAAGCTTCATAAGCCAGAAGGCATCCTTCGAACACGAGTAATTGTTGTATAGTGGCTTTCGTACTCGGTTTAAACCCTAACTTTTTGAGTTCGATCCTGGAGTAAGCAAACCAATCATCCACAATCACTTCAGTTTTTGTATAAAAGCAACATTTTCAATTTCGTTTGTGTCACAGTTATTATGGACACAAATGTTCAGATTTAACTATAAAAAATTGTTGTCAGCAAGATTTATATACGACGATTTATTAAAACCTAGAGGTGAAGTTTTCTTATTAATTGTAATATTTTCTCTTCATACATTTCGGATATGGAAATATTCAGAATAAAATATCTTGAATATCTTACAAAATGCCGGATAATAATATATTAATACTTGAAATAAAAATGTTTGCAATTAATTCCGTTCTATACTCCGTACCACATTGTAAGTGACCTTTAGTTTGGATTCAAGTTCAAGTACCTATGTCATCTTCATATGAGCTAGAAGTCAGACTTCTGTTCTCTTGTGCTCAGGCGTCTTTATCCACAGATGTTACACCACCACCACCGTTTTCATTGTAAGAACGAACACAATATCATCTACTTAATAAATTGATAATTGCAAAACTTGTCAGCAAAATTATAAATGATAGAAAAAAAATCAATATTAATAAGGTATGGTATAAAAACTTATGGTATATAAAAAGTGAATTAACCTGCATCAACTAATAAAATGTATTTAATTTTTAAAATGAGAAAAAGTGAACATGTGGTGAGTTATAAACAGTGAAACTAGCTATCTGAAATTGTCTGAAAATAAGACGGTACTGGGAATTAAAGAATGGGACCAAATTAAAATAGGAATAACGGAAGTGGCACAATCACAGGGCAAGAAAATGTGAGATGGCTCACCTAATAACAAAAGCTGAAGTGAAAAATCTACTGTAGACGTAGAAATGGTGTCACTTTTCCAGTTAGTAAAAATATTCCAATTCCTTGCAAAAAGTTTCTGATTTCTTTCTTCTTGTTAATGAGACTAAAGATGTTCTTTGCATGTTCTTCTTATTAAATCGCTATTTGCACCGTTACTCTATAGATAATAAAAGCAATTTTAACAGCCTGATTATCCTCTTCATTATAGTTTATACTGACAGGCATTGATAAACAAAAGTTAAAACATGACATATAATCTACCTTAAAATTCTAAATTTATAAAAACTGACATAAATGAATTAGAGAAAGAAATTTATATGTTCTCTCTTTAAATTGAACTTTTAATCAAAATAATTCAGGAATTTAGAAAATGCTGAAAGATTTTGCGAAGAATTACTCACTGTGACCTAACTGGCGCTGTAAAACTTTATGACCTTCCTTTAACTAAAACATAAATTAAGGTTAGTTTTCATAAAATTTATCTTGAATGGTGATGTACCTCATTCGTCGGATTTCACTCAAATTTCAACCTTAAATATTTTCATTGGTAGTTTCTATCACTTTGAGCGATTAAGGATAATATATGGATAATACAAAGCATAATAAGACTATGGACAACTACAGAGATTCAGTGCTGTGTTACATTTATACGAAATACCAATACTGATGACTGACTATTCCTAAAAATTTATTCTTGAAAAAAAAAAAGGATTTATGGCATCTTCTCTTATTGTAATAATTAAAGCAACTAAATACAAGTAAATGTCAGAAAAAATTAAATCTTGCATATGAAATATATTTTGGTAACTATATTTTAAGTATAAAACAGAAAAAAATTCTCACTCTTAAATAATTTTTTGAAAAAATTTCGAAATATCTTTATTTGATTATGAGATCTAACTTTCTGTGGTATCTAATGATATATGATAGTACTAATAATAATAATAATAATAATACTCAGCTGAATGACATCTGATATTTGTTCTTCTAAAAAGACAGAGAGAAGATAGAAAAAATGATGCAATAGCTCGTTATTACATTCTAGATAGTATAAATAATACATAGTTCTAAAAAGAGTATGAAATCTGATGACATTATTTATATGAATTAGATGCTATTTTCATTCTTTATTAGAAACTATGAGATTATTTTCAAAAGAAAAGCCTTTGAAAATAATTACGAGGAAAAATTGGGAAAGTTTTGGAAAACTTTTAAAGATAATTGGGAAAAATAATGTTTATTCTATGTAAGGTTACAAATATTAGTTTACTATACACGGAATCATTGCTATGTTATATTAATAACAGATTCCACGATTGATGATTCCTAAAATACATTAGTTAAACAAAATGATTTATAGAACGAGTCACCTGACTAAATTATACAGCAAAATTATGGCGCTTTTAATTTTATTATCAAGTTATATACATTAGCAAAAGCTAATAACATTATCAAAAAGAATTGAAATGTTTTTGTAAAAACTATGTTGAATTGAATTAAGAAAATATTTTTGAATAAAACAAAATTCGGCAATAAATAACAAAAATTCATTTCTAAAAAATAAAACTTCTGGAAATAAAATTCATAAAAAATATAAAAAATTATTGATAAGTTAAATTATTTGAAAAAAAGTTTGGGCAAATGATTAATTATTATAAGAAAAACTGCTACATTTATTATAAATTGTTTTTGCGTATGGTAAAATTAACTTCTATCTTATAAAAAATAAAGCAGTTTTACAAAAAAATCCAAATTTCAGATTCAGTTAATGAATAATAAATCTGAATATAAATTAATAAATCAAGTTAAATTAATTAAAATGAAAGCTTTAAAAACTTATTCATTAGAGACGCACGAAAAATTCCATTCTCTTTAAAATGAATACTTGTCTAAATTTAATAGAATTTATCTGTTTTTCTCTAGTCAAACAGTTTTTTTAATCAAACTTTTAGAAGCAAAAATAAACAGGAAACATGAACAAAAAATAGCCCATTAATCAGAAAAAGAAACTAGATCGATTGGAAAGATAATTGAAAAACCAAAACAGGTTTCATTTATTTTAAATCGGGAATATTTTTAACATTAACAAAATAATGTATATACTTTCAGAAAAAATTATCATCATTAATAGATTAACAATATTATATTTGTCACTCTTATTAACATAACAAACCGAAATTTCCATCCTAAACACTATAATGATTATGAAAATTTACTTGTCCAAATTTTATAGAATTTATCTGTTTTTCTCAAGGCAAACCATTTTTTAATCAAACTTTTAGAAGCAAAAATAAACAGGAAACATGAACAAAAAATAGCCCATTAATCAGAAATAAAAACTGGATCGATTGGAAAGATAATTAACTGTGAAGAACAAAACAGGCTGCATTTATTTTAAATCGGGAATATTTTTAACATTAACAAAATAATGTATATACTTTAAGAAAAAGTTAATATCCTTAATAGATTAACAATATTATATTTGTCACTCTTATTAACATAACAAACTGAAATTTCCACCTAAACTCTAAAACGCTTATGAAAATTTACTAAATCATTTTAAATATCAGCCTCTCTGGTTATAAAACATGTAACTTCAAGTGATATGAATTACTTTATTTTTGCAATTTTGCCAAGGAGGGTTAAAAATTACTAACAAAAAGGCAAAATATCCTGCATAAATGACAAAAGCGGATAGTATTTTTAGCAATAACGGCGTCGTACACATGACCATTAATAATACTCAAGAACCATAAGTTTGTGGGAGTCCAGTAATTAACCGGAGAGCTAAAGCAGACACCATCTTTCAGAATATTGACATTTAGAACTGGAAAGGCTTTGTGGTTTCTGTTATAGAGGAGAATTTATGAAGAAGCTTAGAAATAACTTAAGTGTGATAAATTATTCTGCGGTAATTGTGTTATTTATTCTTTAGGTCTTCCTATTGCGCTCATGTGTCAAATAAAGTTTATTTTCAAATGACACATATTTGCTATAAATGTTCAAAAATTGGGCTGGAGCACTTTTTCATGGTCTCAAAAAAAAGGTATAATTCTTCACTACTCCGTTTCTGTCCAATTAACAGAATTTTGCAAATGATTTAATGAGAATGGTAAAATGAGGTATTTTCTTATATTGCCAGCATTTTTGTTGTTGCTGGAATAATGAAATTAATGTTGTCATTTTTAAATTGTAATAGCATTTTTAGAAAATTGAATGAATCAATATGTATTGTAAGAATTTTAAAAAAAAACTGGACCTATTATTTTATACAATTTTTCTCTTGTATTGCGCCTTAATGTTGTAAGATTCAAAAACCACTGGCTTATAATGATTCAATAGCCATTTATTCCTTATGAAATTTTATCTTATAAATAAATCAGCATGAGTAAATCAGCATTATAAATAATTCAGCATGACGCCCCAAAATTTTGTAGCATACTATCTAATAGATTTGTCATGCCAAAAATATCCTTGCATGGCATTGGCGTAAAATAGTTAAGAAATAGTAACTTTTGGCGTTAATTTATCATTTGTACTGAGTATATCGTTGATACTGGATAAATTTTTGGCGATTAATTCCTGGCTTGCCATTAATAATATCCGAAAATCGTATTGTTGTTTGAAATACATGTTTTTTAAATTGATTGAAACAAAAAATTTAACACAAAGTTGCTCTTGTAATCTCAAATTACCATTATTCGATGTATTAAGTTGTTGTTATTAATGGCACCTGCCATAGACGGCCGTCAGCGATTTAAGCCGAATGAGTGTCTCCTGTTTTTGTTATTGTTTTTGAAGTAACGCCAACTACGGACAAGAATACGAATTAGCTACACACTTATCTCCTTCGTTTGCACAGCTTCTTTTTACAGGGGGGGGGGGAGTTCACACATCTCACAAATAGTATACAAAAGAACAACTATACCCAAACCTGGATTTGAACCCGGGTCTCCCAGAACAAGAGGAAGACGCGTTGCCTCTCTGCTAAGACGCCAGAGATGTTTTTAAGAAAAAAGGTGTTTTAATTGCCTCATTTATATATTTCTGAAAATACAGATCGACAGACAGTCACTCTATAGTTTTATTTTTCTCAACATTTGACAGGTATCCACATTATAGTTGTTAAATTTGTACACCAAAACTTATGTATCTAGCTCTTTCCGTTTGGTAGTTATTATGTTAACTTTTATTCGGACGGACAGATGGTCTTTCTTTGAACCTTTTTTACTCAAAATGTGCTGAACTCGGCAGATATGGTGTAAAGATTGTACACCATTTTTCAATCGTTTAACTCAAATAATCTTTGAGTTAACATTGTCTTAGAAAGGTGGAGTCACATTTTACAAAAATATTGGGTCGTTCGAAAAGTAATTTCGTTTTTTCTCGACAAAGGATTCAATTGTATTTTTTTATTCCAACTTCACACTTAAGACGTATAATCATTGTATGTTTTGAGAGGTGATATAGCAATACTTGTTTGTGAAAACGTTCAATTGATTTTGCGCAGTAGTTTTTGGTAGATGCCCTTTTAAAAAGGGAAAGCAATAAGCAGCAATTTCGTCATATTTCACTTTTTTCCTGTAGGAAAGGTAAAAATGCTGTTCAAGCCAGAAAGAAATTAACCGATGTGTATGGAGAAGATGCGTTGACAATACGACAGTGTCAGAACTGGTTTACAAAATTTCGATCCGGCAATTTTGATGTCGAAGATGCACCACGTTCCGGATGGCCGGTTGAAACTGATAAAGACACGATAAAGGTAATAGTTGATGCAAACCGGCGAACAACAACACATGAGATCGGTGAGAGCTTAAATTTATTGAATTCAACTGTTTATGACCACCTGAAAGGCCTGGGTTTAACCTCGAAGCTCGATATTTGAGTTCTCCATGTCCTCACGGAGAGAAATTTGTGTTGTCGCATTGAAGTCTGTGATTCGCTCCTCAAATGTCACAAAAATGATCCACTCCACCATATTATCCAGATCTGGTTCTTTCAGATTATTATTTGTTCCAGTCAATGCAAAATTTTTTGGACGGTAAAACCTTAGTCTCAAATGAAGACGTCAAAAATCACCTTGGATTAGTTTTTTGCCAGCAAATACCAAAAATTTTATGAGCGTGGAATCATGCCTCTACCAGAAAGATGGCAAAAGGTTTTGGATCAGAATGGGCGATATATAATTTAATAAAATAATTATTCACTATACGAGGATCGTCTTTCATTTTCACCAAAAAAAACGAAATGACTTTTCGAACAACCCAATATGTTTTTTGAACTCAGAGAGGTTTAAAATATGGTGATTCGACAAAATCTCGAGTTCAAATTTTTTGAAGATTACCACATTTTCTTTATACTACGGAAAGTAAAAGTAAATAGATGAAACATATTAAAAATGTTTCTTTACCTCAAAAATTATAAATTAAAATGAACTATTTCAAATGTAATAATTCAAAGCCTATTTAATATTAGTGACCAATCCACTTCAAATTCAAAATGGATCTGAATTTCAATTTAATATATTCAAAATGTGAAACATTAAAAAATTAGAAAAAAAGGCCGAGTTATTTTTTATCTACGAAACATTTCCAATATTCATTACATTTATGGGTCATAATGTCTAATTATATAAAAGATTAAAATGAAATCTGTTATGCATATTCCAATGTATCATGTCAGAACATCATTTCTTGAACGGCCAAGCAGCTCGTGCAAGTTAAGTTATATATTAATTCATTTTAATTGTTTCATTGAATGAGCCCCTTTAGTACTGCAAGCGATCCAAAAAAGACATTGTCTCGCATTTATTGTTTAAAAGAAATATCACATTTCCTATTTATTTCATTTCATATAATCACGTGCTCAAAGCGACATTTTCCCAGGTTTTATTTGCTGTAGTCATTAACTCATTTTTTTAATCAGAACTTTTGTAAATGGGATGTAATCACGTTATTAAAAACTGATTTTTTGAAATGCTCGTGCAGATAATAAAATTTTTATTTTTCGTCTACGTTTTTTTTTGTTGAAGCCACAAAACCTCATTCCTAAAACAATATCATGTTCTGACATGATAAAAAGTAATTTGTTATTTGTCAAATGTTTATTTATGTAAATGAAAATGGTTTAAATCACAAAATACTGAAGTCTGAGTTATTGTTTAGACTAGATATATTTTATAAGGTTACAACCATTAATGTTGGCGTTATTTAATTATGTAATATTATGTAAATTTTCCTGCAATTATTTCAATGAGGATTCATTTTTAGTATTTTATCTTTGCTTTCAAAACGAAAATTTATACCCAATTTTAAATCTAAATAAAGTATATCTTAAGGAAAATTATAATTACTCTTCAATGTAAAGAATTGACAATTTTGATGACATTCTTTCAGTTTTTTTTAATCCCTTCTTTTTCTTTGTTTTTTATCTAGTGATTAAAAATCATTCCATTTGATTTATAAGATCTGGAATCGTTTGGATTTATTGCCTTCAGATTGGCATCAGAATTATTCTGAAACTTCTCTAACTGACCAGATTAACAACCCCCCTCCCTTCAGATATCTAAACAATTCCATTGTATTAAAATGGTACTCTGATGTAGTGAATACAGAAGAAAAATTATTCGATTTCCTAATGATGTCTTGGACCGAATTTCATAGTTCCGAAGCGTGGGCAGATAACGAAGACAAAGCTGAAGCAACAATTCCCTCTCCAATTATCTCTGGCACGGTAATGGCAGGATCTTTGACCTTGGCAGATGGCACTCTATGTAGCTCTCTATTCCATCCTTCTTCATTCTTGAAGCCACCATTTTGCCATCAGGACGCAATATTTTCTTCATAAATCAAAGGAGAGCATTTATAAATAGGGCAATATCTGGTAAAATAAACATATTTAAAGAAACTCAAAATGATGACGGTTTCTTATATAAGAACCTGTCTTTTATATGGTATACATTAACCCTTTAGCAAGCCTTTTTTTTTTCAAATCCTGGTATATTAAATATTTTTAAGACTGAGACTGGTTAAAAAAAGCGATTCCTTTATCTTAATTATAAGTTTGATTTCATTTATTAATAATTTGGTTAATTGATAATTGAATGGCAAATCAAGACCATCATTTTATGTGAAACAAGAAATTGAAGCGTCTACGATTCTGGCATATTAAAAATATGTCAGAACTTATGCCAATCTACATTACTTCATTTGAAGATTGAGGAATTTGGTGGGAAGCATACTTCCCATGGCCTTTGGGGAAAGGGTTAAGCAAATTCGTGTAAATTGAAATATTTATTTTATTATCACAACAAGCAATAATATATGTCTTCTGCTTGCGCAGTTATATATTGTTTGATTTTTCATGTTTAATAAAGGATATTTACTCTCTGTTCCATCATTCGTCATTTTCAGCTCTCTATTCCATCATTCTTCATACGCGAAGCCACCATTTTGCCATCAGGACGCAATATTTTCTTCATAAATCAAAAAAGGACATTTATAAAAAGGGCAAGATCGGATAAAATATGCATATTATAGAAACCCAAATTGATGACGGTTTGTAATATAGGAGCCAGTCTTTGTTGTGATATACATTAAGCAAATTCGTGTAAATTGAAGTATTTACTTTATTATTATCAGAACACGCAATAATGTTTGTCGTCTGCTTGTACAGTTGTATATCGTTTGATTTTTCATATTTATTAAAGGATATTTGACGTTTTCAGATGACACTCTATGAGGCTTTCTATTCCATCATTTTTTCATTCGCGAAGCCGCCATTTTGCCATCAGGACACATTTTCTTCATGAATCATTGAGGGACATTTATGAAAACGGCAAGAGTTGATAAAATAGGCATAATATAGAAACCTAAATTGATGGTAGTATGTAATATAGGAATCTATGCTTTATACGGCGTACATTAAGCAAATTTTGGTAAATTAAAGTCACTATATTATCACAAGGCTCAATAATGTATGTCGTCTGCTTGCATGGTTCTATATCGTTTGATTTTTCATATTGAATAAAGGATATTTGACGTTTTCTAATGACACTCCATGCAGCTCTCTGTTCCATCATTCCTCATTCGCGAAGCCACCATTTTGTCGTCAGGGCATAACATTTTCTTCATGAATCATAGAGGGACATTTATAAAAATGGTAATATCTGATAAAATAAACATGTTATATAAACTCAAAATGACGACGGTTTCTAATATAGGAGTCTGTCTTCTATATGGCATACATTAAGCAAATTTTTGTAAATTGAAGTCACTTTATTATCACAACACTCAATAATGTATGTCTTCTGCTTTCACGGTTATATATCGTTTGATATTTCGTTTTTTATGTGGTGGATAAGGGAAATACATATTGTTATATACACCAGCTGCAAGGCTATCGCAAAGATGAAGCATTATTATTTTTCTGTCACATAGAAAAGGCAAATATGATGAGGCATCAAAGAAATGTCGCAATACCCCAGGCACGTTAACTTTTGCCTTTTATGGTAAATGTGAGCAAAGAAAAATTACTTTATGACTCAGGCGCCACTTAAACTTTCTAAGCCATTGAAGATTTCATGATTTCGTACTGGACATTTGCCAAAGCTTTTGAAGATAGAAAAATGACTTTATTTGTGCTTTGAAAACAATTATAATGGTTTAATAATAGATTCTATCCATAGAATTGTTCGATTTTTGATTTATATAATGAGATTAAACTGAGTCGTACGAAATCATTTGATAAAATATAAAAAATTTTAAAGTTTTGCAAATGAATTAGTATTAATTTAGAGAACTAAATTGTTATTGAGAATTCGAGGATTTCAAAAAATTAAGAAAATTTAAGTAATATAATCATCAGTAATATAATCAATCAATCACAAATTGGAACTCATAAAATTTAAGGATTTAATAGCCATTTTGGAAACTTAATTATAAGTGTTCTTAATATTTTATTTTTAAAATTTATTTTCGTTAAAAACTAAGGACTTGAAAACAACTGTTTCGTTGGAATGGAAATTAACTTTATTCTAAAGAGAAATTCTGGAAATAATTGTAATGAATAAATCAAAAAAATTATTAGCAAAAAATATAAATAATTTTTTTTCTAAGATGTTATTTGGAGCGCTAATAAACAGTTTAACAAAAGTGAAATTATAAAAAAAATTAATATAAAGGTTTAATATTTTCTACCAACGATTTTTTTATCAGAAAATTTTTGAAGTGGCAACGGTAAGTTTTAGAATCATTTTTCGGCGTTTGAAACACCCTACTTTACTAAAAATATTTAACTCATAGAATCAAAATCTTGAAGAACATCATTATAATTAGGGAATTTTGAAAAAAATCATTATATAATTTAACATTTCTCATCAATTCATATATTCATCTGAGGAATTTTGAAGTAACAACAGTGATTTTTTTAAAGTTCAATGTCTATCAAGGTATTTAATTTTCGAATCTTTGTATCTAAAAATGATGTGAAATTATTTTGTATATCTTGTATATGACAACTCTATCATGTTTAGTCGAAATTCGTAATTTATATTTGCTGTTAAAATAATCAAAAAATTGTAGTTATCACTATATATATATATATATATATATATAATATAAATTTTATGGCAAAACTTTTATATAAATTATGAAATATGCTCAATTTTTACATGCAAATTTTGCAATTTCAATTAAAATGCAGAGAGATTACCTTACTTTTAATACGAAACGTTAGTTCAAATCTACAAAAATGTGATTTTTTTATCCACTAATTATTCCTTATTAAAGTACTTTTATATCCTCAAAGGATAAAACATGTATCTTATGTGTATAAGCAAAAAGTTTAAGATTAATTTTAAAGTTTTTAAGTTAGAAAACGCAAATGAATTTTGTAATTACGTAGGTTTCATTACATTATTTCATTTCATATAATCACGTGCTCAAAATGACATTTTTCTATGTTTTATTTTTAGTAGTCATTAACTTATTTCTTTTTTAATAAGAGCTTTTGTAAATGCAATGACAAAGCGTTATTAAAAGTTGATTTTTTGAGATGTTCGTGCAGATAATAAACACCTCATTCCCAAAACAATATAATGTTCTGACATGATAATAAAATTTTTTGTAAACTATCATTAAATACGGAACAAAAGGACTGAGGTACTAACATTAACAGAAGAGTATTTATCCGTTCAAAACTGAAATAATTTTGTCAATAAAGTGAAAAAATATGAAGGAAAATATATATAGAAGTGTGTACAAAGTTACTTATAAAGCATGGACTTGGCCGTAAAGTTAAAGGTTAAAATGGTCAATTATCTGAATTGTTTTCAGCACACATAGTAGAACAGAATATAATTTGCAAGTTTTTAACGAATTAAGTTGTTTGATTAGCGGTTTGTATTCTGAGTTTTATTCTGTATATTGCCTTTGAAAACAAAGAGGGCAATGTGGAAAAAATTGTAAAACAATAAAGTGTTAAACTAATGGTTTGAAATAATTCTGAGAGATTTCAAAGAATATTTTATAAACTTTCAATAATTTATTTTTATTAGAGGAAGTTGGATTTTTTTTCTGGTACAAAATACGATTTGCAAGTTTTTAACGAGTTAGGTAAGTTGTTTGATTAGTGGTTTTTATTTTGTAAATTGTCTTTAAAATAAAAGAGTGCAATATGAAAATAATTGTTAAACAATAAAGTGTTAAACTAATGGTTTGAAATAGTTTTGAGAGATTTCAAAGAATACTTTATAAACTTTCGAAGATTAATTTTTATTAGAGGATATTTGATTTTCTTTTCTGGTAACTGCTTAAAAATGTTTCTTCTATTGATTTTGCATGAACGGTAAACAATTATGAATACTTTTAGTGGCAATATAATTATAATCTAATTCGAGAAAAATAGAAAAACCTATCAAAAATAAAGACAGTATTGTTTTCTTTTAAAATTTATTATTATTAAATTGTGATTTTTTTATACATTCACTTAACGTAAAATAATATCTACTTTCTATGTGAGGTTTTTATAAAATGATAGTATGAAAAAAATCCGTTTAACATAGTAATAATCTGTTTTAAATCTGAATCATTGAATTCTTTTATTAAAAAAATCACTCTAAATTACAACTGATATCCATTGACAAAGCGTACACTTCCTGATCACTTATAAAATGACCCTCTTCTCCTTGTAGATATAGCATAGCTTTCTCCACTCGCGACGCTTTTATCTCCAAATCCTGTTCTTTTCATCTTCTTTAAGAATGATTTTTTTAAAAGGATTTCCTCAAGCAGAATTTAGTATCGACTTCGAAAACACCGATGAAGATAGTAATGGGAAACTTAATAAGCATGAATTGAATTTTCCTCTCGGGGAACAGTTCTAAGTGACTGTGAACTTGTCGATCTGACGAGAAAAATCTTACGTTTTCAAATAAAAAAAAGAGCTTAAAGTTTTTAGTAAAATAGGTTTATTAAGTCTGGCATTTTCCTTTCTTCGCTTTTACTTCATGCAGTTTTTACTGTCAAACCATTCAATTATCAGTGGGAAATTCGATTAAAGTTCTTTGACATTAGGTCTTATACTGTGCGATAAAAGTTGCTCGTTTTATGAGATATTTAGTATTACTTGCGTAAATGAATATTTTTTTCACATATTAAGAGAAAATATTCTAATCGCCAAGTAATTAAATCTCGAGAATCTGATGAATAACATTGTTTCTAAACTCTATAATTTAAATAAACCTGATTTTTAAACTATTTCAATCTGTGAAATACATAATATTTGACATATATCTTTAGATCAAAACTGCAAATATGTTTCAAATTTTGATTGCAGGATGATTATCTTTGCAAAATAGAGTTAATAGATAGGGAGGGGCAGTTCAACCCTCTACCCCTACCCCCATCAAATGTTTCAGGACTGTGAAGAATTAAACATAACGAAAATAATTATTGAAAGCCATCTTAAACGGTTTGACTACATTTTTCAATATAACCAACAAGATAACAGTTAAATAAGATATCACGTTTAGCCAACTACTTTTGGTCGCCCCCCTGAGAATGCGATGAATGTTGAAGACGTTAGGTTTTACAGGAAAAAAATTTAAAAAAATAAAAGCTAAAAAAAATAAATATATAATCTGCTATGCATATTTCAATGTATCATGTCAAAGCATAATTTATTGAACGGCCAAGCACCACGTGCTCGTGAAAGTTAAATTATATTTATAAATGACGTTTTTCTAAGTTTTATTTGCGATATCTTTTATTTTTTTGAATAAGAGCTTTTGTAAATGAGATGGCATTACGTTATTAAAAGTTGATTTTTTGAGATGCTCGTGCAGATAGACAATTTTTTTATTTTTTGCCTACGAATTTTGGTTGACTCCCACAAACCTCATTCCCAAAATATAATATTCCGACATGATAATAATACTCATTTCTTTTAATTAAATGTAAAATGAAATGTTATGAGTTATTTTGAAGCCAAATTAGAGTTTTTTTCCCAGCTTATCGGATTTAAGCACATTCCCCCAAAGTTCTGCTGCTACCTCTTTGTTTTTGCTGCTAATATGTATATATATTTGTTGAAGTAAAATTTGAATTTTACTTTGGCCATATGATATTTAATTAATAGTATTTTCTCATCAGAAAAGAAAAAAATCCCTCACAAGCAACTGAAACATTTGATCAATTCGGTCCCTAACATTTTTGCTTAGCAACGAAACCTCAACCTAATCTTCCTAGTTTTGCTAAGGGAAGGAGGAAATTGATTTTTTTATTAATGAATAAACAATAGATTTTTTTCCACTTTAGCATATAATGTATTATCTTACGTGAAAATAACTGCTTTTTTGGTTATTCGATGTATGAAATTCCTTTTTCTCTTCGTCTTGCAAAAACTCTCTCTTCCTCTGGACAAAAATGAGATAGACGGCTTAGTTGCTAAGCAACGAAGCTTTACATCAAATTTGTCAAATAGTCGCCTATCTATATATGAGGATATTCGTGTTTATAATTGAAGCGATATTTAAAAAGTTCGGTGATTTAAAAAATATCATTTTATTGATCCTACTATTAACTCACACTCTCCTTATAGTTCAAGTTAATAAAATACATTTTATTCATCCACTCAAGTTCAAGTAATTTTTTTCAAACTCATGATGGATAATATACGATGTTAATACAGTTATTTCAAAAATCAATTCATTAATTTTTAATAATGAATTAAAAACTAATGTTTTCGCCAAATAACGAATTCACTTTGTTTCTTCCCCACGCCAATGAGGTTAGGCTTAACATGTTTTCAGTTGATTATTTAAAACGATTAAGTTTATTTTCTTAATGTTTGATGTATTTAAAACGATTAAGTTTATTTTCTTAATGTTTGATGTATTTAAAACTAAACATTGTTAATTAATCAATTTTTTGGATTCATTTTGAAATACTTTCGAATTAAAATAGTTCAGAATAAAGAAAATTGAAAAATTTCTAATTTGTATTGCCTTACCCCAAATGGTGTAGAAAATTCCTACTTTTGCATTATCTCAATTAGTGTTAAAAATGCAACGCCAGTATAATTTTTGATAGTAAGTCCAGTTATTAGGCCGATTATAACTTGTATATAAAGGAATATGCTCTTAGCTTCCAGCTTGTGAAGATTTTTTTTATTTATTTAGTTAAAGTAGTTTTAGTTCTGTTCAAAGTAAATGACGTCCAAATTACTCAATGTTTTCTATTTTAACCTTTAAGCGTAAAAGACACAGTATTATTTTGATAACAGAATATCTGAAAGTGGGTATTATTTCTTATTTTATAGTTGCAAAACTGTCGAAGCCTTTAAGCAATCTATTCTTCCAAAATAAATTCCATCCAAAAGATTTTGCGGGTAAACATGAACGAGTTTCCTCCATTTGCTTTGCTTTCTAGAACAAATATTTTCACTTTACTCGTTCTTCGGCTGGCAATCTGGTGTCACATTAAGTTTAATTCTAAATGCCTATTTCACGCATCAGAAAACTTTTATAATAAAGTGAACCAATTCTTGAAAGGAAATCGCTTTCAGAGTTTAAATTGTACAATTAGAATTGATCGTTCTTATAAATACACAAATATGATATAAATAAATTAATACTTTTCAAATAAATACCCTCACAAATAATAAAAGAAAATAAATTCACATGAGATTACTACCTTCAAACTTTGGAAAATGTTTAGAAGGTTCAAATATAAAACTTTTCAGATAGAAATCTTTATCCTCCTTATTCATTTCAGGATATATCTTTATATAAAATGGAACGAAAATCACTAAATTACAGAATTTTATAGTATTTACCAGTAAAGAGCAACTATGCCTTGTATTAAAAAGATAAGTATTTTTAATTAGTTTTCATCTAGAAAAATAAAGAATGGAAAAAATGTTCAAATTAGGCTTAACTGGTTCAATAGTTTGTAAAGATCAAAACTATCCAAAACTTCTAAAATAAACGCTTTTGTTGATTCGCTTCTAATATCCAAATGACGCAAAACTTGAGCTATAAATAGTTCAGTTGATGGACTCGTCTTATATTAAACAAAAAAACATTCATGATTCCACCAATAGATGGCGCAATACCAATTTTTTTAAATCACTAATATTTAAAAAACAAATATGTAATTATATATAAAAGACTTTTATGACTACAGAGATAAAAGAAAATGGAAAAATTCAGTAAAAGCTTCAAAAAAACCTATAGGGCCTTATTTTTGGAAATTGAGAGTTTTATCCAGTCAACAAACTTCTCCATTACAACGCAAAATCCTTATGACAAAGGAACAAATTTTATATTCCAGAACTTTCACAATCCCAACAATGTTCAGGACAATGTGGATATAAATTGGTGCAACTGTTACTAATAATATACTACTGGCGTTATAGGTTAAACTACTCGACAGAGATTGTTGCGAATTTTCTTTGAAGTGATCATCGTTTACAGTATCTTGATATATTTTCTAACTTAATGTCACTAAATATGAATGATGACTAAAGGGCTTCTTAAAAAGTTAAGGTTCATCATAAAATCGCTGTTCCTTTTTTTTAAATTTATAAACTTTGTTTTTTATATAATAAATGGGAACATATCAACTACAATACCTGCTATTCAAATTTCTCGCCATTTGAACAACTAAAAAACTCTCAGATTGTGAAGTTTCCTTTAACAATTCTACAGTTTTTATAGAAATAAATGTTCCAAAATATCAGTTGTAATTAAAATGAAGCCATAAAGAACAAAAAACGCATTAAATTAATGGGCAGATTTAAGCATTAAGCACTTTTTTTCATATTTAACCTAATAGCGCGATTCATACTCTTTATTGAATGTCTTTGTCGTCACTTTTTTTGGGGGGGAAGAATAGCAAAAATTAGCAATAATTTTTCCAAACCGTTTCTTTCTAATGCGGAAAGCAATAAAATTAATAAGAAAAAGTTTTCGAAAACTCATTAAATAGTTATCACCTTGGAAACGAAAGCAATCCTTAATTTTATTATTAACCTTATTTCACTAAGACATCTTTTATTATTCACTTCATGAGAAAAAATACTTGTTTTAAATTACTGCATATAAAAAGAAGTTGCTGTCTAAAGAGAATTAATTGTTGAGATAAAATTGAACTTTTTTTTAATGTTGGGAAAATGTAAAGCGAAAATTTATTTCATTACTTTTTAGGCTAATAAATTCTATAATTTGGCAACTTTTTTTATTCCAAAGTTGTAACTATAAATCGGACTGTTTCTCTTTTTGTTTTAGATCAAAGTATTAATTCAGCTTCTCTGTTAATGAGATAAAGAAAAAAATTAGAAAAAGACACTTCTGTCACATTTTTCTTGAAAAACGGTAATAATGTTTAATATCATGGCAAAAATATATTAAATTAATTACCCTTTAATGCGTTTAAGTAAAACTTAAATCCTATTACTTAACAGGAAGAAAATAAGAACTTAAGATCTTATGTGGGTTATGAAATGAGAAGATCTTGAGCTACCAATCCTTTTTTATACTTTAATAATTTTCAGCGATGTTTGACTATTACTTCTTATTATTTGCTAAGATTTTATTAACTCATTCATTCAATTTTGAAACATCTGTCACAATATTTAACGAAAATAATCCCCACTTTTAATATAAAAGTTCAAGAAATAGTTAGTGAGACTTAAAAAGAGATGCGAGCAAGATTTTTGAAAGCATGAAATTTTCCAGTTCTTTTGTTATATTAAACTAATGGGAGTTGTCTCTCAAAAAAATTCTCTCAAATTCTTTGATACACTTATTATGCCAGAGAATGTCTTGCATGACACTGGCATACAGTCGTTACAAAATATTAACTTTTCGAGTGAATTTAACATTTTTAATGAATCTATAGTGACTTGGCGAGTTACTTGGCGATCAATTCATGGTGTTCTGCTAATATACTAGCAAATGTATTCGGATACCCAGTGGTATGTACTTAGATCATCGAAGACGGCCTGCAACGTCTAGAAAGACTTCCCACCAGTTTTTATAGTGGGCTATAGGAATTTACTTTTAGGCGTCAATAAGAGCTGAATTCGATGTTTGAAGTGAGAGAGGTCGATTAGGCTGTAGCGTCAGGCTTAAAAGTCCCACCATATCTTCGAGCTGAAGGGTCCCTTTTGCTCGGTCGGTATATTACTCGGCTACAGGCACAAACGTCGCAAGTTCGTACCGCGACCTCCACTAGCCACATTGGTGACCCGGACGTGATCTGAACACGCAACCTTCTGATCTGTCGTGGCGCCATCTACCAGCAAACAAAGCCGTCGCTAACTCAACGCACCAAAAGCCGTCTCTTACTCAACAAAAAAGCCGTTGCTAACTCGACGCACCAAATCATTCGTCTCTCGTCCGACTCACTGGTGGGGGAGTACTGTAGCGTCAGCCTTATAAGTCACATAATATTCTTCGAGCTGAAGGGTTCCTTTTGCTCGATCGGTATATCTCTCGGCTACAGGCTTAAACGTCGCAGGTTCGTACCGCGACCTTCACTAGCCACAAGGCTGGCTATATAATCATCGTTCTAATTCGTCTCAAATGTTTTATAAAGGATTTATATCGGGGCTTTGAGACGGCCAGTCTAGTTTTTGAATACCCACTTCGCCAAACCACATCTGTGCAAGCCTCGATGTGTGAATTGTGGACAGAGCTGGAAGAGAAGTGGGCCTTCCCCAAAATATTGAAGAATTAGGATTGCAGAATTGTCCACAATGTCCACATACATCTCAGATTTCACGTTTCCAAACACAGGAAACTTATGGACCCAGGCTAAACCACGAGAACACGCCCCACACACTTATGCTTCCACCACAAAACTTAACAGTTGAAACAATGCAGTCCCTAAAGAAACGTTCACCGGGTATCCGCCAGAGACAGATGAGTCCATTCGACTACCAGACTGTAAAGCGAGATTCATCATTCGAAAGAACAGTTTTCCACATGTCTACAGCCCGATGACAATGAGATCTGCTTCTAAGGATTCATACCCTCAGAAGCTACTGCAGCTCTCCTTCCGTTCTAGAGAGATACACGAAAACAACAATTGTAATTATTTAGTAAAAAGTAAATAAAATAAAAAATTTCCAACCTTCCTAAGTAGCAATTGATTTAAAAAGAAAACATATTACTTGTTTCTCTTCAACTGCATTCGAATCCGCTATCTTGCAAACAAGAACAATGTTTTTTTCTGTATAACAAACAAACAAAAATAAACAAATGAAGAAAAAAGCACAAATCAACAAATAAATGAAATAGAAATAATATTTAAAAAATACGATTCGATATTTAAAAAAATATTAAAATGCACTTTGAACCATTCTAATTTAAATTTTATAAATAAATCTCACTATTACGAATACAAAATAAAAATCCCTAATAATATACTTTATTATTTTATTACCAATTCAAATATCGCTGTAATTTGGTTACCAAAAGTTTCCTTCTTTTGTAATGTAATGCGCGCACATTACATAACTACTGGGACTGACAAGAAAACTATATCACTTTTCTCCTAATTCGAATTATTTCATTCATGAAAATAAATAATCCTTGATTAAATAGTTATAATGGATTACTTTTGTTATCTTCTTTCTTCAATATATATATATATATATATATATATAT
>JAOUZG010044037.1:8657622-8673070 GCA_026289955.1 Argiope argentata | reverse complement strand
GTTAACATTTAATAACATGAAGTTTAATATCATGTTAGTTGTTAACATTTAATAACATGGGGTTTAATAACGTGTTAATGTTATTAAACTTAGAAAGTGATTAACATTTAAAATAATAGATTGGAAATGTGGCTAAGAGAACAATTTAAGTGAACAGAATAAATGATTTGGCAGTCATAACTACCATAAACGAAGATTTGAGATTGGAAAATAAACATGCAGTCATTATTTTAAATTTTGTATCAGAGATAATTTATTATCTGATTAAAAGTAACATAAAAAAAATGCATGTTAAGCAAAATTTGCCTTTTGTTTTCTATGAGTAATTCGCCATTTATATCAATTAAGATGTATTAAAAATAGATTTAGAAGAAGAAAAGAAACTGATTGTAAAATACATCCATAAAACTGTACAAAATTATTTTTCCTTAATACATAAATAATCTTAGATTTTTTAAAAAGGAATTTTGTTGGCTACACTCAAGAGATAAGAAAAAAACATGTTATGCCTTTCATTTAATTAATGATAAATAATACAAATATGCATCTGATTTATGATTACTTAAAAAAACAAAAAATACAACCATTAACAATACAAAATTATTTTTCCTAAATCTATAAATAATCTCAGTTTTTTAACAAGGATCTTTATTGGCTGTACTCAAGAGATAAGAAAAAAATACATAATGGCTTTCAATTAATTAATGAACATTGATAATACAAATATGCATTTGATTTATGATTACTTAAACAAACAAACACAAAAAACTAGAAGTGCTAAAATAATATCATAAGCGAAATTCGGACTACTTCGTGTAATTACTTTCCTTGAAGGTCAAGATTCACATTTTATGTTAGGGATTTTTTTCGCATATAGTAAAGGAAAAATAATTATTCATTGTTTCTCACTCATTTTAGTTCCATTATCTGCTCCGTTAAATATTAGACATTTTTTTAGAAGTTTTTTAAACAGATTCTTGAAATGAAAGTAATAGTTTTATGTAGAATGTTTCACTTTAAGTTTTTCTCCCTGAAGTTGAAAAAAAAAAGTTACATTGTTTCAAATGTTTCTTAAAGTTGTTTAAATTTGTCATTCTTTATTTCTTGTATACGAGGTGCAAAAAAGAACATTGTAATCGTCCAAAAACCGAAACCTGAAATTTCTGTGAATTTATACGTTTCGAACACTTTTTTATCCATTTTTGAAGTCACATCTATCTGAGTACATAATAATTCAACAACGCTTTGAGTTAATATGATTAAATATTGCTTTTATGACAACTTCGTAGGCTTTTATCGAATTGTAGCAAAATCCAACAAAAGTAAACACTATTATTACATACCGAAAACGACTACATACTGGATATTAAAAATCTTTGCGAGTGTTTTTTACTGCTTATTTAGGGATTTTTTTATGCCTGTCTAATTTTCTACTATTCCAGAACTTTTGTATTTTTTTATAATTTTGCGATCCACAACACTTTATTTCAATATTGCAAAATTCAACTATATTTTAAATAATTAATTTAATTTTGATTCCATATGAGTGGCGCCATCTATTAATGAATTTCTGAAAAAAATCATTTCAAAATTTTACATTTGCTGTAACAAAAGGAAATTAAAGATTAAAAGGTAAAAAATAATTGAAGTAAACTTTTATCCTTTAACAAAAAGTATTTTAAAATTTGTTTTTATAATATTTTATTGGAATTCCTCGATTTCAACTTCAGTTAAACTCAGTTAAGATTTGAATAAAATAAGTGTTTTGAAATAACAAATTCGCCATTTCCTGCAAAAAAAATGACAGTCATGAATATCGGGAAACAAGGTTTCAATAAATCAATACACATTTGTTGAAAATACGCTGTATTCAAAATGTTTGTTTCCGATGCTGATAATAGACTCGAAGGTTTCGGAAAAGATTAAATTACTAAGATTTTAGCAAAATATTTAGAAAATTGAAATCCTTTAAGTGCCTTTAAAGAAGAAGCTGTTTATTCAAATTACAGTCAGGAAGAGAAAATGAACCCTATTTATAAATGATTGAAACTTCAGATAAGTCGTAAGCAGTCACAGAAAGCCCTTAAAGAATTCAAAAATGCCATTCTCTAGCACTTTTTGAAAATATTGACAGTGAATGCAAATTGAGAAATATTATCTCCACCAATCAAGCCTCACTTAAGTAAAGCACCTCGATTAACCCACTTACTATGAAACTGGATGGATTTTTTAAATGAACAACATGATCGTTTATCAAAAACAATTTGATGAAACTTCATGAAATTATTTGAAACGCACCTGAATTAAATTATTTCTTAAAAAAGGTGGATAATTATGAGTATTTGATCATTTATTAATTTAATACCAATTACAGAATTTATTTAAATCAATAATCAGGACATTTATATTTTCTCATAATGTAAGTATAAATAAAACTGAAAACTCTGTACCTTTATTTTATATATCTTAATATTTTAGAACTATTTAAACCAAAAAAAAATTTTGAATCTAAGTCTATCTTGCAATGCAGTGTCAAAGAAACACAGCAGTTTTATTTTCACTTCTTAAATTTTGAAATGAAACCCCCTTGCGAAATGTACACAGTACACAACAATTAAATTAGATTAATGTTTACTATCCATACGTTTGGTGACATTTCTGTTTAAAATAATAGACTAACATTTCTTTAACTATTTTTCGGATAATTTTGCTTGCATAAATTGTAGTATTCATTTGATTTTGTGTCTGAAATTATACAAACTAAAATCTATCAATCAAGATAATCCATCATCAAAGATAACAAACTGTTGATATCTTTGATGCGAAAACTTTAAAAAGAGAGCTTACGTTTATATAACTAGATGCAATTATTCTTTATTTACGACGTTGACATAATATATCTAAGCATGAAAGGCGATCTAAAAACATTTTGGAAAGACACAATACACCTAGATGAATCAAAATTTTCCAGAATACTGGATCAGAAATGCTTTCCAAAACAGATCGATGGTATTATGAAGGTGCTGTGTATTCTCAGTCTCTTCATTTCATGGACTAAATTGGTATTAATAAAAGGGCTAATCCTACAAAAGGGTAAAATGTTTGGGTTGTTCAATCTGGGTGTAGCCTCAACTGATTCATTGTTCCTTCGTCTAACGCAGGGATCGGCTATTTGCGGCTTGCGAGAAGCAAATGGCTCTTTTGATGTAAAGTTGCATCTCTCCACTTCCTACGAAGAACTAATAATTTATTATCGAAACCCTTAAAAGAAGGAAAAATATTTTTAAATATCTAATCTCCCAACAGCCTCTATTAATATAATCGTTTATTAAAATTCGTGGCACTTAATATGACCGTAATGAGATAAATGTGAACTATAGTTTTACCCTTAGAGATGAGATTCCGTGATTTCTATTTTCTGACTTACTTCTGCACAAAGTGTAATGGCTTTGCAGAGGAAATAGATTGCTTTGTGCTTGAGGAAAATAAAAACATTCATCAATCAAAAAAACATTGAACATCTCGAATTGGAAGAAGACAAATGGCTGCAAAAATTCAACCTCACGGTAGATAATACAATGAAACTAAATCTAAAACTTCAAGTAAAGATCAATCCAGCTTACACCTTGCTTGAAGAAGTAGTTTGTTTCGAAGAAAAATTATTTCTTTTTGTTGAAGACATGAAGAGTTATAAATTACTTTATTTTAAAAATCTGAAGCAATATCACGATGAGACCAATACAACTACTGACACGAATTACTTCAGCATGACTTTAAAAAAAACATTAAGAATCGATTTGCTGAAGGATTCGAGAAATTCAAAAAAAATACTCTTGCGTTCATAGTAATTCCACTCAACACAAATGCAAATGAGAACAACATTGTGTCATTTGGAATTGATGCCAAAGACTTGTGGAATGGCAAGTTCACAGAACTCAAGAACAAGTTAGAGGACTAGAAATGTGTACACAACGCTCAGCACAAGTGGACAGCTCTAAAAGAAAATTAGCGAATTAAGGCCCTCATATAATCCGCATGAAATAGTCTTCCAGAATGTTAAAGTGAGGTGAAGAGGTGGGCATATGGAGTGCTGATGATCTTCGTGTCGACATATTCGTATGAGAAAACGTTCTCTTACATAAATATGATAAAACTTAAATTTAGAAGTCAAATAACAAAGAGTTGTGCGTGAAACTTAAAACAATAAGGTAGCTATAAGCTAGATTTAATCAAACTTTTAAAAGGCATGCAAAGCCATTGATGTAGCTATCTATATTTGTGTTTTTATATAGATAAAGATTATTCCGTATTTAAAGCCACTTATTTTAAATAAAAAAAATCTAATATATATAACTAAATACTATAATATTAAATCAAAATGTTTTAGAAGCTCTTTAAAAACTGGAAAATTTTGTAAATTGTTGCTTCTGGCTCTTCCGTTTCAATAGGTTGCCGACACCTGTTCTGATATATTCTAACCATGTTATCTTCCGAGAGAAAGAGTGAGGAAGGATGAACAATATTTTGGAGCGATTCAAACTTAACTGAAGTTCTAACACGATGCACCCACCCATTTCAGCTGACAATTTTGTAATCTCAGCTACTATATTTGATTTATCCTGGATCATACGCAATGGCCCAAAGCATTGATTTACTCTATCAGAGCTTCACTATTCTTTCTGAAATGGGAAATGTATATGAAGCCATATTTCTAAGAAATACACTTTGGCAAAGAAAAGGACTTTTTTGAAGACATTGTAACTCCACACCTTTCCACCCCATCTAATTAAATTATTTGAAATAAATTTCAATGACCGGATCGTCATGACAGCATTGGAAGAATCTAAGATTGAGTCTTAAGGCCATCATCGACCACGGTATAGCCCTTTCTGAGGAAAACACGTTACGTCATGGATAGAAGGTAGTTAATCCCCACCAGATGGGTGAGAATCAACCACCATACCGTAAGTATTTCATCCT
Organism: Argiope argentata; assembly: GCA_026289955.1. Taxonomy (NCBI): domain Eukaryota; kingdom Metazoa; phylum Arthropoda; class Arachnida; order Araneae; family Araneidae; genus Argiope; species Argiope argentata. The sequence goes on along the minus strand of JAOUZG010044037.1, from coordinate 8,668,090 downwards.
CATATATGAGGTGCCACTGTTGAAAGTTCAGATATTATGAATAAACTATCAAGTATTATTGCGTAATTCTTCGTTCCACACCCTAATACAATGTTTGAAAGAATGGAGATGGGTAAAATATGTATTTATTAGATAAAGTTTTGATCAGCATTTTGTGGATTATGTCATTCCAGCGTATACGTTACATCCTCTTCTGATAAATGCCGGACTACCTGATATTCTGTGAGCAAGTGTTATTGGTACTGATGACTGGCAATCACGATTCGGGAACGATGCACGCTTCAGTTTGCTTCCATAATGATGGAACATTTACTTCAACAGTCAGTTCTCATTCATTTAGATGCCATACTGACAAAATCTATATCACGTTTGAGAGTCTACCGTTAAACTACAGGGTGTACATACAGTCCCTATCTAAGTTTGTGATTTAATTATTAGAAAACTTTCATATTTCTGATACAGAATAATGATGAATATAGAAGAACGTTTCCTGGCTGTAAAACTCTGTGCCCATGGAAACAGTTGTAATGTGATTAGAGATAGATTTCAAAGACTATTCAACAGGCCCGGACCTACAGATAAGGGCATTCGTGAATTATTCAACAAATTCACCAGAAAGGGCTCACTTCATGATGAAGAAATATCTGGACATCCCACAACACCGCAACAAAATGTTGAGTTAGTCAGTGAAGTCTTCGAAGATGATGTCATGTTGATTTGCAGGGCATCACATAGATTACACATTTCTACCTCAACTGTTCAAAAGAATTTGAAAATGACATTCCAGAAAACGGCCAATCAGATTCAAATCTTACACGATCTACATGAAGAAGACTATCCGACAATAGCAGCTATGTGTGTAGAGTTAAGTGAACAAACTGAAAACGGAAATTTAAGGGAGCATATTCTTTTTAGAGATGAAGCTACCTTTCACACATGTGGAAAGGTTAATCGACACAACTGTCGCATTTGGCCCACTGAGAAACCACATCATATCATGGGAAAAAGATTCTTTAAAGGTCAATGTGTGGCATGGACTAACCAAGTCAAAAGTGTATGGACCTTTCTTCTTCATTGAGCAAACAGTAACAGGAGCTGTCTATCTGGGTATGGTGGATATGGACCGTGTTTGTGGCAATCAGAGGAAGAAAATGTATCCCATTAAAATATTCCTTCAACAATATCCCATTGAAGTTTTGTTTTATTTTAACCCCTTCTATAAAATAGATAGGGACTTTATGTACACCCTGTATTAAGTCTTGATCACTGCTTCTATTGCAAATTGAGTCATTTGTGCGTAAAACACCTACCAACAGAAAAGCAAATCATTGTGCGTGGGTTACAAAACTATCGGGTCGGTCTGGAACATACCAAACATCTTATAGGGTGCCTAAGCTTCTATTTCACAAAGATTTAAGATTTTCATCCAGGTTTGTATGCAAGAATTCGGATATTACCTTTTATCCTTTTTGTATATGTATATATATTTTGTTATTGATAATGCGGCTTTTATGTTTTGTTCATTGATAAAGAGTATATATATTTTAGTAATGTTTTTTTTTCATTTCTTGGGCTTCTTGTATACACAGTATTGAGTATATCTTATCTGCAACGTAGAATTTTTATGGGATTCTAACTAAAATATGCCTCTTAGAAGTTTATAACCTGATCTACAACACCCTACAAAAAGAAACAATTGAATGTAATTTACATTTTCGTATTGGTATGTTTTGAATAACTTATAGACATGTTTTCATCATTTAGAAATACTTTATGTTGAGAAAAATTTCATTTTATTTGTTTTTTCCTTGTATATATATATATAGCTTGTATAAATTTAAATTTTTGAATATAGTTTTCAAATTTTACATTTGAAGAAAATATCTTTTCGTATAAATCCACATATTTATTATAATATGTAAGTAAACAATAATAAATTAATTTCACCTTTGATTCAAAAATATGGATAAAGCTATGAAGAAATTGTTAAAACATTTCAAATTTAGATCGTTCCAAAAAATTTAATAGTCATTGTTTACTTCTTAGGAAGATTAAAATTAACCATTATTATTTCAAATACAAATATTTTTCTTTTCAGTTTCTCTATACAATTTATCATTTTAAAAAATAATAAAGTTGAAGTTCAATAATTTGCATTTATAATTCTGTTTACAACATATTTTAGTAGATTTTGCTATACTTAATTAGATATCCCTCATATTATTTCTTAACTATTCTTTTGTAACTTAGTTATAGCTTATACATGATTAAATTACAATAAAACGTCTTTTATCTAGAAATTTTTTTGAAGCAAAAAAGATCTTTTTGTACAATTCATTTTATAATTTAATTTTATTCTACATATAAAGCATTTCAAAACTAAGTGTAAGAGATATGTTTTGATGTCGGAAATAAATTAAATATCTTACTTATCTGTAATGATTTTAATGTAAATTTTCATTTCTTGATTGTATTTTATCTTTAACTTGTTTCTTCCATTTCTTATTCCTCTAACATTATTTCTTTTTGTTTTCCTAATCCCTATTTGTTTGTTTTTCCTAAACCCATTAAAAATTGCAACTTTCTTGTGTTTTATTTTCTTTAAAAGTAAAATAACATTCCAAGAAATTGAATCCGGAAATTTTTTATAAGCTTTAAAAATTTACTGCTGTGTTTAAAATGTCGCCAAATATGAACGAACAAAGTTACCTCAACTTCGAAAAGCGTAATGTTTTACGCAGATTAAATATTTTTCTCTCGATATAAAAAGTAAAATTATGTATTAAAAAGTCAGCGAAGCATGGCAAAAGTGTAACTGAGCATACAAAACAGTTCAGACTTCAGTTCAGAACGTAATTTCAGAAGGGTATAAATATAGCCACCTATAGATAAATAGGGAATCAGGTTAAATGAAAAGGAATAAAACAGTGTCTTCTGTGGATTATCCTCAAATAAACTGCAACAACCTTAATACGGCATCGACGTATAAAACCTTAAATCCACACTCCTGAAAAAATCATCAAAAAAAAACTAAGACAAAAACTTCATCAACGGCAATTGCTTAAATAGAATCGTAAATTTTCTTATGCTTGAAGTAATCAGGATTCGTAAGTATGGAAAAAAATGTACTAAAAGAAAAGTAGAATGCCAATCCCACAGAGATGAAAATCTTGGTGCGATTCCAAATGAGTTTTCTTCGTTTTATGCCTTAAGCCAATAAATAAACTGGTAGCTACATTTTATATTCTTTCGCTCAACAATTTGAGCTCAACAGAACATCATTTTTGTATAGTGCTTTCTGAAAACCTTTCCATAAGGAGAAAAAATTATCCTCGCATATGTTAGCCAGTTCCACTTGCTTTGTTTTTGTCGTTTCATTTGAAGTTTGTCAATTAGATTTCTTTTTGAAATGGAAGAAACATATTGATCTGCTTACAGATAAGAGAATATGTAATCTTTCCATATTCATATTTCATATGATTACCATAGACAAAGAAAATATATACTGAGAGCTAAAAATATTTTGGAACATTTTTATCGCAGTAGATACGCTTGAATTTCAATGCTTTTGAACATCTAATCTATTGAGCAATGCATAAATACGTGAAATAAAGAGACTAAAAGTTATTTTATGTGATAAAATAGATAAATTATAAGATGCTTTTCTTTTAGAACTGTATCATCTGCCACCAGCTAGGATATTAGATCAAATTATTTCTAAGCGCTGTTTTGCAATCAAAGTTTGGAGATGATGTATTATTAATAGTTGCCAAATATTGACTTCAAATATTGCCTCAATAAATCAAATTTCAAAAAAACTTATTGAGACCTCTTATTACGAAGCGCTATTTTGTAATCAATTTTTGACGATGCTGTAGTAAAAATAATTGCCAAATATTGGTTTCATTGAATGAATCACTTTAGTATTGCAAACGATCCAAAAAATTTATTGTTTAAGAAAAATATCCCATTTCCTATTTATTTCACTTCATATAGTCACGTGCTCAAAATGACATTTTTCTAGGTTTTACTTTCTGCAGTCATTAACATATTTTTTTAAAAAATCAGAGCTTTTGTAAAGGCGATGGCAACACTTTATTAAATCTGATTTTTTTGAGATGCTCGTGCAGATGATAAAATTTTTATTTTCCGTCAACGGATTTTTGTTGACGCCAAAAATCTCATCCTTAAGAACAACATAATTTTCTGACATGATAAAAAGCACAATAAATTACAACAGGATAGTAACCTCTACAGTTAGCTTTTTTAATGAAGTAGAAGTGACGAATACACCAAATAACGTATACAAAATATTTTTAAGAAAATACAAACGCATGCCATCCAAACTGCAAGTTTTTTAAAGGTAACATGTGTAATATGTGTAATTTAGCTCTTGATAGTGCTTCTTTCTGTTGTTCCATCTTTGAAGTAGAGTTTGACATGATGTTACGTATTCAACTGTCTTCCTTTGTCCGTAGAAATTTTCGTTTGTATGAAATTATCGTTGCTTACTCTATTTGATATATCTGCTTTCTTTCGTCTATTTCCTTTTTACGGAAATATATGGGTTTTCATGGGTTGCTTTTGACTTTAACCACTCCATATCTTTTTGCCGTTGTTGTTACCTAAGGCAATTTACAAGCCCGTTAAGCGATCTGTCAACGATTTAAGCCGAGTGAGCCTCTATTGTTTTTGAACTATTACCAACTAGGACCAAGAGTACGACTTAACTACTTCATTCGTCACTTTCGCTAGCACCACCCCTTTTTACAGGGTGGAAACTTTTACAAACCTCACAAATAAAAGACAAAAGAACAACTATGCCCGAGCCCGGATGTTCTGATTACGGGGAAGACGCTTTTGTAAAAATTATTAGCCTAAAATTTGTCTGTTAATAATAGAGCCATTCTATATAACGAATTAAAGCAAATAACCTACTGTAAATGTTACAGTCTAACAACCATAGAATGGTATTATGCATGAACCACTAATACGCAAAGTACAGTGCAATCTTATTAAGCATAGCATCTGTGTCAAAATATCATGTGTTCATATTGAGGCTACAAAATATGCAATATTTTGGTGTGACCATTAGATTTATAATATGTATATAACATTTTGGGAAAATCTACAGCATAAGATATACAATGACAATTTCGGAGCAGATATAACTGACTCAAAAGTGCCTTTTTATTATCATTATCATTTATAAATGCATTACATGGTAATAATTACCAGAAGATTTGTTATCTTTCCAAATGGAATTTAAAAAAAGAATTTTCTAAATTCCAATTAGCATCGAATAATTATAATTATTTTAATAATGATATTATTTCTTAAATAAAAATTTGAAGTATAATACGAAAGCTAAAATAAAGCAAAGAACATAAATATAAAATTCAGTAACTCACAATAATTGGAAAGTCAAACTGAAAGTCAACAATTGCAAATTTTTCTTGAAATTTCATAATGGCTCTGAATTTTTCTGTTTTTTAGCAATGACTCTCGATCTTTATGTTTTTTAGCAATGACTCTCGATCTTTATGTTTTTTAGTAATGACTTTCTATCCTTCTGTTTTTAGCAATGACTCCTGATCTTTCTGTTTTTTAACAATGATCTCGATCTTTCTATTTTGTAGCAATGACTCAGGGTCTTTCTTTTTTTCAGCAATGATTTTGGATATTTTTGTTTTTTAGTAATGACTCAGGACCTTTCTGTTTTTTAGCATTGACTCAGGATCTTTCTGTTTATTAGCAATTACTCAGGATCTTTCTGTTTTTTAGCAATGACTCAGGATCTTTCTGTTTTTTAGCAATGACTCTCGATCTTTCAAGACATATCCAAAGCAGCATTTCTATTACTTTTTGAAGGCTTGATTAAATGAATATCAATTATAAATCTACATACTAAAATACAATTGAACGAATATTATATTACAACTATATAATTGATAAATTTGCTGCTTTAACTTTCGGCGAAGCAGTAAACAACTCGTGTTTTTAACGCGGATTGAAAAATTCAAGTTTATCCTTTGTAAATTAAAAAAAAAACAGTAATTAGGCATATGAAGGAAATGCATAAAAAGTGATAAATAAGGAAATTTAGAACTGAATATTTTAGGTGAATATTTCAAAAAACTGTATTTTTACGAAGTCAGGTCTTTTCTGATGGTAATTTAAAAAATAATTTGAAAAATAACGGCAAGAAATTTAAACTAAAGAATTTTTTTTTTTAATTTCAGAAAAACAATCAATGTTTATCATGGGGAAAAAATAAATAGTCCCTTTTCAAATTTACATTTTTATCTAACACATATAAAATTTATCAAGAAATTCATGGATGCATTTAAATGGAGTGATTATGGAAACTAGAACAGTTGATCAAAAACTATTAAAATATTTTGAATAATTCTAGTTAAAAGATTTTATTATCATATATTTGAACAAAATGATAATATGACTATAACCTAATCTTCTAGTTCTGAATCAATATTGTAAAAATTATTTAAAAAAATTACTTGGATAAATAAAATTAATGAAATATTTCTTTTTAATATAATATTTGATATAAACTTTTTTAAGAAATTGAAGGTACTGAAACAATGACAAGTTATACCAAAAGATTTAAGTAAATTATTAAATTTCGTAATTTCTTTTTATATAAATAAAAAAACATTTATGTTTTAATGACATTAGTTATCTACAATGAATTAGGGACACAGAAATAATTTTAAAAGCAATATAATTCTGCAAAACATTCTTTAATTAAAAATGTTATATTTTTCTTCTATGAAATTTAAATACACACATAAAAAATGAACATTTTATTACTGATGTTATACGTTTTTATAAACAAACGATCATAAAAATGTTTTATGAGAATGGACGATCATAAAAAATTTTAGAGAGAAGATATCTAAACTCTTCTTTATGTATATGAATCGGTTACTTCAATAAATAATCCTTTTAGACTTATACGTGTCCAAAAGGTTAATATTGTAAGCAGAAGCATTTTAGCTTAAATAATTCATTGCAACGCTTATGTGACAATCCATAAACCGTTAACTGTTTGTTCAAAGTTGACAACATTCTTTTTTCTTGAAATAAATATATTTTAAAAGCTGAAACGAATTTCTTCTTATTTTTCAATGACCTTTTGGATAGAAGCCAACCATAAACCAAATGGATAACTTATCTCTGTCTTAAAGTCATCTATGCATTCCCATCAAAAATACTTTCTGGGATTCAAAAAATTGTCACTAGCTATTCCCCTGAATCTGCATTAAATAGATCTTTAAATATAAAAACTACCATCCAAATGCAGAAAGTTTCAAAAATTTAATCATTTTTCGTTTAAAAGCTTCAATTGTTCTTCACCATTTTTATGTTAATCATATATTGTTATTGACAACTATAGAGCTTTTTAAATATTAAAGGTTTTCCCGACTTATATTCATGAACATGTAATTAAAAAACATGAATTAATCTTCACGTAGTTTCAAATCTGATTATATTTATAATTAAATTCATTGTTTTCTGTTTCTTCGTTCTGGGAATATTTTCTGTTTATTTCAATTAAAATAAATTTCATGACGCGAGTCGTATCTCATGAAATAATTTAAATTGAATATTTAATATTTCAAAATAAAATACACAATAAGCTCTAACGTTTAGCGTTTTCCTATTCTTTCAAAAACGGCGGGATCCATTTTTTTATTTTTTCTAATTGTAAAATGTATACTTTCAATTAAAAATAAGTTTCATTCTCAAAAACAAAGAAGCTAAAGCGTAAACTAGAAAAATATATTGCATTTTCTCGATAAACTTCTTAATTAAATATTTTGAGTATATTCCCTTGATGTAATTGCAATTCGATTAGATTTTAATTAAAATTATCTGAAACATTTCTTTTCGTTTTCCGTAATACTTAAAAATTTCTAGAGAATAAAATTTTTAATAAACATCTAATAAATTTTGAAGGAATTACTAACAACATTTTGATAAATAATTTAAATAAAGTAAGCTGAATATATTATGAAATCATGCACTTTCACGATGAGCTACGCATGCGCAATGGACTCTGCACACAACCCCTTTGTATGCACATGCAACCTTTATATCTACCCAAACTAAATGTCCCAATGAATTACTTTAAATATAATATCAACTTTTTAAAAGAATAACACGAAAAATTACATATGTTAGAAAGAAAATACAGACTTATAGAAAACATCTGAATGGATGTGTTAGTACCGATGATTACATTCGAATAAAACTAAAGTCTAAGGCCTTTTAAATAAAAAAACAAAGCAAAAACTAAAAAGAAAGATTAAAAGGAAATTTGCGATGCATATTTCAATATATCATGCCAGAACATCCTTTCTTGAACGACCAAGCACCACGTGCTCGTGCAAGTGAAATTATATTTTTATTCATTTCAATTGTTTCATTGAATGAGTCACTTTAGTATGGCAAACGATCCAGAAAACTTTGTCTCGCATTGATTGTTTATAAAAATATCCCATTTCCTATTTATTTTATTTCATATGATCACGTGTTCAAAATGACATTTTTCTAGGTTTTATTTTCTGTAGTCATTAACTTATTATTTTTGAATCAGAGCTTTTGTAAATGTGATGGCAAGGCGTTATTAAATCTCATTTTTTTAAATGCTTGTACAGATAATAAAATTTCTATTTTTCGCCCTCGGATTTTTGTTGACGCCAGAAAACCTCATTCCCAAAACAATATCATGTTCTGACATGATAATAATATCACCGAAAAACTACAGATTACTTATGGCCGTAAATTAAATGAATAATTGAATGAATAAATGAACAATCATCAAAATAAAAAACAAACATCAAAAAAATTTAAACATCAAAATAAATAAAAGTATTTTTATACAAAAAGATAATAAACAAATTAAAAGAACCAGCCGTCCAATCACAAACATTGGTCCAAGTTCACCAATTTATGTTTTGTTTCGATCACAACTATTAGTGGATCATTTTGTTGCAATTTATGTTTTTGTTCCATCATATAAAAACGCATGATTCCTAAATGAGTCATAAGTCACCTGTTTAACTTCCATTTTCCAGAGTAATAGAAAGTACTGTCTCACTACGTTTTTTCAATAAAGAAAATCCATGACAGCGTTAGCCCGGCTTCCTAGATTTGCTTTCGTAAATTTTATAAAGTGGTTTTTAAATACTTTTCATCAAGTTTTTTTTACAAGGAAATAAAAAAAAAACTGAAACATAAAAGGTATATCAAAATAGAAACTTCTTGATATATTTCCATATTGTTGCCACCGGCTTTAATACATTCATCAAATTGTGGAACCAGTTTCATGAAAACATCCTGGTAAAAAAACGACAAAAAGCACTTTAAGGATGCTTATTACAAGCTCTATATTCGGATTGGCGTCTCGATATAGATGGTTTCAAAATAGAAATAAAAAGTCTGATTGGTTAAGATCAAGGGTGTTGGTCGGTGACATTCTCTGACAAACTGTGTGATACATTCTTTGTTGTCCCTCCTTGCACTGAACCTTGCATTTTCATACAATATTTCTCAACTCAAATAAACTTGCATTTCGCATCGAATAGTGGGTGACACATTTTTATCATTAAAATGAAGAAATCAACTTACATGACGCCAAAATATCGTTAGATTAGCCTTTTCTGAGGAGTGTGCACTTTGAAGTTTTCTGTTACTGGTTCCACAAAATCTTTCTAATCCATGACTTCTGATTGTGGCGATTAGTAGATTCCAGGAAGATGATAATCACGCTTTTATAGTTCCCTGGATTAAGAAATTAATCTAAATGATACTAGACATCATGAGCATAAACTTTCCTGCAAAGAATGACTCATGTTTTTTGTGTGATGGATAAATCGGTGTTCTTCAACACCATTGAAATAGACTTATTTCATAGAAGTAATGTTATGTAGTCAAGAGCTTGTGATGTTTCTGAAAGAAAAGTCATTTCTCTCTTGCTACATCAATGCTTATTCCAATTTTTGAAGTATTATGGTTATTCATAAGATCCTTGAGCACTACTTTATAGACACGTGGTGGGCTTGATTAAGTTTCAATATCCAATGAACAAGCGAAATAATCACAGAACTCCTGTGTGTGTGAAATGATATTTTAAAGTCTAATTGAATCCCAACGCATTTCTTTTTTCTTGGCTTAATTCAGCCCATATTAAAATCATTCTAACATACTCTCTAATTCCCTGATCCCATTCCTCATTTCCTATTTAATTAAATCAAATTAAGCTTTGTAAAAATACTGCGCCATCGTATCTCCGAGGCGAGTGATCACCGAAGTAAACATATTCTTCTAAAGCATTCCTACGTTTCTCTTATCAAGGTCAACACTTATTAGAATTCTGTCAAAACTCAACACGTATCGTGTGTGTGTGTGTGTGTGTGTGTGTGTGTGTGTGTGTGTGTGTGTG
>JAOUZG010044037.1:8647160-8657612 GCA_026289955.1 Argiope argentata | reverse complement strand
GTGTGTGTGTGTGTGTGTGTGTGTGTGTGTGTGTGTGTGTGTGTGTGCGTGTGTGTGTGTGTGTGTGTGTGTGTGTGTGTGTGTGTGTGTGTGTGTGTGTGTGTGCTTTTATATTAAGACCTTTAAATAATCTTCAATTAACCAAGATAAATTATTTTTTAATGTTTTCGAAACCGGTGAAAATATAACTCTACATATCGATTTCCAATTGTTGTAAAAGATGGAGACACCAGTCATTTCAATTCATAAGTCATCTGTTAGTGACGTCAAAGTATCGGCTTTGTATTTAAGAAACTTCTCTTTTCGGAGAATGGTCGGTCGTCCTTCGGAATGCGAAGCATGAAGTTCGGTTAACTTTTTCTCCGTTAAATGGATGCACTAGGCCTAAGATTAGAGCTATTGAGTCCCCACCTTTAATCGAAACAATGCTCTGTTATATTTTAAGAAAAATCTTTTCTCTTTTGTAAATAAGTTGAATGTTGTGATTTTGTTTAGTCTTAACTTGTGTTTTGGTTTGTTTAAACTTGTCGTTTTCAATTTTTAACATTAACTTAGCAAACCCTAGACATTCATCCTATATATATATATATATATATATATATACTTTGATAATAACAATAATTTATTATTTAGTCTAATTTTACAATTTTTTTAATATTGTGTGTGTGTTTACAACACAAAATTAAAAGTGCATACATATTTAATTTTTGACAAGAATTTTCCCCTGAAGATTTGGGCATTTGCCATATCGGTGTAGTAGCGTTTCTATATTCCTGGGCAGAAAATAGTTTGCCAGTGATGTAAAAGTTACGTTTTAACCCTCCTTTGAAGTTCCTTATAAATATATGATCTTTAATCCCTTGTCCAGCTTTTGAATTCATCTAAGAGAGGAAAATCGATTGTTTCAAATTCACATTCTCCATGACAGTCGACAAAGACGGCAGTCTGTTGCAACAGAAGATATTCTTCAACCAATAGACCCCATATTTTGAATGATACAATTCCTTCTGAAAACAGAGGCCACGATCCATCCAATCAAAAATCATCATTAGCATATCAAAATTGAGGTAAGATATTCCTTATCCATATTCTCTCTTAAGAGAAAATTCAAGTATAATAAGGATATTATATCGGAATAAATAATAAGGATATTGTTTTTTTTTTCTGAATCACTCCCAAATGTAATCTGGACGAAATATTTTTGAATCTGAGAGATCATAATACAATGTAAAAATAGCACCATTGTTTAATTCGTAATATCTTTCTGCATATTATTATCTTATTTTGAAGTAGAAAACCCTACTAAACGGTTTCATATTATTGTCATTTTTCTATACATTGTTAAATTCTGTGCATATTTATTTTATCTTCAGTAAATATTCTGATGATTAATCAAATTCCCGTGACATTGCCAATCAAACCGATTTGTAACAAGAATCGTTACAGATACGATATTATGAGATTCGATTACGGACCTACTTTTTATCCCCATTTTCTCTATTTTGATGATTTTCTATGAATGTGAATGTGTTCAGCATTCAGAAAAAATGGTGACTTCAAAGGCTGTATATTTCTCAGTCATATCTCAAAGATCTAAGAAAAGAAATAATCGACATCTTTAGAAAATGTTTTCAAAGTAACTCTTGGCTTTTTCATTTTTCTTATTTTTCAAATAAAAAATAATAATTTTCGAATTTAAAACTCAAATACTATCAATTTTTGAGGATCAGTGTTAAGAATAATATGAACAATGAATTATAAATGCATTTTTGTAAGATGCTAATTACGAACAATATATGAACTAAACTTTAAATAAAGACGAGGACTGTCTAAAAAGTATCCGACCTTCGTATAGGAAAAATATATTACTTATATGACAAAATTCCCTAATTCTCATTAAAATATGCTCCTTACATCTTCACACACTTAACCCATCGATCCTTCTACTGCCGAAAACACTCCTGGGGGGGGGGGGCTTCTTTTAGAATGATTGCGTTCTACATTATCACTTCTCTATTCAAAATGGGTTCTTTCAATGGCATCTTCGATTTCGGAAACAAACGGAAATCGCAAGGAGCCATATCTTGAAAGTAAGGAAGTTTGAAGATTACTGGAGATCCGTAGTTTTACCAAGAAAGTTTGGATAAATCCTCCTGAGAGAAATAAAAAAAAACTGATGAACACTTATAACAGCAAGTTACTCAATGACCAGCAGGCAGCAATGTACCAGCTGACACATTCGAATACGGAGAAAAAATCAATAGTAAATATTATGTCGCTTTCTTCCTCTGTGCACGGTGGCACCACTCGGCATCATCACCGTATTCAGAGAGATTCAAGGACGGGTACATTTTTAGAGAGTTTTCGTAGTCTAAAAAATAACAAAGCTTTCATATTTCCATTTATTTTAAAATTCCTTTAGTAAAATATTAGCATAATTATGTATTACTTCAAATTTAGAGAAAACTTCAACTGGAATATTTTCTTGAAACCAACGAAAAGAAAGAATTCTCTATGGAAATTCAAACTCAATTATTTACAGCAAACTGTTTTATAAAACTACAATGAAAATTGTCATAAGTAATTAACTATTGAATTATTAAATGCATATATATAGCCGAGAAAAATTAAATGAGCACAATATTTTAAAATGTCACTCAAAAAAGGAAACAAAAGAGTGACAATATGATGTAATAAATAAGAAAAATTGTTTGCAGTTTTCCCTGGATAAAAATAAAAGGGGGAAAAAGCAATGTTTTATTACAATGCGCAATCACTATCAAAGGCATTTGTCAATTATAACTGACCATTTCTGTTCCTGTTTTTACTGAATTTAGTATGAAGTAAAGTTGTGATATAGTAAAATAATTATAGCAAGAAGATATTAAAAGCTTCAGTTCTGTCTTTCGATTACCATGCTTCCAAAAAGACCTCAACAAAATTTTAATATTTTGGCTTATTTTTAATTGTTTTTAATTTCGGAACAAAAAATATCTAAGCAATAAAATTCCTCCTCTTAAAACTATTCTTGATTTGCTTAGAAAACATTCGCTCTTGAAAATAAGATGAGGCTTGATAAGCTAGTTAACATAGAAACCTTGAATTAATAAAGATATTTCGCCACTTCGTATTTGAAACCGAATTTTATATTATTTATACTTCAAATATAAAATAAGTACAACTAATTAGAGGCATTTAACATGGAAATCAGTTATGTCTTCTCTAGCTCTGTTGAAATAGCAATCTAGATGTATGTAAATATAGCGTTACAAAAAGAAAATATATGCTTCTAGTCAGTGGAGACTGGAAAATAAATTGTCTGGTGTTCAAGAAATGAAAGTATAAATTAAATATGAGCTTATCGGAAACAACTAGTATTTTTCTTGACTGTATATTTTTAAAGAGGCAGTTTTCCCTGGTATATTAAAATATTAACAAGATTTAGAATGATGTAATGAAAATACATTTAGATAATTAAATATCATTGAAAGGATTTCTTAAATGATATGTTTAAATTATAAACGTAAACATTTGATTTGATTTTACATATGGAAGTAAAATATCTTTGGTTTGAAAAATTTGACTAGAAATTACGTCAGGTTTCATTAAAAAAACTAGCTTCTAGTGCATAAATATTTCAAAATCAAACAAGCCATTTTGAATGTTAAAGGCTTATTTTATTTTTACCTTAATATAATTGATATAATTAGTTGTTTCACAAATTAACTAAGAGATTTCAGATGTAATCAGAAGTCGTATAAGAATCTATTACAGACATTTAAAATGTGAAAAATCTTCAATAAGCTCCTCTGGCTTGATTAAGTGAAAAATTTATTTCTGAGCAAAATTAAATTAAGCGTAATTTCTTATATAGAGTAAATTAAAATTTATATTTGCTTACTGATTGAGCAAAAAAGATAAAGTGGTTTAAACATTAAATGTGAACTGAAAGTGATGTAAATAGAATTTCATCTATTTCAACAATTCTTTTTATAACTTATTACACTTATGTGTATGAGAAAATAAATACTGACAGACTATTAACGCTTTCATAGATTTGATATTTTAGATACTGAGATCACACACCAAATTTTATCGACCTATTCATTACACTCAGTAATTATCTAATTAGCTTGTAATCGAATAGCCAAGCAGGCATAATTCTTGTTCACTGATTTAGTTCAAAATTTGATCGATCAAATATACAAATTCTGTCGCTAGTTTATAAACTGAAAATCTTACTTCTAACTAAATCAATTTTGGAATTAATGTGTTCATAGACAAAAGGTTATTGTTGTTGTTACTAATGGCACTTTCCAATGGGCAAGTCCCCCACAGATACAGCAGCAGATTTAAGTCGAAAGGAGCACCTCTTATTTTTTGATGCAGTGCCAACTAGTACGACTCACAACACTTCCCAAGGGTATGACTCACCACATTTTACACAGCTCACAAATAGCACATAGAAGAACAACCATTCCCAAACCGGGATTCTCAGAACAAGAGGAGGCCTCCGTGCCAGAAATCCATATAATAATAATTGAAATGTGTTTTTCGAGCTCAAAAACATCTAAAAGCCTCAAAAACACTTCAAAATTTCAAATTTTTTGACGATTACAACATTTTTTCTTTTCACTTCGTATACGAGAAGATAAAAATTTATAAATTCTTTGACCACATGATTGCCTCTAAGAATTCAAATAATTTAGCAATTAATTGTTTTTATGGGATTGGGAATTATTGATACCTAATACGGAAAAGATAATTGGCATAAGTTCTCATCATAATTTTGATTTTGATTTGTGATTTTTCTCTCTTTAGATCTAGATATTTGATTATTTCAAAATCTCAATCAATAACAAATTTATAGTTTTGATATTGAGGTCTTAATTAAACAATTTAATTACAAAAAATATTAATTTATTTAATTACATAAACAAATTTGACAAAAATAACTTTCTAAAATCGATTTTACATCCAAAAAAAATTTCTAAATTCCTTTATTATAAAAACTGATATAGTTTAAAGTGTAATTTATCAAATCATTTTACGAAAACCTTTTTATTTAGCTTAATTGCATAAGTTTTTATTATCATGACAGAGCATGATGTTATTTTGCGAATGAGGTTTGTGGCGTCAACAAAAATCCGTAGGCGAAAAATTGAAACTTTATTATCTGCACCATCATCACAAAAATTAGCTTTTAGTAACGCATTGCCGTCTCATTTACAAAAGCTAAGATTTTAAAAATAATAATAAGTTAATGACTGCAGCAAATAATACCCGGGAAAATGTCATTTAGAGCACGTGATTAAATGAAATGAAATAAATAGGAAACTTGATATTGTTTTAAACAATCAATGAGAGACAAAGTTTTTTTGGATCTTTTGCAATACTAAAGTGACGCATTCGATGAAAACATTAAAATGAATAAAAATATAATTTAACTTGCACGAGCACGTGGTGCTTGGCCGTTCAAGTAATTATTTTCTAACATGATGCATTGAAATATGCATAGCAAATTTCATTTTAATATTTATTTCAGTATATTTCCAAGAAAGAGAATAAAAATATAATTAAAATAATTTATTTAATTAAGGATTAAGAAATAATAACCATCAGAAAAAATAGTTACATTAGGACGATATGAAATGACTATATTTTTGTTTTAAGTATTATTGGAATATAAAGATCTTAGGCTCAATATTCACTTTACCCAGAAACTTTTACTTTATTGCAGATTGGTAACTTTTTAAACATTGGTTAAATTCAAATTGGGAGAAACAGGGGAATTTTAGCTTTGGTCACAAAGTATGCCAAAAACGGTGAAATATTATTTAATAACTTATATAAGGATGAGAAAGATATATGGTAAATCATTAAACGTTTGAAATAAAGTGACAACTAAAATATGTTTACTGAATAGTTTGGACACTAATTTTTGAACAAGCACGTTTCAAGATTTTTTATAGGATATTATTAAATAAAATTACTATTATCGAATTGGTTTCTTTTGCTGCAACTAAATCTATATAAAATTCGTTCGTCGTTTGTGTTTCTCCATTCCAAAATTGATTGTGCTATATATAAATTAAAATTGTAATACATAGACACCGATATCAATACAATAAGGTATATTCATGGATGTCAAAAGTAAGAAACAAAAGAAATAACGTAAAAGTAGAAGGGACATAAACGTAATCTACAGTTTTTAGAAATATTTCTAGTAATCTTGCAAGGTACAAAAATGGTGTTGGTTTGACTATCCATACTGATGACGGGACGTACGTCTTACGAAAGTGGCTGTACACTGGTCAGTGATGGTACTTTTCAATTAATAATAATTCCCACCAAAACTGTTGATATGATCCGAATATTGAGACATATATATATATATATATATATATATAACATTTCAAATCAAACTGAAAAGGTTTTTTTGTAAACTGCCGTTTCAAATATTTAAAAATAAAACAGCCTTCCAAATTATTTAAAATCAAAGTCACGTTCAAAATTATTTTAAAACAGAACCCTTATATAGTATAATGTGAAAAAATAAAGTTTAAATATTTCTACAAAATTTATGAATCATAAGAATTGATGCAATTGATTCAAAAGTTTTCATCCGTCAGAATATAAACCAGGATTAAAATCATATTCATGATTGTTATTCGCATCTCCATACAGCCAATAAAAACAGTCGCATATATCAAAACCAAGATTATTGTTAAGGGAAATAAATTATAAAAACGGTCATCGGAGGATTTTAACGGAACCATCTTTCTTGCTTATTCATTCTACATATTGATTTCAAATTCAAAAGGCACCTTAAAATATGTATATATCAATTTCATTTCTTACTATATAAACAAAAGGCTTATTGTTTCTGTATAATATTTATTCTACTGCAACTAAATTCAAATTTCTTAACATAAATAAACATCACTTGATTATTCTATATATGAATTATACAAAGAAATATCTTTTTCTCGTCAATCCTTGTAAAAAAAAAATTCTCCCATACAAATACACTTAATAGTTGAAGACAAAATAGGTTTGAATCGCAATAAATGAAATCTTTGTTTAAACAAAATTAATGCGAAAATTCAGCTTTCAATATCAAACCTTTATTTTCTCTTTTAGGCATTTTAAGCATTATTTCCTTGCAAATATTAACTCAGGAGTTTCACTTTCAATAAGTTTTTTCAACAAAAAATTTTTTAATCAACTTTCAAAGAATTAAATACATAAACTTGCATTGATTAAGAGCTCAATCCTTTAAAGTTGAAAATGTTATTCCGAGAACTTAAGTAAAGATTATGAGAATTTAATTTATTTATATAAGTCTCAAAAAATATCTGCTTTTATTTGAATATATGTTTTAAAAAATATATTGCTTGGTTTAAATCATTGCCAGCTATAAAAACTAAAGTTGATTGCTTTCATATTTTTTATACTGATTAAATTTCTCCCTTTCAGCAAAAATAAATATAAATAAATAAAAACTGATATTAAAAACTCAACGGAATGTAACAAGAGCTTCAAACACAAGCCAGTTTGGACCTGAGGCAATAATCAAATTTCAGAAGCATATAAATTTCTTCGTCTACAGCTAAGAAATGAATAAGACTAAATGGAAAAGAATAAAACAATGCCTTTAGTGGATTATCCTCAAATAAAATTTGAAACCTTGATATTGAGACTGTCTAAAAAAGTCTTAAATCTAACTTTTTGAAAAGAATCTTTGAAATATTAAGCTAGAACTTCATCAGCAGAAATAGTTTAAGCAGAATCGTAAATTTTTCAACGCTTGAAAGTAATAGGAAGTTTTGTTTATCGAAACAAATTCTAAAGAGAGGAAAGATACCAAACCTATAAAGACGAAAAACTTGGGAAAATTCCAAATGTGCTTACTTTATTTTATATTCTTAATCAATAAATAAAAAGAAAGCTATATTTTATATCCCTTTCTTTAAGAAATCTGGATTTGACAGAATATCATTTATTTGAGGTGTTTCTGGAAAGATTTTAAATAACTAAGAAAAATCATCTGTGAATTCATTAACAATTCTATTTAGTGTTTTTCGATTGTGTTTATTCAGTCATTTCATTTTTTTCAAGTAAATATATATAACTTTCTTCAAAAAAAATAAGAAAATATATATTCCTACAAATTAGTACATTATATAGATAAATATGAGGATATATTACATAGGGAAACAAATTTAGAATCAATGAAAATCTCACTAAAATTGTCGCTCTCTATATGTAAAGCTTAAATGGAAGTAAAATCAGACCAAATTTGCCGGACGTTCTTTGGCAACAGCTAGTAAGCTCAGATTGCTTACATGCTTACCTCGGTGGATGTTATTGTGAAAATGTTTTTTGAGGGGGGGGGATAATTTCAAAAATTTGTTTGAGTCGAATAGTTTCAATTATAAATTGAAATAGTTGAAATCAGAGTTAAAAATCGGAATGGTCGATATAGAATTTTTTATTGAATATTTAGAAATCTTGTGTGCCATTAAGCATCACATGGGGCTTACAAAAGTAGGCAACACGTTACATAAAGACATCACATACAGAACAGTTAGATACTTACGTATTAAACCACCGGTCTTTATCACCAGATTTGAAGGCGTCGCCAATGA
Source organism: Argiope argentata (assembly GCA_026289955.1). Lineage (NCBI taxonomy): Eukaryota > Metazoa > Arthropoda > Arachnida > Araneae > Araneidae > Argiope > Argiope argentata. The sequence goes on along the minus strand of JAOUZG010044037.1, from coordinate 8,648,961 downwards.
GTTGCTAAACCAACAACAATGGCAAACAAAAACATTATTTAAAAAAATGTGCAAACTTTAATTGTCGTCCGCCATTTGTTGGTTTCGCAGAATATCATTAAGTATTTTTTCAGTTCTGATTTGTTGTGTCGTTAAAATGATTAAAATTTGGGATTTGCCTGCCAACGAAAAAGATGCAATGACGTATTTCCAAAATTATGGAATCATTCCATCTAAAAATACGTTTTGAATGGACATGAGATGAGTTTATGCGTGAAAACGGACAAACAATGGCGGTGTAATGTTTCAAAGAGTTCTGGCCACCTAAGTAAATTGGCTCGATGTGGTTGGCGACCGTTGACACATCGACAGTCTAATACGTAAGTACCAACAGCTACTCACGCATTACATTCACTAGATTAATCCCTTTTTACAGTGGACACATTCAACACACATTACAGGTGGAACGGATAAAGAACAACTATGTTCGAACCCAGGACGTTGGCATGAAATAAAATAACATTTTTGTGTTTGGGAAATTTTCCAATCTGTAAGAGCACTATCGATTAATTTCTCCAAAGAAAAATGCCTATTATTATATTAATGCTTCCCATCTTCAGCAATTATTTCAAAATTATTATCATTATGTCAACCAATTTTGATGAAATACATTTTACCAAAATAGAGAAAAACAAATAATTACCATTTTGTATTTTTAAACATCTTAGTATCATATATTTGTTTGCCGGCTTTCCGACACAGAGGTAGCGCGTCTTCCTAATGTTCTGGGAGTCCTGGATACGAGTCCCGCTTTTGGCATGGTTGTTCTTCTGTGTGCTATCTGTGAAATGTGTGACTGTGCCATCCTGTAAAAATTGGCTGTGCAAGCAAATGTGCTGAGTGTGTAGCAAAGTCGTACTTTTGGTCATAATTGGCGCTACTTCAAAAGTAAGAGACGCTCCTTTTGGTTTAAATCTGCTGCTGTATCAGCGGAGGGAGGGGTGCTTGTCCATAGGCTATAAGTAACAGCAACATATATTTGTTTTGTAACTTTTACAGATAGTCTTTCGGCTGCAAAATTTTTTTTTATTTTACAAACTGATGATTTAATTTTTTGCAATTTATGAAAATGTTAGCAGTTTATACAATTTAAATATGCTAATTTTATTTTTAGTAATGATTTATTTAAATTTGCTGCTGACCTGTAAAAATGAATAACTAAAAGGTGTCCCAAAATTAACGCAAGTTTTGAATTTGCTACCATTCATGATGTAAAGTCTTGGTAACCCTATTTTGAAAAAATAATCTGACAGCTGAGGCTTTAAGGTTAGTAAAAATGGAAAGTTACACGATAGAACTAAGTGTTTTAGTTGTTGAATAATTTTTTTTAAAAAATGCAAGTCTGGCTACCACTGCTTGAAAATTTCAAAACTTGCTCTTAGATCGTGTGATTTAGCATAATTAGATTTTTTTTCTTATGAAATTATTTCAAGTCAGAGATATATGCGAATAAGCATAAAAGCCCGTATGCATCGGAAGAGGAAAGTCAAAGCTGCATCAACGAAATGCAGCCACATTTATACAAAATTGGCATGGAAAATTTGGACAAATGGTGTGTATGAGCTAGAAAAGTCATGGCGACCCTATGTATTATTCCATACATAATCCTATCTCGTGTACTTAACAATTAAATAAAAATATTGCAGTTTTAAAAAAACTATGTTACATCAACGAAATTCAGCCACATTTATGTTAAATAGGCATGGAAAGTTTCGACAAAAGAGTGCGTATGAGCAAGCAAAGTCATGGCGACCATTTAACT
>JAOUZG010044037.1:8632065-8647150 GCA_026289955.1 Argiope argentata | reverse complement strand
ACAAAAGAGTGCGTATGAGCAAGCAAAGTCATGGCGACCATTTAACTTATGCCTTATTCCATACATAATCCTATCTCGTGTACTTTACAATTAAATAAAAATATTGCAATTTAAAAAAAACTATGTTACATCAACGAAATTCAGCCACATTTATGTTAAATAGGCATGGAAAATTTCAACAAAAGAGTGCGCATGAGCAAGTAGTCATGGCGACCATTTAACCTATGCCTTATTCCATACATAATCCTATCTCGTGTAGTCTACAATTCAATAAAAATATTGCATTTTTAAAAAAAACTATGTTACATCAACGAAATTCAGCAACATTTATATAAAATAGGCATGGAAAATTTCTAAAACACAGTGTGTATAAGTCAGCAAAGTCATAGTAGCCATTTAAACTATGGTTCATTCCATACATAACTCTATCCCGTGTAATATACAATTCAATAAAATTATAACAATTTGAAGGAAAAATTATGATTCTCCAATTAAAACATTATTCTATCCTTTAAAAATCCATTTTTATTAACCTTGAAGTATCATTTTAATTGGATTACCAAAACTTTACTTCACAAATGATGGCAAATTCAAATCTTGTGTTAATTTTGGTAAATTTATAATGACAGCCAACTAATTTTGAAGTACATCTTTTCAAACAGGAGAAAAGAAATGATTTCAATTTTATTTTTGTAACATGTTTGGATCATATATGTAACATTTTCGAACAATTGCAAATACCTCTTTCAGCAATCAAAAAAAATTATTTTACAAATTGAGAATTTTATTTTTAATTAGTATTAAAGTCAGCAGTTCAAGCAATTTAAATATGTTAATTTTACTTTTAGTAAGGATTTATCCATTCTATCGTATTGTTAGCAGAAATGTACAACTACATAGTAAGTGAAGGGCACGACAGGAGATCACGTGGTGATTCTTAGGGGGTTGGTAAGTGGAATAAGCAAGAGGTGTAACCCCTAGTTTTAATTAAAACATTTTTTCAATCACATTTTTTTAATATACTAGACACTAATCTTTTTTAATCATTTATTTCACTTCTCAGGCTTTAATTTATAATTTATTATTATAAATGTTATGGAATCAGGGAATAAATTTTTCTCTCGATTTCATTACGAAATTAAAACTTAATTAACTTAACAAATCAGACTGTATTTCAAAATTTATTTAAAATTTAAAGTTATTGTAAATATTTTGGCAGAATATTTTTGGAAAGTATATTTAATTAATATGCTCCGGAATGTAGCGATGCGAGTGAAAAAAAATAGATTACGAAATTTCTTTTTGCAAAAATGACTTGAACGGAATAAAAGACCGTAAAAACTTTCCCAAGAAAGAAAATAAATTACTTTTTCTTTTTTTCTTTGATGTAGAAACAAGACGTATTCTTTAATTACTTAAAAATAAGTTAAACGCATGAAAATGAATGTGTAGTCATAATAAAAGAATCATCCGATTCATGCTCTAATTTCAAAACAGAAACTCATTAAGTCGACATAATCAATAATTGATGCAACACGATTGCCCAAAAAATAAGTCATTAGTATTCTCATTAAAATTTAAGACTAATAAAGTAATTTTCTTTTTACAAAGATACTCAGAATTCTATCTTTTCTTAATAAATGTGATTCATATTTTTGTTCGATTCCTAATACTGGCATAAATGTTTAATTCAAAAAAGGGCTTAATAAGTCTTAGTTTGAATGATCAGATATTCACAAAATTTGTTTTTCAGAACCTGCATAATACTTGTTTTTATTATATTGGTTAAATTCTTGAAATTCTTGAAACATACCTTTAAAAATTCCTATTTTTCCTTCTCTACAGTTTCCGCTTCTTTTTGGGGGGAGGGGGGTAAGGAAGTTAAAGAAGGCTTTAATGGATAACGCATTTTCTCCTTTCTTCTGTATTGATTTTAATTTGATACTTAAAGTAAAAAAAATCTGAAAAGCTTTAGTAATTTAGATCGTCTTTGTAAAAAACATTAAAGGTGAGAATATCCCGAAATTTTTTTTTTGCCAGAGGAATAGCTAAATACCTCGCTTACCGCATTGAATTTCACTTCGAGATGACATCGCATGGCAAAAGATGCTATTGTAGCATTTGAACTTAAGTAACATCCCTTAAGATTTTGAATATGAGTTTCAACGCAAATATGGAATTTGGCCTCCTAAATATTAGAATATTATATCGTACATTAGTGTCTACAGTTAAGAGGGAGCAATGTTTAATTTACGCTGAAAAAGTTCTACAAAGTATTCGCTTCTATTTAAGCCAATGTCTTAGAAGAATTTCTGATAATGTATCTGCAAAGAGTACAGATACCATTTTGAGCACGTCATTATATGAAATGAAATAAATAGGAGATGAGATATTTTTTAAACAATAAATAATAATAACGCGTTGTTATATTATTATTTTTAAACAATAAATAATAATTTATTAACGCGTTGCCATCACCTTTACAGAAGCTCTGATTTAAAAAAATACGTTCCTGACTACAGCAAATAAAACCTAGAAAAATCTCATTTTGAATACGTGATTATATGAAATGAAATAAACTGGAAATCTGATATATTTTTTTAAATGATAAATGCGAGGCAAAGTTTATTGGATCGTTTGCAGTACTAAAGTGACTCATTCAAGGAATCAATTAAAATGAATAAAAATATAATTTAACTCGCACGAGCACGTGGTGCTTGGCCGTTCAAGAAATGATGTTCTGACACGATACATTGAAATAGGCATAGCAGATTTCATTGTAATCTGTTATTTTATTTTTTTTTATTTCATTTTTGTCTTCAGTGACTCTAGGTAAGTGAATAATGTTAATTCCCTCGTGGATATTATTGCTTTATAAATTTGTTTCCGTAACAAATAAAAACAATAAAAACTTTACATTTTTTTTAAAATAATTTCGAATACATTAAGTATCAGTTGTGAAGTTTATTTCGAAGTTAGATTTAATAAAGTTTTGAAATATATAACAGTTGAATTTAAAAATATCGTTTGCTTATTAAAATTGAAAATTTACCGTTAAAAGACTATTACATTAAAATTCATTAATTTTTAATTAATATTTTATTTATTAAAATTTCTACCAGTTTATTTAATAATTATAACTTATTTATTAGAATTATTAATTAGCAGATTTTATTTTAATCTTTTATTTGATTTTATTTTTGAAAAAAATTCGAAATCTGGCAAAAGCATTTTTTAAATATTGAATACGAAAAGCGGTTTTTCAAAAAGTAGGTTTTTGTATAAGCCCTAATGCACTTAATCTGAAATTGCTTTCTTTATAAGAATTTTCGCATTTATTACAGTCTTTTAACTTTCAAAAATTGCTTACTAAGGAGCAGAATTCAATTCAAATCGTTAAATGTTTCTGATTTTTCGGAGAAGCTTTTCTCCCTCCCCTCAAATTCATTTTGTTTTTAAGTATCAAAAAGATTCGAAGCGTTTTTAATTAAATTCAGCAACAAATATTCTAAACGAATAACTTGACTTTTAAATGCATACTTTAAAAAAACGACTGTTAAATTCTTTATTTTATTTACACGAAATGGAATTCAAAAAAGTCTCATCGCGATTTATTCCATTAAAATTCTAAATTAAATTAAATCTTGGAAAGTTAGAATATCTTAATATTGAAACCAGTTTATTATTGAAAGAATTACGTTTAGATAGTTTTTTTATCGTTCTTTTCTTTGGTTATATTTTTACTGGTAAAGAATATAGAAAAAGAATTTTATATTTTTAGATATCTTTTGGTGAGGAAAGTTCCTCTTCATTTATAACTTGATATTTATTTTAAATTTCTAGTTTCGTGATGTTTAATTTCAAAATCAATTATATTTTAAGTATCCAAATTCGTACAATATATTAATTAATTAGATAAAAACTCTTAATTGATATTGGTTATGAGCAGATCTGAGTTTTTTTAAATCTTTTGAAGACAACACTTTCTATACGGAAATGTTACTGCAAAGTTTATTTTATCAATTTCTGTCTATAGAATATATAATATGCTAAGAAATCTGTTCATGTACAAACAAATATTTATTTAAGTTTAAAAATGGTAATCACTTTAAGTAACTAGATTTTCGTTTAATTTTAGTAAAGTCAACCAAATTCCAATGATTGCATCCTATCACATCTTATAAATGTATGGCCTTTGGTGGTTAGATGTAAGGTCTCGGCTCGTGAGCCTTAGGGTTTCAGGTTCGCATTAACCCTTTCGCCCCTAATGGGCCCATACATCCCAGAGGTAACATTTCCTTGTCGATTTCTTATTTTTTTTGTTCCACTTCAACACGGATTATTGCTATACTCCGTGTTTATAATGCTTCCAAAATCACTTTTTGTAAATTACGTTTTGGCAACACCGATAGGATTCAAAGGGCGGATGTTGGTTTATAGACGAACGTTCTTTCTGTCGTTTGAGAGCTCTATTTTCGGAAGTTGTTCATAAATTGGTTGATACAATTTCCTCTACAAATGTAATACTATTTTTTGATAGTTTTTTTACCTCAGTGAAATTAATGGACGCACTGAAATATGCTGCAGTCTGTACTTGAAACAAAGCCCCCAAAACACCTGCCAAAATTGAACTGGGATCGATCTTTACAGAAATCTCAATCAGTGTTTCGAGTTAACGAAAATGGAATTTTATAGGTTCAATGGAAAGACACAAAAGATGTAATGCTCTAGTCAAATTGTCATTCTGATAAAGTAGTAATTGAAGAACGGAAGTAAAAAGATGGTACTAAATTGCAGACTCCCTGCCCAGAAACTATCTCCCATTACAATAAATATATGAAGGGGTAGATCGATGTGATCAAATGGCTACTCTATGTTGGTGGTAGAAAATCAGACAAGTGGTGGAAAAAACTGCTCTGGAAATTAGTTATGATTTCTGTTGTGAATTCATCGATTGTGAAATGTGAAATGGACAATAAAAGAGTTCTGTTATTGCCTTTATGGTTTCTTTGTCAGAACAAATCATCACCCATGGCAGAAGTAAGACTGAAATGAAACGAACAAGGAACAATATGGTCGACTATCAAAGAGAGTTAAAGATCTTATCGATGTTGGATATCATCTCCCAATTCAGCAGGCTCTAAGGAAAAGATGTTGTCGCTGCTCAACAAGAAAAATAGAAACAAGAACTTACACAATATGCCAAATGTACCAAGTAGCACTTTGCAAGAACTGTTTTTACATCGTATCACACTAAAGTGCATTAATCTGGGTTTCAAGAGCGAAATAAAACACATCTTTTCCGATCTTTTGTTTGATTTTGGTATATTAAAGTTCCTTTATTTATAAACGATTTGAATATATAATTCCAATTTTAAATACGATTGGAATCAATTGTCCCAGGAAATTTCTGAAAAACGGGAAAAAGTTAAAACTAAATATTTTGTATATGTAATACTTGGGATGTAACCAACAAGTTATACTACTTTTTAAATCTTAATATACATCATGCAAAAGTTGTGGCGAAAGGTTTAAATCCGTCAAGATGTGGTGTGGTGTGAAGAAGGGGACTGGAGCCTCAGGTTTCATTCTCTTCGTCTGACCACGGTCCAAAACTACGAGATCCGTCCCAAAATATCCCCAGTGTATAACGCGACGTTAATATAACTAAACCAAGCTAATAAATGTACTACTTTAAAATAAATCTGCACAATAATCCTAAAAGAAATTAATTTATTTACAGCTTCACAAAGTGGCGAATTAATTATTGCAATCCATACAATTATGTAAGCTAAAATCAGAGCCCAATTTTAATTCCATATTTTAAATATGTCAAAAATGAAAGGTAGAAGGATCATTGATAACATATTCAGATGCCTTGAAATTTTGGTGATTAATAAAAATCGACGTAATTTGTTCTTAATAAGGTCTGCATTTTTTACTTAAGACATTGTCCAATGAAATAGAGTTTTTTGATATTTTTATCTTAAATGTATTTGGCATGTGATAATTGATACCTTATTTAGAGATCATGACCTCTTCAGATCTCTATCTTTAATATAAAATAATAATTAATTATTTTGTTAATAATTGCTGATTTGTTCACGATTACCTTTATTAATTTAAATACATACATTAAAATATAAACCAATTACTTTTTTATTAAAATTAAATTAATAATATTTTTAAAAAAATTAAAAAATTAACTATTTTTCTTAAATGTCAATTTATCTACTCTTTGGGATAATTAAATAATGTCTAAAGAAAAAACTTTTATAGCAATTTCATTATATCCTAAAATACTTTCAACCTTTTCTTGTTCTTATTTACTTGAAAGAAAAGTCATTTTTTTCAAGAAGTGTCTCTTGGACTTTAGTTGTTGAGTATTTTTTTAGCTTTAGCAAACAATATGTAGCTAAACTAAGTTCCGTACCAAATCGCGCGTTATAATCTTCTCTCCGTCCTTTTATGCTAATTTTGGATATTCTAACGAATTCTAGATTTAAATTCTTTTTCATATTAACTAATGTTTTTTTCTCAAATCTTTATTCGTATAACACCACATTCACTTGATTTTTTTAGTTCAATTTGTATTTAATAATATATAGTACTATTATTACACTTACTATCTATCTATTACTACATATTCTACTTTCTATTTACCTATTACTATCTATTACGTTTTCTTTCCTCTATTATCTATCCTATTTATCATTATCTATTGCAGTTTCTATCCATATATCCATCTATTATCTATTCTATCTGTTACTGTCTATCATCTATTCTATTTATTACTATTATTATATTATTTGCGTAAATCTATAACATTTATATTAATAATGTCTATTAAACTTTCCCTTTCTGTTCGTTGGATAATATTTAATTTCTAAAGCTTTAAAACTGATATTAAGCTTTAACAAGAAAGTATGCACTGATATATACATGAAATACATGAAAGCTCATACCTAACAAGATCCAATAGCTAATTTCCAAATGTTTGGAGATAAACATATTGTATCCACTAACAGTTAACCAAATGAATTTTAAAATATATTTTTTGAGTCAATGAATTTATTGCTAAAAGAAAATATTTGTATACATTTGCCCGATCTTGTTAGTAAAATTTAATTAGCCTGCTATACTAAAAAAATTTTTTTAAAAAAGCCTTTCATTTCTACATTTAAAATTGAACGAGATGTTAAACTTTGAATTCTTTAAGTACAATTAACAATCACTTTGAGGTTGGATATGTCTTGATTTTTAAATTGTCTTAGAGACAGCCGTTAAAATGGTCTAATTGTATTCTAAACTCCATAATGCAATCAGATTAAGTAGTTGAAGTAAGAACTTATATCGTTTAAAATGTAAGTTTGTTAGAAATGTTAAATGCAGTTACCAAAAAAGTACAGATGTTGCCCAATATTCCATTTTATTATACAATATGGATATTTAACGTCATATACAACATTGTACATTTCTGTGTGCATCATATACAATATTGTGCAATAAGATTATTTTAGGATATATGTGTTCCATTAAGGGTATAAAAATTTAGTATGCAATTCATTGAATTCATGTTATAAATGTATGAATTCATTGTGTAAAAATTCAGATTTAAGTTGTTGAGTACACTTTACAGCCTGAATAGGATAAAATAAAATTTTCTACATTATTATCATATGAGAGCATGATGTTGTTTGGGTTAGAAGGTTTTGATGCTTTCGAAATTTACGGACAAAAAAAAATAAAGACTATGGGCCGCCGGAAATTATCGGTTGAAGAATTTTGCTTTTACCAGTATTGCTTTATTATTATGTATACTTCTTTGGTAGCCAATGCGTTTTTAAAAGAGTGATGAAGAACTATGACATAGATGTTATTTCTTCTCAAAATCTGTCGAGTTCCAATACAAAAGTGAAAATGAAAGTTTATATATATATATATAATTGAAGTTTCAATATTGTTTCAAATAGTTAATGATTTAAATTAATTAAGATTAATAAAGACTTAAAAAATAATAAGGATCTCATATGATAACTTGAAATTTGCTATCAAAGATTTCATTTTCTTGTTTCTTCTTTTTTTTTAATATTTTTTAATTCAATTTTCAGACTTTGCATTATAATGACACATTTTTTTAAACTTTTAAAATCGAAAAACTTCAGTTACATATTTGATGAAACAGTGAAAATGGTTTCAATTTCATGATATCAGTTGAATCCATTACTGGAAATTGATTTAAAAAATATTTTTAACAATTGTCAAAATTCAAAAAACAGTTAACACGATTATTAAATTAGTATCCTTAAAAAGAAACTTTATAAATTGGAAACAATATAAAACTCATTTTGTAAAATTACTGTCTTATAAATTTAGCAGATATTAAGACATTGTAAGAGTTATTCACAATGTTTTCAAATAAATGACATGAAAAAAACTTTAAAATTTTTGTTTTATCAAAATGGTAACTTAAATTCATAAAAAAATACATTATTCTCACAAATTTAATTTATTATTCCGATAAATATTTTTTCAGAATTTATTACCTAAAATATACACTGTTTATTATCATATATTGATAATAAATCATTTCTTGTCTCTGTTTAAAATATCAGTAGCCCTATTTCTACAAATAAACATACTTTTAAAACTAAAGTGAGTTCCTTGATACTTCTCGGCCGCATTTTGGGTAAAAGCCAAGTTTTAACAAATGACATTGACCTATTCCGCCCTTAAGGTCATTTGTGCCTTTCTGACAAAAAAACATAAATAATTTGCTGAGTTTGGAAAATTGACACCATTTGTTTCGCTGAGTGTGTGTAAAAAAGTTTTTCAAAGAACATTAAAACTGCCAGCCAAGAGTGGAAATTTCCGAAAATAAATTTAGTTCCCTTTTCTCCTTCAATACTCATTTCCTTTTATTGTTATAGTAAGCAATTTTTTTATTGACAAAGACAGTAGTCTCTGTTAATTTAAAATATTAAAATTTAGTTAATTTTTTTCCTTTATTTTTATGTTTTCATAAATGTATGTGTACTTCATTCGAGATTTCCTCCTTCCTTTGTTATTTATTGACACCGATTTCTTTCTTCTCATTTTTTTAAACGATCAATAATATTGAAAAGATCATTATGGCTATTAAATGATAATTATTGAATCTATTTTAAGTGAACAATAATAATATATTGTAAGAATAGATTAACATGTTTTTACTTTCTTGTATAGGAAGTATCGCAATTATTAAGACATACCAACTCAAAATTTTTATTAACTTTCATGTTTCAAAAATTTTCTTTAATAAAAAATTATTAATTTTCATCATGTCAGAACATGATGTTATTTTGGAAATGAGATTTTTGGCGTCAACAAAAATCCGTATGCGAAAAATTAAAATTTTATTACCTGCACGAGTATCTCAAAAAAAATCAGCTTTTAATGGCATGTTGTCATGGCATTTACAAAAGCTCTGATTTTTAAAAATAAGTGAATGACTATAGGAAAAAAAAACTAGAAAAATTTCATTTTGAGTACGTGATTATATGAAATGAAATAAATAGAAAATGTGATTTTTTAAACAATCAATGCGAGACAAAGTGTTTTGGATCGTTGGCAATACTAAAGTGACTCATTCAATGAAACTATTAAAATGAATAAAAATAAAATTTAACTTGCACGAGAAAGTGGTGCTTGGCCGTTCAAGAAATGATGTTCTGATATGATAATATGAAATATGCATAGCAGATTTAATTTTAATCTTTTCTTTTCTTTTCTTTTTTTTTTTTTGATATTATGTCGTTTTGTATGTTTTCTCTACAAAACGACATAATATCAAAAAAAAAAACTACCAAACTTTAAACAGGAAAAAACAGTAAGATAGCTCTTACAGAGAGTCCCACAAGACCAGAGGATTACCTTGTTGTTGTCATTGGTGGCACTTGCCATGGACAAGCTTCGCCGATGGAATCAGCAAATTTTTAGCCCAAAGGAGCGTCTCTTATTTTGAATTAGAGTTTACTAGGATGGAGAGTACGACATAGCTATACACTCATCACAATTCTTTTCACATCCCCTTTATACAGGAGTTGGGGGCATTCACACACTTTAAAGAGAGAACAGAGAATAACAATCATACCAGAACCGGGACTCGAGTCATGAACACTTAGCTCTCGGGGATGACGCGCTACCCCCTTGTCAGGAAGCCGGTGGAGTATCAAGTGCCAACTGTTAGAGAAAGACCAAACGATTTACAGAGAGTGTGTTCAACAAACCAAGAAGTTAAATTGGAAATTCTTCCGTACAAATTCTTCCAGTCTATTGTATAAATAGAATAAGAGAGTATTCAAAATAACCATCATACTAGCCCAATTAAATGCTCTCATAAACAAACATCTGATAGGAGGTCAACTGAAAACTACTAAAAAAACTCCTAGCAGAATGAATTTCTAAATACCCAAGATGATCGCAATCTCCTTACAATCACTTCAGTGCCACAGATACCAGATCATTCTTAAACCATTGCACTGCGAAAAATAACTAGATGCAAAATTATTCACCTAATAGAAAGATTTGTTTATTGCTATGAGTAATAAATATACATAATTCTTTTAAGTCAAATTTCTTTGAAGAATTAATCTACAACTCTTAACCATTATGTAGGCGTTTTTAGCAATTAAATGTGAAAAATAAATAAATAAAAAGTCAAAATGATCCACCGTCTTGAATGTCGATTCAGAGGCGCCATCGAAGCTCAAAGGGTTAAAGTAGGAAATATCTACGATAATTAAAAATTTGTTTAAGGGCAAGGTATCAGGACGAGAAGGAATGAATAATATAATTCTCTAATAAATAAATAATAAATTTGTAAGTCTCTTCTTTGAATTCTTTGATAAAGAATTCAAAGCAGTTAGGAAATTTTTCGATTCCAGTTAAAATGCTGTTGCTACTTATGGCACTTGTCATGGACAAGCCCCTCGCTGATACAAAAGCGGATTTAAGCCGAAAGGAACGTCTCTTGTTTTTGAAGTAGCACCAACTAGGGCCAAGAGCCCGACTTAGCTACACACTCAACACATTTGCTTGCACAACCCCTATTTACAGAGGGGCACAGTTACACACCTCACAGATAGCACACTGAAGAACAACCATGCCCGAACCGGGACTCCCAAAACATGCTGAAGACGCTCTACCTCTGTGCCAGAAAACCTGTTCCAGTTAAAATATAAAGCATTATCGTCTTTCAAAAAGAAGAAATGAAGAAATCCTTTAGATATTTATCTTATACTCTTCCATCATGATAAAGTTCTTGAGAAAATTATTCATGCAGTGGCTCACATCATTTGGAAGAAACCAATATGGAGCATCAATATGTATTCAAGTATGATAGGTTGACAAATTCGCAGAAAATCAATTAGTTTTACTAAAAATATTTTTAAAAATTAAATCAATATTTGATTTAACTTTCGAAAGTAGCTTGTATTCACATTTTTCAGAAGAATGTAAAGAAGTTGAAGAAATTCTCTCCCTTTCTAAGAGACAAATGTTTGACCGTTATTACATCTGGCCACCTGTGGGATTATTCTTTTCATTGTGATTCTTTTCCTTTGTGAGTGCTCCAAACGGGGAATTCTCCGACTTAATGGGACCATCTGGACTCGATTCAAATCCAGATGATGAATCACACGTGTGTTTTACGGACCTCTAAAGAAAGAGATAGTGTCAAAACCTCCAGATGCAAATATTTCCTTATTTTAAAGAGTAAACTATGAGGGTGGATGATTAGCAAATATCCCCATGGTCAACTGCTGACCACTGGGGATATTTCTGAAGAATTATTGGGTTATCGGCATCTCCAGCGCCCCAATGCGAAAATGAGAGGCGGAGTTTGACCGAGGATGAAATAGAAGGTTTTGAAAGGAAAATGAGGAACTGAAGAGTTGGACAGATACCTCGTGATCTCAAGGTCTACAGGTAAATTTTCTTTGGATAGATGCTTCGAGCCTCTGATTAAAGATCTATCCGAAATTATATCGATTGATCCCTCGTACTACCACGGCAGTAGCCGAATAAGCTAACAACCTGTTAGTTTTCCTTGTGTTAGTCGAGGAACTGTTAACCCAGATGTAAATATTTCCCAGTACATTAACCTATATGAGGACGATTTGTTTTTTATTGTATATAAGCTGTAAATAAAACATTTGTGTATAAACGCTACCCCTTTATTTGATCGAAAAGGATCAAGTCATTACAAGAAAATGGTATGAAATAAAATCAATACCAACAATTGATTTATTTTAATAATATGATTTCAGTTATTAGGCTTTATACATGGAAAATAAAACTGAGAATTCTTGAATTTCTTCCAGAGTGGAAAGGATATTTTAAAGAAAAAAAAATTTCAGCAAACCAAACTATAAAATTTCCTTTCTTAAGAAATCTAGAAGTTTAACTTATAAAAAGTTAACTAGTGAATGAAGTTGATTTATTTGAACTCCATGCTTCAAATTCAATTTTAGGAGCTCAAGCCTTGCAATTTATTGACTTTTCATACGTAAATTAGCGGTGTTTGCTACAGACGTATTTTCTTAAAAAATTCTGAAACAGATAAAAAGATCTCAATAAAATGAAGAATAAATGTGCGTAAATAGAGATTCGAAAAAAATTATGCTATGTATACAAAGCTGCTGTTTTTCAAACCTTGAAAGAGTTGATTACCAACTCTAATAAAGCCCCAAAAAGCTTTTAAACTTTGAAACTAGAGCTACTTTTTGAATAAAACTAACGCTCAGAAATATATTTTGTTATTGTTATCAATACCACTTCCTTGGACAAGCGCGCTGACGACCGTCAGTGATTTTAAGCCTAATGTGTTTTTTTGAAGTACCCAACTTTGGAAAATAGTACAAGTTAGCTAAACACTCATAATATTCACTTGCACAGCCCGTTTTTACAGGGAGGCACATTCACACACCTCGCAGAAGAACAGCCTTGCCCTAGCCGGGACTCGAACTCCGGACGCAAAGATCACGAGGAAGGTGCACTACTTCTGTGCCAGGACACCGGCAATATTATTTTAAAAATAAAATAAATTCTTTAAGAGCAACTTGGAGTCTAAGATAAAATGTTTTTCAGAAATTCCTCAATCATAAAAAAAATAGTGACCGTGAATATGTGAATTAAATTAAAGGTCCCCCTGAAATGTTCTCGCATATTCTTTAATAAATATACAAGTGCATTATTAACCATGTGACATTTACGAAGATTAATAACTTAAAAAGTTATTAAAATACAGTTATTGATAAATTTTTGACAATTACATTTTAGAAAGTTGTTAGTATATAAACACCACAAAACCGAACGGATATTTTGAACGCTTATTTTTCCGTTTAATGGAAACAACAGTTGGACACGAAACCAATTGTAATTACATAGTTACAATTGATTTCATGCTAAATTTCTTGTATTAAAAGATTTTCAATTAACGTTCCAAAATGCTTGTGAAAATACAGAACGGCATACGGCCAACTTCTTAGCAGAGTTGGTTCTAAATTTGATTTCTATCTTCACATTGATAGGTATCTTCACACTTTTTCATTAACTAATGTCAGGAAAGGGTGTATTACTTTCATTTAAAGCAAACAAAACACGTTCATTTCTTACCTCTAACGAATTAAATCATACAGTTAACCAAGCTTCTCACAGAACTACGAATAAATTATGCTTATCACTTCTCAAGGGCACTCTATACTTTGAATTAAATACTCGAATAGCTTTGTACAAAATTAAATTTGAGAAATGATAATGGAATTTTCTTGACATCAATCAATTCACGTTCATTACTACCTCTAACAGATTCAGTCAAGAGTTTTATTAAATATTTCCAAAAAGAAATATGTTGACTTCCTAACTTAGGGGCAGCGAGTCTTCCCTGTGATCTGGGAGTAAAGGGCTCGAGTCCCGGTTCGGGCATAGTTGTTCTTCAGTGTTCTATCTGTGAAGTGTGTGAAGGTTCCCCCTGTAAAGGTTCCCCCTGTAAAAGCGAGTTTGAAGCATGAAGTAGCTAAGTCGTACTCTTAGCCCTACCTGGCGTTGCTGAAATTCAAAAGAAGCTTAATCGGCTTAAAATCCCTGACGGCCGTCAGTGCGATGTCAATGGAAAGTGCCATTAGTAAAAATAAAAATAAACACACAAATCAGCAGCACCGGTTTCTTTTTTAACACGCATTATCAGCTAACAAATTACCTTTATTTAAATTGTTCTTGTGAAATATATATTTTATTTTAATTATAAATATCCATTCAAGTTCACTTCCTGTCACTGGCAAGTTTATCTCAGAATGCTGAAGCAAAAGCTCTATTAAAGCACCCTTCAGAAACAATGTTAAAGATAGTTTAGAGATAACAATCTTTCACTGTTTTTATTTTTTACTGTGAACGTAATTGTTCGACAGCAAAAAGTTTCACTCAAATTCAATTTGAACAAATGTAGTCTCGAAAAGGATCTTATTTCATTTCAAACATATTCATCTTCTTTTTCAGGATCAATGAAACTTAACAAATGTGTTCCTCCTCAAAAATGGATACGGCATGAAAAATGACAATTACGAAGAACATTTTCACGAAATCTTTTTACGAAGAAAATTCTTGCGGAATGTTTGACAGATTGGCTATTTTTCTTTAACTTTATAACAGAAGTTTTACACTCAACAGTCGAAAGAAAGAAAAATTGTAATTGAGTTATTAAAACTTTTTGAACATTTGAAGAAAAATCATTCCGAGACAGATTTGTCGCTTCTCAATTCTGGAAAAAATAGAAAGTTAAATTAAGATACTTATATGCATATTTTAAAAAATATCTCTTGTCATCTTTTCAAAAGTGGAATTTCTTATGAAGTACTTACATCATGCTGTGTGTGGAAATGACCATAAAGGTATTGATTTATGTAAAAAATATTATTTTTAAATAATAACAAACAGTCCTTATTTTAAATATAGCATTTTTTTAATATAGCATTTTTTTAGTTATTAAATTTGGCATCATGAAAAAAGTTACCAATTTGTAATTCTTCTTCTATGATAGCTTTAGAAT
>JAOUZG010044037.1:8607162-8615869 GCA_026289955.1 Argiope argentata | reverse complement strand
TTCGTATTATGTTGAACAGGCCTATTTCACCCTCTCTCCATTCCTTCGGTCATCTTGTCATCATCTCGGTTTGGAGGATGTACTTCAGATGACATCATTGAGATTTCATTATATCCCGATCTTCAGTGGCACTAGCAGCTGTTTTGACTAGTGCAAATCTAGTCAAAACAGCTGCTAGTGCCACTGAAACAGCCGCTTCATTCCCGTCATAGCCTACACGTGTCTTGATCCATAAAAGTTTAATCTGATAATTTACAAGAAGGGTGAGTTTACCTCTTTCTAATTGTCTAGTGGATTTTGGAGAGCTTGAAGCTTGCATACTTGCTTTATTGTCGACATAAATAGTGATTGGATCTGACGAAGGAAGAGAAGTTGAATGTTTGACTGCTCAATTGATTGCTAATAGCTCAATAAGTAATACGCTGGATGATCATTGGTGTATAGTGAATGCATCCTCCATGACACAAAATAAATCCCCAACTCTTGCTGAGGATTTTGATCCATAAGTAAAAATACCAAGTGCTAAATTCTGAGACCCACCGTCTTCCAACAAAATTTGATATGTTTGGAGAGGTTTGTAGGGATTAGTCCTCTGTTCATACTAGTACGGGCTTAAAAGTCTAAAAGTGCAAATCTTATTACCAACTGCAATTAAGCAACCGTAAAACCTTAAAATTCAGCTATTTCTTATTAAATTTTCAAAAATTCTTTCATCAATGAGTTTATGTTGCAAATAGGACTAATGACTTTGGCAATAAATTGAATTAGATTTCAGTATTGCAATGCTTAAAAGATAAAAAGTTTCTCCCGAGCCATACACGCATTTCGAAGAAAACAATGTCAGCAAAGTAAGAAAAATAATAAAAAAAGAAATGAGATGAACTAACGATTTTGTTGATATTTCTACCATCTGCTACAAAAAACATTTAATTACACGAAGAGTTCTACGGCATTTCTCAGCTACTGCGGGGGTCGTTATTAAAGAAACTTTCAATTAGAACACAATCCGGTGATAAAGCAAAACGAAAAAGACTTTTTAGATAGAAAGAAAACATAACAAATGATTGTGCTCTATTTCTAATGATATAAAATAAGAGATTGTTGGAAAGAAACATGGATATATTTTATTGATTATTTAGTTTCTATTTTGTTTGATTAAGAAGTGAGCTAGCAATTATCCCATTGAATGAGAAGTTAAAAGGCAACAAAAGAGAGAGATGTATTTTTATTTATTTACTTGTATGTTTATTTTTGCGCAAATTTATTATTTTTTATTCGCTTTTCCTTGGCACCGAACAAAATCTTTAATAAAAATAAATTCATTTTCTTGTGTTTTAAAGCATGTTTTATTTTTCCTTTCAAGTATTGGTGTTTATTTATAATTTAAAAATCACACTTTAGTTTTAAAAAAGACTGTTGTTAATGTTTTATTATATAAATATAATTTTATAAGAAAAATTTAAAAAACGAAAATAAAAATTGCAAAAACAAAATTCTAATTATATTATTATTAATAATAATTATGTATTTAATTATATACTTATTAATGTATCACACTCAAAATATTTTTAATGAAGGTTGGCGAATTTTTTTTTCTTGTAACTCATTATAAGTTTGTTTCTTTGTTTTATTAATTTTTAGGTTTCCCTTTTTGTTCAAGGATTTCTTGATTTTAAAAATTCAACTTAAACAAATATAAAACGCGATTAAAAAATAAGAAAATAATATGACATTTATGCAATACCACAATCCTGATACCGAATTCTAATCCTGGTTTTAAAATCTTTAATTCTTTTTTAAACAAACACTGTATAAAAGTGTGTGTAAAAACTTCATATGATAAGTTTTTGAAAACCAAAATAACACACAACTAAAAAATAAGAAAACAATATGAAATTTATGTAATAGCGTAATCCTGATACCGAATTTTGATCCTGGTTTAGAAATTATAATACTTTTTGTGTTGCTTTTTCAAACAATAAATTGTATAAAATAGTATGTGAAAATTGCATATGAAAGTTTTTTGGAAACAAATATAAAACACAATTATAAAATAAGAAAACTGTATGGCCTTTATGCAATAGCGCAATCCCGATACCGAATACTGATCCTGGTTCTGAAATCATTAATGTTTTTTTAAATAAACAACTGTATAAAATTGTACATGAAAAGTCTTTAGAAACAAATATAAAACATAATTAAAAAATAAAAAAATAAAAACAATATGATATATATGCAATAGCGCAATCCTGATAAAAAAAAATCCTGATTCTGGTTTCGTAATCATTAATACTTTTGTGTTGCTTTTTCAAACATTCAACTGTATAAAATTGTATATGAAAACTGCATATGAACGGTTTTTGGAAACAATATAAAACACAATTATAAAATAAAAAAACTGTATGACCTTTATGCAATTGCACAATCCTGAAACCGAATCCTGATCCTGGTTTCGAAATTCTTAATGCTTTTTAAGCAAACAACTGTATAAAATTGTATAAGAAAACTGTATATGAAAAGTTTCTGGAAATAAATACAAAACTCAATAGAAAACAATCTGACATTTATGTAATAGCGCCATCCATCAAATATACATATTTTTAAATAACAAGAATTATATTGAATAAATAGTTCAAAGCTTTCGGATTCCTCGTTCATATTGTATAAATTTATAGTTAGTATAGAGAAGTAACTTAAATCAATGATATTGTTAATTTATTTGGTTAACATTTGACAGTTGATACTGAACACATATACTTCAAAATAACTAGATTTTTAAAAAAAGCCAATATAGAGTGGAGTAGTTGCATAAAGGATATAAAAGATATCTTCTCCTATTAACATACATGTGATTTGAGTATGTTTGATAGGTGATACATTTAAAGCTGCTGATTTTTCATACGGCCAATTTTCAAAAATGCTTTAAATGGGTGAAATGTTACTAATCTAATTAAAGCTCGCAATTTGTCATTAGTAGTTTACATAATACAATTTAACTGGCATTATTCATTTGAAATAAAATACATTGTGTAGCAGACGAGATATAAAACTGACATAATGTGTATGTTTTTTTACTACGTTTCATTTCTAAAACGAAAATGCTAATTAATATTATGTTCACAGAAGCGATTATTTATAAAGACTCTTTTTGAAATTATTATTTACTATTTTTATTAGTATATGTCTGTAAAATCTTATTATAAATTTTGGATGGTTTTTTGCAATATTATTGTTGTATATATTTGTAGAAATATAGAGTACAAGATTAAAAGATTTTATATCTTTTATTCTGAATTAATGCGTTTCTCAATCGAATTATTGCTACAAGTTTATTTTAGTTTTATTTCTTGTTTAGAATTCTACTGAATTATCTTTCAACTAAATAAATAATAATTAATATTCGTTGTAATTTTTCAACTAAATAAAACACTTTTGAGTTACAAAAATACAAAATCAATGAAAACAAAACTATTGTTAAATATTTTCAAGTAAATAATTTTATATAACAGTTACAAATTCTATTTCACTATTACTTTTGGGCTACTGAATTTGCCTGGTTATGGCCCCGTTCGATAAAAAAAACCTTTTAAACCTTGCCGTTTGATCCCCAAATCTAACATTACAAGGACTATAACTATTGCTAAAATTTTATTAAGTATAAAAGTCTGGTGCAGTGAGACACCGTGAAAAGGTTCAACAAGCTCAATATCAAATAACAAACTTAGTCAAATCATTCATAACTAGCATTCGGTAATAAATAACCATAGCAATACAAAGAGCTCAGAGAGAACTCACTCAACTATTCCCTTAGCTCAACTCAACTAAATGATTTCGGGTCTCTCTCTCCCAGAATTTAAACAGAAATTGGGGAGACAAAAGATAACCATAGAAATACAAAGAGCTCAGAGAGAACTCACTCAACTATTCCCTTAGCTCAACTCAACTAAATGATTTTGGGTCTCTCTCTCCCAGAATTTAAACAGAAATTGGGGAGACAAAAGATTGTAGAAAGACCACGATTACTCATACCCTAAAGGATCTACAGACAAAATTCGTAAATCTTTTCAAATTTTCAATTTTATTGCTTAATTCTTCGCTAAGTTTGTTCGCATAACCGGAATCATTGATCTAGCTTCTGTGGGCCACTAATTGTTGATGAATGGTTGAACCGAACTCACAACATTTGGGTTTGTAGCCGAGTGACATAACTACTAGAAAAAATAATTACTTGTGTATGGCGAATGTTATCTGGCTTATGACACTTTCCCCACATACTCTCCCACCAGTGAGTTGGTGGTGAGACAAAAGATACTATAAGAGCGTGTGTGAGTTGGTACTGATGATTGTGATGTTTATTGTTGTTGCGCCTTACAACTTTTTTTGTCGATAGAGGACGCCACAACAGTAGTATAAAAGTTACTAATTCCAAATCGCGAGTCATCATTGCAGATTAATGGCAGGAGCAAACACACAAACCCTGTGACCCACACATCCATTTAGCAACAGTAGAGTAACTTGTAAAATTTCCTTTCTTACCATAAAGGGGTCTACGTAGGATAAGTAACATTAAAAAAATTTAACACTATCTCTAGATGTTAAAAGGATTCATATTTCCATCCCATGAAACTTCAGTCTTAAACTCAGACGATAAAACATTTTAATTGCTTCTGTAAAAAGATTTCAATTAAAATAAAACTAAGGTCAATTATTTTACTTGATTACTTTGTTTAATAGTAAGGATTATTATAATTTCTGAAAAACAATTAATGGCATAACGTTATTAATACGAGTCTCTAAATGGGCACTTTTTTTCCTTAATATTAAATTAAATTTTTGAAAAGAAAAAGATCATTATTCGTTATATTTCTTTTATTTGTAAGTAAAAGGCAAATTCTGACTCAAAAATTTCAAAATTCAACATAGTTGATTGAGAGTAGTTACTTTTACTATATGATTTTTAGAATGATAAAATTTATTCAATAAATCTGCGATAAATAGTGTTAATCCAGTCTAGAAAGCTTGTTATCTACGCAGCTTCTTTAAATCTAAAATTAATCTGAAAACTTTTTGCTTTAGCTTCCGAAACATGACTTTCCTAATAATTACATTTCACGGCGTTTTCTTTTATTTATCTTATTTGGTTTATAAAAAAATCGCTATTTTTCTATTAAAGAAAATTTACTTGCTAGATTTAAAAAACTCTGAAGTGAAAAATAATTGTGAGTAAATTCTGAAAATAAATACAGAATAACTAATTTAAAATTTAGAACGCCCGATATTCAATAAAGAAATTATTTCTTCTGAAAAAATTTTAAGATTTAACTACAAAGTACAAAATATGTATCTTGATTACTGCTTAATTCGAGCGTGGCCATTTATAGCAATGCTATTTAAAGTATTTTTTTTTAATATTTATATCAATGTATCAATCATCATGATTATTAAAGAAAGTGAAAAAGAAATAATTATCTAAGATAACTCTTTGGAAATATCTAGAATAAGATTTCTTAGAGTTTATATCCTTTGTAATATTTTAAATACTGGTAAAATCGTTTAAATCTAATCGTAAAATTAAACATTGCTTTTTCTTAAAAAGGGGATAAGTTTATGGTAATATTACTTTATAATTCGCATTTCTGTGAAATATCTGATAGGTCTTCCAGCTCTAGCCGGTAGACTTCGAATAACAAGATTATTTGCCTCCAGAGATTATTCTGAATTAAATGAGGATATTGTTTACTGGGACAAAATCTCGTTTAATGAACTGCTCGTTAGGTTCCGAATATTGAAATCATGTTAGGGATTGAAATCACGACGGCTTCAATAATATTCGTCAACCTTCCGATGTAAGTAAACAGTTTGGAATTAATAAGTAAGATTGGAAGGATCTTAGAGATGGTAAATTGTAAAGACACAAATGCAAATAATTTGGTTCTAATCCTTTATATACTGAAATTGATTATTAATTTTCATAAATTTATGAAATTGTAAGAGGGAAAATTATATTAAAATTTTAATCGTAGTGGTAAGTGAAATTATCTTTTAAATAAAATCACTTTAAAAAGTTTGTTGAATAAGGAAAACTTTGAATTTTCTATTTTTCAAGGGATAGATTTATGCCCTTTTCTTTAACTTGACCTGTTTCATGCTAATAATTGAATTAAAGATCAATTCCCCATTAATTTCTTAATATGGCTATTATTTTACTTATTAAGAAATTTACTTGTATATTCCCGATAAAAATAAGTTTTTTCATAACTTTATAGTTAATAAGTCTATTAATAATAATAAGTCTATCGATTTAATTAAATGTTCAATATGTATAAGTGGTACCAGCTATAGGTGAAATTTAGGTATATTTGATTTTAATATTTTTTATATATATATTCAGGAATTATAGGTTACTGTTTAGTAAATTTACAAAAAGGTGATTTTAGAAACTGTTTTTGTGGAAAAATATTGTTCTGTATCAATATATATTTTTGATATACTGGCATAAAAATGGTGAATACTAGAGCATTAAAATTTTAGAGAAATGAAGTCTATTCTTCAGAATTTCAATATCCTTATCTTCATCTAAATATTGTGCTCATGTATTCTTATAATTGAAATTTCTAAAAGAAACTGATTTTTTTCTGAGAAAATTTTAAAATTTGAAGCTAACATCATTCTGTAAAGTTCAATCAAATAAACATTAAATCAAAATAAAATAATAAAATATAAAAAATAATGTGACATTAAAATGCAAATTCTTTTTTCTATGTCTAACCAATATAATACACCGATTAAGATTACAGCTCAAAAAATTTATGGCAATGAACTGTGGTTTTTGCCAAGACTTCTTTTGGAAAATTAACCCAGCACTTCTGAGAATTAAATTTCTTGCTAAAAAAAAACTTCTAACTGAAATGGAACCATTTTTCCATAACTTCAGTAGAAGGGAAACTCCAGCCATTTATTAATTTATACATAAAAAAATATAATATAACCCTTTATTAATTTTGTATCTGAAGCAGAAGGTAGAACTTTAATTTTTAAGTTCGTTTCAGCTCGAGAAGCACATATTATATTCAAGCAGAGCGGGGAAAAAATCAGAAGGGGGTATAAAAGGGTTTAAAAAAAGAAACATTTATCCCTTGTCTTACATGATAAAAGATTCCCCTAAATCTGACAAGAGTCGAATTTTGACAGGAATTCTCACATGTGTTGACCTTGACAAGAGAAACGCAAGATTC
Source organism: Argiope argentata (assembly GCA_026289955.1). NCBI lineage: Eukaryota > Metazoa > Arthropoda > Arachnida > Araneae > Araneidae > Argiope > Argiope argentata. The sequence goes on along the minus strand of JAOUZG010044037.1, from coordinate 8,608,634 downwards.
CTTTAGAAGAATATATTTACATCCTTGATTCAATGCTTTCACTCGGACATCTTGACAGTGATGTCGCAATATTTTTACAAAGCTTTATCAGATTTGATTAAATAGAAAAAGTCAAATGGGAAGAGTAAATAAAAGAATATTTTAGAATGACTTTAATATGGATTAAATTAAGCTGAACACTAAGAAATTGATGAGTATATATATATATATATATATATATATATATATATATATATATATATATTCGATGGGAACATGTAAATTTCAGATTCCATGGTAAAAATAGTTTTTATTTATTTTAGTTACAAATCAACGAAAAACATTTTAAAAGTAGATGATTCTGAATTAATGGAAGAAACTAAGGTTGATTCCCAAGTATAGATCGAATTATGCTTTTCCTTGTGGACCTTATATTGAGTCATTGTTGATTTAAGGTTTTAATAGTAAAAATCTATGGGAAAAGCTTCATGACCCAGAGAACATCCTCAGAACACGAAGAATTACTTTTGTATGATGGTTATGTTACTGGACTACGAACTCTAACGTCACGAGTTAGGTTCTCTGTCTGCACGCTCAATCCTCTCCACACCTTCTACAATGGTGATCCGTGACCTTGAATAAGCAACCTTCTTATAGCTGTTGTGGCATCCCCTGCCAACAACAAAAGTCGCCAAAGCGAATTAAAAACAACATTCAACATTACCATCATTCAACACCAACAACACACACACGCTCTAGTATCGTTTGCCTCACCTTCGACTCACTGGTAGTAGCTTCCTAAGCCAGTTAACATCTTCCGTAATTACTTTAGTATAATGGCTGTGTTATTCGGCTATAAACCCGGACGTTGCAAGTTCGTTTCTAGGGCAATCTAACCATTCACCCTTGAATCATTGACCTATTATATTTTTTGCAGTATCAATGATCGAAAAAAACTATTTGTCTCTTTTACACCAATAGTTATGATAGATATAACTGACAGCATTCGAAGTTATTGGCTTCTTTAAGAAAGAGTACTGTTTATTTTAATTACATGAAGATAAAATTGATTAGAAATCAAATCTACTTATATTTGTAAGAAAATAAAAAACAATGATCATTTGAAGAAGATCAATTAATAGTAGATTCCAAACGTTTCATATTATTCTTCACGCTATATTAGGACATCATTAATATTTTTATGGAATGGTATCTAAAATACATGAATGATAAAGTTCTTCATTATTCGCATGGTTCATTTTAAATTCAATCGTGACCATTGCAGAATTCAATCATTCCCATCTGAATTTTGTAAGAGTTTGTTTGGAAATCCCCCAAATCCATTCAAACTAAATTTTGATAAAGGCAGCAAAGTCAAAGGATGCTGTACTCTGTTTCCTAAACAGTGGAATTTTCTCGAGATGAAGAATTATTTGTTTCCTAATCATAATATATAAAAGGGGACATATTGTTTCCTTATAGTTTGGTCTCTA
>JAOUZG010044037.1:8581394-8602152 GCA_026289955.1 Argiope argentata | reverse complement strand
CTAGATTATTCCTTTCGCCAAACCAATCAAGCTGGCGCGAGGCTCCTCGCCAAACGTGGCCAACTTTGGCGAGTTTTCGTGCCGCTCGCCCGCTTGTAACAATACTGTGGATCTCGGAATGTTGAATTCACTAACGATATCCGCAATGGAATGACCCATGCGTCTAGCTCCAACTAACATTCTACGCTCAAAGTCTGTTAATTCTCGTCGTGCCGCCATAAATCACGAAAACCCTGTTCACATGAATAACTTGAACACAAATGAAAGCTCTGGAAAACGAACTGCGCATTTATACTTTTTCGCTGCGATACTACTGCCATCTGTATATTTGCATATTGCTATGCCATGACTTTTGTCACTTCAGTGTATATTCAGTAAATCTTATTGCATAATGTTATGCAATCAATTTTTAGTTTATTGAAATCAGTGTAATTTTGTTTCACGTAAAATGATCTAAACTTGTGAAAAGAGTGCTTTAATAAATGCTTATTCAAAAAATCTGTCAACAAATCGAATTCAATAAAATTCAAATTACGAAATTTAAAAGCCATTTACATATTTTCATGGAATAAAGAGATGTCAAACTCTTAAAAGATATAAAAATGCATTTTGTATGATTTATGATTTTAAAATGACTAGTATTTGATACAGTTTAAATAAAACTCTGTTTTTCATTAAAGCATTTAACTTGTTAAGCACAGGTGATCTCTCAATTTCAATTTATCTTTCATTCTGCATTGAGATATATTGATAATGATTTTGTATCCTTTAAACTTCCGAAAATTGTCAATTAATAACCCATTATCAAAGTCAAGCACTGCAATTCTGATCTTACTTTCAATTATTCTGACAGTTGAGGGGTCTTTTTTTCCGTATGAGGTTTTTTTTACATACTGCAATAAATGCTTTTCTGATGATCGGATGTAATAAATGCATTTCGTTATGAAATCGTGAATAAACTAGTTTTTATCCGCGACTTCGTATTTGTGGAAATTTTGATGTGAATTGGCGGTGTGTTCACAATGTAAAATGTCATCAGACCCTATCATTTTGATGCTGTTGAAACTAATTTTCGCCCCCCCCAAAATAGTGTGTCTCCAAAATTGAACAAAATGGTCGAATGTAGCGTGAACAGCAGCAATGGCGTTTCCAATCGTAAGATTTGGATGAACGCTGCAACAAATTAACGGAAATATAGAAAAAAAAATCAATGCAGAAAAATGGAATGCACCCAAAAAAAATTTAATCGAAAATAATGAAAGTAGGCAAAAGGAATGTGTACAGCATAAAAATATCAAGTGAAATGAACAGGGAAAATCGAATTACAATAACATTAAAAAATGACGACAAATCAAATCCCAGTCAAAAAATTACTAGCCTCTCAAAGCACCAAATGGTTTTATATAAAAGTATAGCTCACACAACTAATCAAAAATTAATTTATTTATATTGTGTATCTGAAATAAAACAAAACTGCAAATCAAGTATTCAAAATCGTTTTGTTGATTGGCCAAAACAAAATCAAGCCAAGAACATGCTGAGCATGCCAATTCAACGCCACTCGGGGAAACGCAAATGTGTGAGTTTTCTACGCCAGTTGGGGTAATACGGATTATAAATTTTTAATTTCCTTAATTATGTTTTATTTTGGCACTCTTCCGTTAGACAGGTGCAAGTGACAAGTAGTCCAATAATGTAGAATTCCGCCAAATTTCTTATAGCGATTTTAAAGCGAAAACCTCCAAATAATCTAATCTATTGTAGAATTCCGCCAAATTTCTTTGACGATTTTCGCTTGTGCTCGTATAACGGAAAAGTCCTTTTATTTTCATTCAAAAATACTTCAGAATGAATCCGAAAGATCAATTAATTAACAATGTTTAATTTTAAATGCATCAAACACAAAAAAAAAACAGATTCGTTTGAAATAACCGGTCGAAAACATGTTAAGCCTTACTCATTTGTCGTTGGGGAAATGAAGATTTTTGTGGGAAAGATAGTATTTAATTAATAAAAAAATTATCCCTCAATTAACCAAAATAAATAGTATTCTTTATTTTATTCTATATTATAATTTATCTCTGCGCTAAATTTCATCCAATTTCATTCTAGTGTGATCGACTAACATCCATCCATCCACCTAAAATTTCACATTTATAATAGTAGTATAGGTTATTAAAATTTAAATCACTACTATTTAGTTTCTTTTGCGCTTTGCCATTACTTCTAAAAATATTACTTTTGCGATGAGAAGGATATGTAGAAAATCCAGGAAACATTTTTACAATATTACTGAAATAAAATTTTATGTATAAAAAACAACTTATAGATATTTTGAAAATTTTAAATCAAGACATGGAAGAAAAAAAAGCATTTGATCTAACATTTTGTTTTACTTAATACGGGGTAATTAATAGTCATTTTAATGGGATTTAAAATGTAGGTAGAAATAAATAACCTTTTACTGGTGTAAGACCTAATTGTAATATTACAAATCTGCTTATCTCAAAACTACATCATTTTTCAATCAAAGTATTTATTATAAATTTCTAAACTGGTATTTGATAGATCTTTTCAAAAAGAATCGCTTATTTCCAAAATTTGTAGCAATTTTAAATGACTCTGTTAATAAAATAAGTATAGAGCACTATTTTAACTTGAATTCAATAGTTAGAAACAGTGCGATGCCTTTTTCAAGGAGCATCAAAATTGTAGTATTTATGTCTTTGTTTACTGTTCCGAAAATCAGCTTCATTACACTTCCTTAATATAATGACAAGAAGCCAAATTCAGGAATTCTAAAGTTTATTTTAAATTCCATTTTTGCATTCTACTCAACAAACTTCCCGCTACTGGATATTTGTGTATCTGTTTCCAAGGAAAGCATAGAAGCTCATTATGAAAATGGTTTTGTTGTACTCTTCATTTTCTTCAGAATCTCCTTCAAGAGTTCCATCTGATAATTGGATGGAAAACTTTTATTTGGGTATTTCCGTTTTCAGATACGAAAAGGTGTTATTTGCAAATAATTTTTAATTTTATGATATAGAGTGATTATAATTAAGAGGAAAACTACAGGGCCAAATATCAAACTTGATAATGGTTTAAAGGAGGTCATAAATAATTCTTTTCCACAAAAAAAGTTCAAAAACTCCCCGCCAGTGGGAGGAATGATGCTGTATGCAATATTGTGAAACAAATAGGAGATGTAGACATCGGTTTATAATGTGCTTAATCGGTTTTGAAATGCGAAACAAAACTTTTTCGATGTAGCAATTATTATTTTCTGAAAACAAGTTAAATCACAATCTAGCATTCTCATCAAGAACTCTTTGCATATCCTTCGACTCATTCCTTTTGCTCCTTTTGCAACAATAATATATTTGCAAAGCCCGACAATAATTCTTCACATAAAAAGACTTGTAGTTTGTTTGAAATAACAAAATTTATGAAAAATATTGTAAAAATACAAAAGAAAAATTAGGGTCGAGGACAGAAATAATAATAAAAAATTAAAAGCACAAAAAATACAAATAAATGCTATGTACAAACACAAAAATAACAGAAAAAATATGGATTTATTTTGCTACTCTTGTGAGTAGTGTTCTTAAAATCTAAACAAATCTCGGTTTTCTTCAATGTGACGAATCATTCTTCGAATTTTCGTCCTGGATCCTTGGGAAGAGGCAACACTACGGAACCAAGTACGTTCTAATATAGTTTTTCATAAGGACAGTAGAATTTGGTCTTAGTGTCAGACCAATTCAGTACTTTGTCTTCTGAATAGCCATTGAAAAGACCATTAAGGTCTCTCTCTCTCTCTCTCTCTCTCTCTCTCTCTCTCTCTCTGTGTGTGTGTGTGTGTGTGTGTGTGTGTGTGTGTGTGTGTGTGTGTGTGTGTGTGTGTGTGTGTGTGTGTGTGTGTGTGTGTGTGTGTGTGTGTGTGTGTGTGTGTGTGTGTGTGTGTGTGAGAGAGAGAGAGAGAGAGAGAGAGAGAGAGAGAGAGAGAGAGAGAGCTTTTTTTCTTTACTTACTACAAACTCTGATGTTCTCGTTTTGGATCTGCAAGATGTTGTCCTTCGCTTCATCTCGAAACTTTTCGCGACAGTTCATGAGGTTGTTGCCGTAATCCTCTTCCAGGATTTCGAGGATTCGTTTGTCATCCTTGGTCTTTATTTCCACACCAGTCAACAGCCAGAAAGGAGTAGGTTTTGTGCTTCTTGAAGTTATAGAGTTCATTGTCTTTTGCACAACACCTATCCATATAAACTATATGATTGGATCTCCGATTCATAGTTAAGATTCCGTGCATCCTCTCTGTTTGTCTATTTCCTCTGGTTATACCCGTTGTGATGCTTAAATGTTCGATTTTCTCATTTTTACAATATATTTCACTTTTATATTTAATTAAAATATTTTTATTTTCTGGTACAGAGGTAGCGCGTCTTCCTCGTGTTCTAGGAGTCCCGTTTATGACATGGTTGTTCTTTTGTGTACCATCTATGAGACGTGTGACTGTCCCCCCCCCTGTAAAAAGGAGCTGTGCAAGCGAATGTGGTGAGTGTGTGGCCAAGTCGTACTCTTGGCCCTAGATGACGCTACTTGTAAAACAAGATTAAATCCTACTTGTAAAACAAGATTTCGGATTAAATCCACTGCTGTATCAGCAGCTTGACCATGGCAAGTGCCATAAGTAACAACAACAACAACGTTTTATCTAGAACTAGAAAATTTCCCATCTGCAGACATTATTGAAGAATTCTAAGGAGAGAATTACAAATATTTTATTTATTTATTAAAGAGTTATATTATTTATTCCTCCTAGTCCTGATACCTTGCCCTTAAACAACTTTTTAACTATCGTAGATATTTCCTACTTTAACCCTTTGCACTTGGATGGCGCCTTTGAATCGACATTCAAGATGGTGCATCATTTTGATTTTTGATTTATTTATTTTTTGAATTTGTTAAAAACACCTACATAATGGTTAAGAGTTGTAGATTAATTCTTCAAAGAAATTCGACTTAAAAGAATTATGTATATTTATTACTCATAGCAATAAACAAATATTTCTATTTGGTGAATAATTTTAAATCTAGTTATTTTTCGCAGTGCAATGGTTTAAGAATGATCTGGTATCTGTGGCACTGAAGTGATTGTAAGGAGATTGCGATCATCTTGGGTATTTAGAAATTCATTCAGCTAGGAGTTTTTTTAGTAGTTTTCAGTTGACCTCCTATCAGGTGTTTGCTGATAGTCACTAGTCAGAGTGCTGTATCAGTGGGGGGGGGGGTCTTGTTATAGGCAAGTGCCATAAGTAACAACAACAACAAATATTTTTCTTCGATGTAGTTTAATTTTTTTGTTTACCTGTATATAATACTTGATTTGTTTCATTCTTTGTGTTTCTTTCATTTGCATTTCTTTTTTTGTTATTAATAAGATTGTTTTGTAGTTTATAGATATATTGCTTGTTTTAACTGTTTTTCCTCTTTCTAAATGTTAAAATTCATGCAAAAGTCTGTCTCTTTTCAAAAGTTTACAGTTATGTGCTGCAATTTATTTGAGGGATTTTATTTAGTAAATTTGCTTTAATTATTACATATTCATATGTTTTAAAATTTTCAAACTGCAAAAATTCCTGCAATGTTGTTGAGGATTTTGTTCATTTTATTCCAGTGACTTTCCATAACTGTCACTTTTCTGGCTTCTTTGTTGTTAAATTCTTCATTTCCCTGAGGGCCAATTATTACTTGAAAACTTAAAAGCTCAGTTGATACAAATGAATAAATATGTTTGTTTAATTGCCTAAATTGTGAAACGAATGAATGAATGATATTCCATTTAATATTTCTAATAATTATTGCCATTGTTCGTCGGAAGTTTAGCTATCGAATATTGAACAAATAAAATATTTATTAAGCAATGAGATACTTTGAGAATCAAATAATTTTTGTAATAAAATATTGATTTTCTAAAAAATCTCTGAATGGGTTATAGGCAGAGTTCCGTTTTCGGAATGGGAAGATTGCATATATTTATGTAAAATTCACTTTTTTTTCTGGAAACATTTAGGTAAAACTCCCATTTCCTTTCCAAATTCTTGTTTTTTTAATGGATCTTCCCAAAGAGATTGAAGACCCATTTCACCCATCATATCTAAGTATACTTAACCCGTCCTGGATTTATAGATCTTTTATTGATATAATAAGGAAAAGACATACCAAACTCTCCACCCTGCCCTTAGGTACACAGATTTAAACCATAAAACTGAATGACCAAATCACCGCAACAGCAACAGTGGTGGGCACTGTGGTTGAGTCCTAAGGGCCATCACCGGTCAGAGGGAGGGGATGAAACGATTTTGAAAATCAAGCCGAACTCATTTTGAGAAACTACTCCCAATATTCCACCTATTCATAGTATTCTTTTTATTCAGTTATTATTTACAATAAAAAATATTGTACTATGTTAACCATTTCCTTGGTTTTACATTTACTACACGCTTCCAAAAAAGTTGTATTTCGTATGAGAAGTCATACCAGAATCTCCGATCTGTCACAAAGGCACACGGATTTAAATCATAAGGTTAAATGACCGGACCACCGCAACAGTTTACCAACACCAGCCATGGTACAACTCTTCCCGTAGGAAATACGCCCTATCATTAATGTGAGGAATCCACCACACCTATTAGTGTACTATCCAGGATGGCGAAATCCAACCACCATGCCGGAAGCATCTCATCCTCATTCAGAGGTACCCTCCCCCAGGTGATATAATAATGAAAAAGATGCTGATATTTTCTTCATATGATCATCAACTGATAATTCAACAGATCTATGAATAATAATTGTGTAATACAAGCTTGGAAGTTTAAAGAGAAATTTTTAAGGCCGCAGATTTATATTTTGTCCACAAACATATGTATGAGTGTAAATATTATTAGATATTCGTTGAATTATTAAATATATTTCAAACAAAAACAGTGTTATCTTATTATCACGATTCATATGTTACTCTAAGCTATAGAAATCAAGAAATTACAAAATGTCAGATTCATTTAAGAAAGTTTCAGGAATAAGTACCTTTTGAAACATTTACTTTGAATATTTTTCTTTAAAAATCCGTTTGGTGATTTACTCCAAAGTCTAACTAGAGATGATGAGTTACTTTATAAACAGATTTGACTTCAGGTTGTTGAAGGGGGATGCAAATCCAATACTGGAGTCCTTTTACTTCGATATCCTTCTATAAAGAAAGGATTATTATCTATTCACATCAACCAAAATTAAACTTCTAAAAGTTTCACTACATTCTGGGGTTTAAGAATTTAATCTTTGCTGGAAGTTTGAAAATATTTCAGACATTAAAGATATTATTAACTAAAGAGTACTTAATGTTTCAACTCATTCATGAGTCTGAATGTTCATTTTTCCGATATATTCTATAATGGTATTTATTGAGGAAAGTTTCAAAGACTATTGATGTATTTCATTACGTAATTTACTGCATCTAGGTCGAGTTTTTAAAATTCTTGGAGTTCATCTTAATCATATTTTAGATGTGTTACATTTTGAAAATAAAACTAATGGATGAATTAAAAGTTTACTTATATCTGCTAAAAATCAATTCACAGAATGTTGCCAATTTTCATTACAAAACATTGGTTCGATTCTTTAAAATTCTCGGAGCTCATCTTAATTATACTTTAGATGTGTTACATTTTGAAAATAAAATTACTGGGTGAATTAAAAGTTTTCTTATATCTGCTAAAAATAAATTCGCAGATTTTTGCCAATTTTCATCACAAAACATTGGATGGAGTTTTTAAAATTCTCGGAGTTCATCTTAATTATATTTTAAATGTGTTGCATTTTTAAAATAAAATTACAGGATGAATTAAAAGTTAACTTATATCTGCTAAAAACTAATTCGCAGACTTTTGCCAATTTTCATTACAAAACATTGGATCGAATTTTTAAAATTCTCGTAATTTATCTGAATCATATTTTTAATTTACATTTTAAAAATAAAATTACAGGATGAATTAAAAGTTAACTTATATCTGCTAAAAAATCAATTCACAGAATTTGTCAATTTTCATTACGAAACATTGGATCGAGTTTTTAAAATTCTCAGAGTTCATCTTAATCATATTTTAGATGTGTTGCATTTTGAAAATCAGATTATTGGATGAAGGCCGACAGAGAAATCTCGAGATTTTTTCAAAATGGTTTAGATTGGTTAATGACTTAAATTAAGAAAATTAATAAAAATAATGATGTTCTCACGTTATAACTTGAAATTTACGATTGACTACCTGGAAATATTAATTACGAACTCAATGCTGAAGAGAGTCATTCTTTTATGTAGGAGAAATGTTTATTTATCTAATGAAATGATGTAAAAACTCTACTTCTTGTTAGTAAGTGTAGAGTCTAATTACACGAGTAAGAGCAGTTTTTATTATTGATGATAAAAATAGATGCTTTTAAGAACCAAACAAATAAAAAGTGATGTTTTTTTTGTTCGAGACTTTAGTATCAATCTGAATCAAATTTATGAAATTCCGTCGATGTATACATTTTTTTTTCTTTTTGCTTTTTCCTTTTATTCATTTCTTTAGTTTTCATATTTTTGAATTTTTTTCGGGTGCGTCCAGTAAATGTTACAGAAATTAATTTTTTTAATCTTAAATCAAGAATGCATATTTACTGCTGTTAAAAATAAAATCACACAAATTAAGTAATTGCTGTACCAAAAGACCTATGCTCGAATATTTCATCTAGTTAGTTGATTTGAAGCTTTGTGGCCGAAGGACCAGTAGGAGGGCTATATTGCACCAAATAAGTTTATAGCTAATTCAAAGCCCAATAAAAACTGTTTCTATAAAAGTGACACAAAAATAACCATTGGTAAAACGATGAAAAAAACGAAAAGTCATAACAAAGCAATAGTAGTGAGTTTAAACTAAGGTATAAAAGCCTATAGACTTTAAAAGGACAAAAAGATTCTCACATGGATCTCAGCGTTTGTTTTACTCAAAGTTTGTTTTGAAGTAAAAAAAACGCTGTGCATTGAAATAGGGACATTGTATAAAGATATAAGAAACTGTTATTCCACAGTCACAATGTAGACATATTGACAATTGATCTGTTTATAACAAATGTCTATGTGTGAATCTAGTATGACTGATTCTCAGACGAGTTGAAATTGTGTCATATTTAATTGATAATACTGCATCTAAAAATGGCCATCTATTATATGAATATCCTTTGAATATTATTGCAAATACTAATAAAAAACACAGCAATATGCTCATTTTTAGCATTTATTATTAAAAAAAGAACATTTTGATATAATTGAATGCAAAGTAATTCAATACTGAGTAATGAATAATCTAAGGAATAGAATTACAGATAAATATACAAAATCAAAACTATGAGAAACTGTAAGACGAAGATGTTTTGAAATTAAAAAGAAAACAAATTCATATGTACATGCATCGTACATAACTTAACGATGAGATTATTATTCTATTGAAAAGAAGAATTATTACTTAGATGTAAACTCTACGGCATGTCTATTTCAATTTCAAATCTTGGGTTTGTTTGCTCTTTGAAAATATCTATATTGACGTTATAACTCTATATATTTGTTGTATAGTAACAAGTTATGTAAATTTTATCTTAAAAGATCTATTTTTCGATATAGAGTTTATGTATTAAATATTAAAACACGATTTCGTGACATGACTTTTAAACTGACGTGAAAACAAGTTGAACCAAAGATTAAAATTTATTTCGAACAAGTTATATTTTGGAAATTTACTTTGTAAAAAATTAAAAATGTTCTTTTGATTTACTACCTTATGACGAATATCTCATCTTCTTCAGCATTTGAAAAGAATTAATAATTTCTTTCATGCTATCATTATCCATTAATGAAACTTAATTTCGAAGACTACATGACATAAAATATAAAGATTATATGTAATAACCAACATAAACAGATTTTCGTCAAATCGAATTTTGTATTCCTTTTGCAGATAAATGCAATTCCCCTCTATATACATATAACTCCAATTGATAGTAACAAGTTTAAATCTTTTAACAATGAATATTATACCTTTCATACTGTCTATATCCATACTTTACAATAAAATACGCTATAGATGTGATAATATAATTCAGCGGCTAATATTGATTTAGAATACTTATTTTCTTGTGTTACTTTTTAAACCTCTCCAATCAAACTTATATCAATCTTTTTATGCGTTTTCTTTTTGTTTCTTATGTACATAATTGGACATTTCTTCCAAGCTTTTTACTCAATTCCTACTATTAGTTAATACTTCGAATGAATTTAGTATAAATTATAATAGAGATCAAAATGAAATCTGCTATGTCTATGTCAATGCATCATGTCAGAACATCATTTCCTGAACGGCCAAGCACCACGGGCTTGTGCAAGTTAAATTATATTTTTATTCATTTCAATTGTTTTATTGAATGAGTCACTTTAGTATTGCAAAGGATCCAGAAAACTTTGTCTCACGTTGATTGTTTTTAAAAATATCACATTTCCTGTTTATTTCATTTCATATAATCAAGTGCTCAAAATGACATTTTTCTAGGTTTTATTTTTATTTTTTTCGAATTTATTTTTTAACAGAGTTTTTGTAACTGGGATGGCATCACTTTATTAAAAGCTGATTTTTTGAGATGCTCTTGCAGATAAAAAAAATTTAATTTTTCGCCTATTGGTTTTTGTTGACAACACAAAAACTCATTTCTAAAACAATATGTTCTGAAATGTTAATAAATTAGATGGTGTAAAACAGCAATAATAATATACATAGAGTGCTTAAGGAGTTGATTTATGAAAACGGGCCTCGTTTAACTGAGAGCTGTTAAGCAAATGTCTGTCCGATATCTTTTGAGAGGTCTAAAGAAATCTCTTTGGCTCCAAATCTATTTACGTGAGTGTCTCTACTAAACAAAGCACACACCATAGATATTCAATCAATCATATTTAATAAAAGGAAAAGAATTTCACAGGGATATCCAAGTTTCTGTCACCGTATTTTTATTGAAAAGCCGTTTAGCTCTTTTCAATCTTGATAGAATTAATTTACTAATAACTAATTTATGAGCCAATAGTAATAGTCACATATTATAAATTGAGAAATTGTTTTGAATGATATAAAAAAATTTATTTTGGTTGACACAATAAATTAAAAAATTCCCAATGTAAGTCAGAATTAGTAAAAAAAAATTAATTGCATACTTTTTAAGCAATTTCTTCTTTTCTTTCGATTATATTTAGTGAAATAATTTTGGCACAAGATTTTGAATTTAAAACAATCCACTCTTCTATAATGAAAATTTATTTAGCTAATAAACTTTGGCAATCACTTTTTCGTACCAATCTAACGTTTTGAGTCCACTGATCGAACATAGGTACTTGCTCGGAAAGGCCTTTTATAAGTTTCAAATAATGAAATTCGAATTCATTCGAATAACTTATATTAAAAAGCTGGAATTTGTTTTTTATAGAAAATGTCAGTTTTTCATAACAAATATCAAAAAGTCAATGTTTTGTTTTTCATAACAAATATCATATCAGTCATTTTTTTTCCTAACACATATCAAAAATTCAATGTTTTGTTTTTCATAACAAATATCATATCAGTCATTTTGTTTTTCATAACACATATCAAAAAGTCAATGTTTTGTTTTTCATAACAAATATCATATCAGTCATTTTTTTTCCTAACACATATCAAAAATTCAATGTTTTGTTTTTCATAACAAATATCATATCAGTCCTTTTGTTTTTCATAACAAATATCATATCAGTCATTTTGTTTTTCATAATAAATGTCAAATGAATATTTTAATAAGTATGGTTCATAGGGTAAATGGTTAGTAAAAAATATTTATACAATATACTTAAATATCTATTCTATAAATTCAAATTCTATACTGTATAGTCCTTAAACAATATAAATTGTAAATTCTTTATGTCATTTAAAACATTTCCCAATAGAAATATGTGGCTACTTCTAAATACTCAGAAATTAGCGAATGGGCCGTGATTAAGAAATACAAATAACTTTAATTATCGTAATTAAACTGATGTGTGGAATTTCCTCTAACTTTTGCAGGAAATGAATAATTGATTATTTTCTTATTAGTTAATCGCCAATTTTAGACTCACAATTAACCCATATTCATTGTTATTTATTGACTCTTAAGGCGACAAGAGAGTAGTCTAGATAATTACAGAATACATCAATTGATTAATGCACATGCAATGTTAGTCTAACAAATAAATTTATGCGCTTAACCAAAGCAAGTGCAATAATCAAATAATCACTTTCGGAAGTTTTTGGTATTTATTATGGTAATTTTTCACAGCCTAAATATAGTGCAGGGCAACCAAATTACCTATTCCTTTTATTGAGTGAAGCGAAGGGACTGAAACGGCAGTAAAAGCATTGATACTATTGATTTCAGTCAAGAATTAGAATATTGTCAGAAAAGAAATAAAATACAACCGACTTGATATAAACAGAATAAATGTTAATGTAGAGATTTCTTTAACATATTTTAGCTTAAAAGGTTTCGCTACTCTTCTGATTTGATTTATTGCATTAACATATCCTTTTGAAGCTTCGTAAGAGCTAGAAGGTATTGAAAGAATATTGAAAAATGTCTTTAACATGAGTTTTATTCGAACCTTGATAACTCTGGCTTTATATAAAGTTGGGGAAAAGATTAATATCTTATGGAATGCTTATTGATTTCTGTTCTAGATTACCTGGAAAAAAAACTAGTATTTTTTTTTTCAAATTTGATATCCGTTATATGTATATTTATGCTTGATAAATATACATATAATATATACTTGATATATATACATACAATAATATACATTATAAATCACTCTTTGGATATACAAATACATAAGTCAGAAATTATGCATAAAAAAATAACAAATTATATCACGAATATTTTCGGAAGCATAGAACACCGATAATAAATACGTGGCTCAGATTTCTTCAAAGAATAACATTTACAAACATTAATAACAAATCACTTAGTAGGAAACAGTGCCATTAACAACAAATTGTTTAATAGAGAACAGTGTTTGTCATTAATAACAAATCGGCTAATAGAAAACATTGTTTTTCATTAACAATAAATTGTTTAATAGAAAACCGCGTTTTCCAATAACAACAAATTGCTTAATAGAAAACAGTATTTGCCTCAACAGCAAATCGCTTTGTAAAAAATGTTGTTTATCATTGGCAGCAAATCGCTTTATAGGAAATATAGTTTGTCATTAAGAACAAATAACTTAATAGAAAATGGCGTTTGTCTTTGACAACAAATCTTTTAATAGAAAATAATGCTAGTCATTAGATTAAAATAAAGAAAGAATCCTAACTTTATACAAAATTCAAAGGTGAAAATCGAGTGAATCGCTTCAGTATCAAGAATTTATATAGTTTTTTTTTTCTTGACAGGACTTGACATTTCCCCAACAAGTCTTTACATCTCAGCTCTATAAGAGTTAGAATCAAAATTCTAGCATTTTTCAGGACCATCATTTTCCTATGTCCACAGATGGCTTTAAATCATTTGTTCAGAATTCCATTAGAATCTCTGTAGGTATCTCTACTTTATTATGAGACTAGCATGACAGGAAAGCTCTATTAGAGATTCGCATCAGCTTTAATATTATATTTTATATAATGTCTACAGATTTATATTTATCTCTCAAAAATAATGTAATTATTATAAAAATGTGCATTTTAATTATTTTATTGAACATTAGAAATAAATATGCAAAAACTTTTATCTCATACATGAAATAAATTTTTGTTTTTTGTTATTTTTATAATTCTTTGACCTATTAAAAATTTTAAGCTGAAAAAATACTGATCAATGAGAAAAAATAAGATCACGGCAATTATAAAACCTCTATCCAAGGTAAATTTTTAACACTTTATTTTAAAGGAAATTTTAATAAAGTTTCATATTACAAATCATAAGAAAACATATTTAAAAAATTTGCTAGTTAATATAATTTCTCCTTCAGGTTTTTAATACTTCCTCACTTTTTAATTTCACCTCAATTTTTGCTTTCTCGTATGTAAAGTACATAAAAAGAATGATATTATATGTTTTAAAAATTAAATTCGAAATTTGTAGAATCTTTATTTCTCTCTATGTCAGAAAAGCTAAATTTTTTCAATTCCTACTATTATCTCACACTCTCCCTATAAATACATACCTTGCTCAAATTTTCAATCGCTGATGAAGTACTTTTTATTCATTCAATCAAGTTCAAGTAATTTTTTTTAACTTGTAATTGATGACATTTGATTTTAATACAGTTTTTTCAAATATTAATTCATTAATTTTTACTAATCAATTAAAAACTAATTTTCTAGCAAAAATTCTTCATTTCCTCACCGCCAAATAAGTAACGAATTCAATTTGTTTTTTCCCCACACTAATGAGGTTAGGCATGTTTTCTGCCGATTATTTTAAACGATTCTGCTTATGTTCATGTTTGATGCGTTTAAAACTAAACATTATTAATGGATCACTTTTTTCTGATTTATTTTAAAGTGCTTTCGAACTAAAATAATTCAAAATAAAGAAAATTAGAAATTTCTATATTCTAGGAATTATTGGCATTTCTTATTTAGAATTAAATTGCTTCACCCCAACCTAGGTAGAAAAATCATGCATTTTGTGTTGTCACAATTGGTTTTGAATACTCAATTGGCGCTGAAAATTCAATACTAGTATAATTTTTTGATCAATTATTTATAGTAATAATAATTGTCAGGCCGAGAAAGGACGTTGGATTCGCATCCCTTGGACTGCGAACTCGAACGTCATATATAGAATGGAGAATGGAAATTTGCCAGGAAATTCATTTTCTATTTTGACCCTTACTATTGTAATTCTGTCATATTTATATTAATTGTAATTATTTAATAAAAAGTAACTAAAATAACATTTTTCTTTATTACCTCAGGTGGAATTGAAATAAAAAAATTGTTTTTTTATGTTACTTTGTTTAGTTAGGTGTCTTTTTTATTTGCCTATCTGTCTGTGAACATAATATTTGAAATTGAGTTGAGATATATCGATGAAATTAGTAAGAGGTGCTTTGACCAAATATATAGATTTCTATCAATTTTTAAAAGCAGTTTATTTGAAGAAAATCTCTAACTCTGAATGTCCGACTAAAAGTGAACATGATAAATACAAACTTATGGTGGATATATGGATAAAATGTAGAAAATGGATTTAATTTTTCAAGTTTAGGTCAGCATCAAATTTAGGCCAAATCCTACAAAAGGTTAACCGTCTATCTGCCTGTATTTTCTCTTAAATGTGATAAATAAAGTAAGGTTTAAATAAATGAAACTCGGCATTATATATTTATATTAAAATATTAATTTTGTGTCAAATTTTTGTTTTAATCAATCTGAACAAAGCCTTCTAAAATACATACTCTGTCCACATATTATGAAGTATAAAATATCCTGTTGCACTAGTTCGCTATCTTGTCCAAGGTTTTACGATTCGGAATAACACCCTTATTAAAGGTAAGAGAGAACGTTTATAGGGGACTATTCACGCTGAGGTGGTTCTCTCATCCTATTCTTCTTACTTTCAACATTATACATTTACTCTTTATTAAACTAGATCGTATGATTCTCAAGAACTTAAAGATAACATTTCAAAAATTATCCTAGTCAGAGTCCGTACGGGGATGATATAATCATACCGCACAATATTTTGTACTCTTTGCAAGGAACAAAAACATACACAGGCATGTGAGAGATCAACATACGCTTCAAATCATTTAGGAAATCATGCAAATATACATCTGTTACCAGCTACAGACTAGACAATACAAGCAATTATTTTTTAACACTTTCTGACATTCACAATTGCTATTTTAGCTATAAACAAATTTATATATTAAACAAAAAACACATCAAGTTAGTTCTGCGGACAAAAAATGAGTTATAATATTCTTATTTTTGTGTTCAACAATGAAATTTTAAATTATTAAGTGAACATCTAATAGTTCTCATCCTAAGAGCTGCTATCTTTATTCGTTTTTCCTCAGAAAATTGCATTGTATTAATCTCCATAACTAAACACTTGCTAACAAGATTTAAACAATTTAAAATTATACGCAGTAAAAGTTACGACCATTACTTTCTTAAAAATTATTTGCAGTGAAAGCAATCAAAAGTCGTGAAACCCAGCAAAAGTTGCGGAGACTTCACAATTCTTCCCAAACAAACGCTATTAGTAGAATAAACGAATGCACTTTGTCTTCCAGCTGAGACACTGCTGTATTCTTCTCTTTCATATAAATGCAAATTAGCATAATTAGGACGAGTCGTCATCTTCCATGCTTGTAGCGGAAACTATAGTTGAATCACAATTTTTAGAGATAACTTCCAGCATTCTTTTGTTAAATGATTTGCAAAACTTGTTTCTTTAATTGATTGCTAAAATTTATAATCGCACACGATTCTATTAAAGGTGAAATTAAACTTATTTATATTTTGTATTTGAAACAAGAACTCAGAACAGATTATTCTATGTAGTGTTAATTGATAGTCATGATGCATATATTTCTAAATTTAATTTTAAAAATTATGAGAAGAGTGGTTTTCAAATAATTAATTTTTTTACTAAGTCATAAAATTGAATTTTTTTAGTTGTTGTTTATTTTTTATCATACTTACACGTTAATATAAATATTTATATATGGTACATTAAATATTTAAAATATAAAAATGTTTACAATTTGTAATACTGTTTTTCTGTTATGTTAGTATCATCATTAAAAAAAAAGATTTACAGAATTACTTAATGAACACGGAAAGAAAGGCACGTCACTATTAGCGGTGCAATTAAACTTATTATCATGCCAGAACATGATGTTGTTTTTGAGATGAGGTTGTTGGTGTCAACAAAAATCCGTAGGCGAAAAATAAAAATTTTAATCCCTAAACGAAAAATAAAAATGTCCTTATCTTCACGAGAATCTCAAAATATCACCTTTTAATAACGGGTGTCCATTGCATTTACAAAAGCTCCGATTAAAAATTAAAATAAGTTAATGACTACAGTAAATAAAACCTAGAAAAATGCCATTTTGAGCAGGTGATGATATGAAATGGAATAAATAGGAAATATGATATTTTTTGCACAATCAATGCGAGACAAAGTTTTTTGGTTCGTTTGCAATACTAAAGTGACTCATTCAATGAAACAATTAAAATGAATAAAAATATAATTTAACTCGCACGAGCTCGTGGTGCTTGACAGTTCAGGAAATGATGTTCTGGCATGATGCATTGAAATATGCATAGCAGATTTCAGTTTAGTCTCTTTTTTTTCCAGTTTGGATTTGACACAAGAGCCGAGAAAAGATTATTCTATATAATTTCGTGATTGATAGTTATAATGCATATATTTCTGTATTTAATAAACAAAATTATAAGAAGAGTAGCTTTCAAATAATTAATTTTTTTGCCAAATCATAAAGTTGAATTTTCTAACTGTTACCACATTTATTTTTTTTGGTGTAATCATACGTTAATATAAATATTTATATATGGAAGATTAATAAAATAAAATAAAATATTTTTAAAAATCTGTAATACTGTTATCTTGTAATATTAGTATCACCGTTCAGAAGAGAGATTTACAGAATTAATTGATGGATACCGAATGAAAGGCAAACCAATCCTTGTGATAAATTTGGCAATAATTCAAATACGTTTGGCGGCAAACCGATTTTAATTATTTCCAATCATCAGTTTGGCGACAAAATGGAGATTTAGGGAAATATAAGAATTATAATAATTCCTCAATTGGTGTCCAAGATTTAGGATCCTTCTAAAACTTCCTTACCTTATTGGTCTATAAAAGGAGTAGAATTTACTCGAGGAATTATTTCTCTGCGGAAAGTCGTCACAAGTGATTTCTCAAGACAAAGAACATGATATTCCACTAAATAAATTATGCAAATTTTAAATATTTGCCTTGTAAAATCACCAACAACGAACGATACAAGCAACAGTTGATTAATTTGAATGAAGCATGGAAGTAGGAATGTGAAGAATCTAGCGAAAGACATTACAGAGTGATCTTCCAACACGACAATGTTCGTCCACATGTCCGAAACTGAAAGAAGCAGATCTTCAGTAGAAACACATCACTTTCTGTTGGGCATTTATGAACATTCTGTATCAAATAGAATTTGAAAAAACTCCATTCAGTGATTTCAAAGAGAAGTGAAATTTTCAATATACATTGCAAAGAACACATGGTAATCCAATAAAAAAATGCAAGATACAAATTCGAAACCTTTGATTGATAAAATCAATGGTAGACAAAGCAAGCAACAGTTGATAATTTAAGCGAAGCATTGAAAGAAAATTATCCATAATATGACGAAAGACATTAAAAAGTTGTTTTCCCAACACAAGTGTTCAAAGTGAAAGCAACCTTACATTTAATAAACTGAATGTTTTACCCTGCCCCGTATATTCCCCAGATATTATTTCTTCTGTTTTCCTTCCATACAGAGCACCATTTCTGAAGTGAAGTTTAATTCCCTCGCAGATATCAAAAAAATGGCTTCATTATTGGATTATAACTGAACAGCAACATTTTTTCCTCCGAGAATGTCCTTTATTACCTGACCAATGGAAAATATTATAGTTTCTGAGAGAAAATGTATTGAAAAATAAAATTTATTTTTATAACAAGCAATAGTAATTACTATTAATAATTTTAATTTTAAAAATATGAAGCTATATTTACGCATCCAATACTCAGTTTACAGTGCAAACGTTTATTTTTATATATATAGAATAGAATATTTGTGATACTTAGACTTAGACATTGGCATTAGACAACACTTAGACACTTTGTGACACTCTTAAAATGTAACCATGTGACTCCATTACCATATGATTGGTGCTGAATAATTAGAAATGGTTTTAGCGCCAGTAAACTCAATCAAACTCAAACTCCGTTTACAAGAAAATAATAATGCACCGTGGTGGTCTGGAGGTGAGGCCTCAGCTTGTTAGACGTAGGGTTTCAGATTCGAGCCCCTGACTGATCCAAAGTCTCGAATCACAGAAGAAACGTCCTATTAAGGAGTCTGTTGTACGTTAAATCCATCAGAGTCAAACGTCCTCCCACTAGTGTTGTGCAGTGTTGAGATGGTGATGCCAGCTCAGGTGACATCCTCGTCATCTGACCGAGGGCAAAATTACTACGTGCGTTCATAAATAACCCTAGTATTGTTTTACAACGGTACGTTAATATAACTAAACCAACCCTATTAAAGTAATAACAGTACAGTATCAAAAACATTACCTATGATCAAAATAACAATGCTCTTGTCGTACAATATACGCTAGGGTCGTACTCTTGGCCCTAGATGGAGCTACTTGTAAAATAAAGACACTCATACCTTAGGCTTAAAATCTGTTGATCGTATCAGCGGGATCTTGTCCATGGCAAGTGCCATAATTAAGAACAACAACAATGCCTTTTTTAAAAAACATTTAGAAATCTTATGGTGCTAATAAGTATCACACGAAGATTACAGAAATGTACAACACATTTTATAAAAACATCACATACAGAACAGCAATTCACCTATCACATTCTCTTGCACAGTCATTTTTTACAGAAGGGGGGCAAGACATTCGAACATAGCACAGATAGAGCAGATAAAGAACAAGCATTCCCGAAATCATGACTCGAACCCAGTATGCCCAGATCAAGGGAAAGAAGTGCTACCCCTGTGCCAATACATTGGCTAACAATGCATTTAGAATGGGAACCACCAAATAAAATTCTAATAATTAGCTTTCAATACAGAAAATATCGGTTAAAGCCATATACATACTATGGAAAAGGCTTGAGGGAATTTTTAGTGCTAAAATATTAAACTTCAGCTAATAAGCTCCAGAATGAATCCTAAAGCCGAATAATGCTTATTGAGATAATACGCTCTGTTTCCAGAAACCTGTTCACATTCTGAGAATTAAATTCTAATTAAACGTGCAGAAATAAATAACGCATTTAAGCTACATTTGACTAATTTCTCGATAACGGAGGACCCTAATCTGTTCCAAAGACCATTACATCAGTGTTTCATCATCACTATTAACTACTTAATGACACAAAATGAAATTCTACTGCGATGAAATAGATTGCAGAATCATTGTTAAATATATAAGAGTGAAGCAAACTCTGCACTGCATTACAAGTTAATTTTTAATGCCAACATAAATATGCAAATGTTATTTCGCTTCCTTTCGAATATTAGGTGATCTAACTAATTGGATGGCTTTATGAATTTGCATAACGTTATTGAATCTACTGAAAATTTAAGTCTTATCTACAGAAATATTGGTGATTCTATTTTGATTACTTCAACACCAATGAATCGTAGAATGTAAGCATTTAATACTCTATTTCCTTCCAAGGAAATTTTGTGGTGTACATTTCTATTAGTAATATAGATGAATGTGTATACGTACATGTTGTCTGTTGACGTTCAACTAATAGTTTAGACAACAATCCTGAATTTGGCACAAATATATATTTTAGAAAATAAGAACGTGCCTCTCAGATCCTTTTTTCCTACTATTAGCTGACACTCCCCTTT